>JAGXOD010001108.1:0-15427 GCA_020368025.1 Brachyhypopomus occidentalis
CAGAGATCTCTGGAGAGTACACCACAAGAGTGAACAGCATAAGCTATTCCAACAGCTCGGAGTGTAACTCTGAGCCAGTCAGCGTCTGTCCCTATCTTTATAATCAGAACCTGAGTGTGGCCCCCACCCCTGTTGGAATACCCCAAAGTCTACTTGTTTTCCAAAACTGCTGGTCTGTTCCCTTCCGATTGTCAAAAGCACCGTTTGCATTTGACAGTTGCAAAGATAAAATACCCCTTATCAGCATCCTGTGTCAACAGACCATTTTTCTGTTTTCCAACTCCCATCTACGCCCTTAAAACATGCTTGTCAGCATTTACCATCTATATGACACTCTTAACACTAAGCAGTTTGATTAATAATGTAATAGTAAATTATAATGCATGATGCCAAGCAGTTGATTACTAATGAAATGCTAGCAAAATATAAAGTACCAAAATACGACTCCCAACATTAGCCATTAACCTAGCCTCATTTTAGCTTTGGCTAACGCTAGGAAACATACTCATGGAAACACACGAAGTGTTAGTATTTTCACGACATAAATTAATTTAAGCAGTCAAAATACAAGATTGTATCAAATACCCCTTCGAGTGTTAAGTTCAGTCTCATGCTATATTATTATCAAATTTTAACGACTTACGTGAATTCCGTCCGTTTCTCACCGGCTGCAGCTGAACCACACTCCCATTTAGTTCTGTGCGGGAAGTCACGTCTCCTCACGTAACGCATGTAATATATGTATACTCCGCCCAGTTAAATAAAACAGAAAATCTAACATGGCAAGATGATTAACTACAAGTCCAAAGTACTTTTATCTAACACTGAATAATTGTCTCTTTTTGTGCAGGTTGACTTGCAAGACAGGTGCCGCCTTCATCCAAAAAAAAAAAAAAAAGGTATGAATTGAAGATACAAAAGTTCCTTTAAATGGCTATAACAAAAAAGATTGAATATGACAATGTTTTGTACGTTGTGTTTTATTATTTAGTATGTCTTGCAGAAAACCATCTTATTGGACAACGGAGAGCAAAAGAATGGGTTGATAGAGACATAGAGTCAATTCAGGCAACAGGGTGGGGGCAGAGCCCAAATTTAGAAAAAGAAAACACCACAATAGGTGAACATGGCGATGATAACACAGAATTCATGGACTGTCAAAGTACTGTGTGTGACAGAGACTTTGGTTCCTGTACTAATGATCCGTTTGAATTTAATTCTGGATCTGAATCTGAAACCGAGTGTGACTCTTTACAGGATGAACTTGCAAAATGGGCGGCTGAGCACCACATTACGCACAATTCTGTAAATGCCCTGCTAGCTGTCCTTGGCAAGCATCACCCAACTTTACCTAGAGATGCTAGGACACTGTTAGGTACAGTGAGGTCAAGTGAATTTGCAATTCAGGAGAAAGCCGGTGGTCATTACTACTACTTTGGTGTGCTTCACTCAATAATGCACATACTACAAAAAAACAAGAGTTTATTGGTCAGTAACAAACTTTTGAAACTTCAAATCAACATTGATGGGCTGCCACTTTTCAAAAGTTCACCAACACAACTATGGCCTATTCTTGGAACTGTTATAAACTTACCACACCATGAGCCCGTCACAATTGGACTGTTCTGTGGTGCAAGAAAGCCTGATTCAGCAAGTGAGTTTCTTGATGACCTCGTATCAGATATAATTGAGCTGGAAGATGGGCTTGACTTTGAGGGAATCAGGCTATGCTTCAAGATCTCCTCTGTGGTTTGCGATGCACCGGCACGTGCTTTTTGTTAAGTGTGTAAAAGGTCACACAGGGTACCATGGGTGTGAAAAATGCACACAGGTCGGAGTTTACATGGACAACAGAATGACGTATCCAAGAACGGACATGCCACTCAGAACCGATGAAAGTTTCAAAAATAAGACGGATTCAGATCACCACCTTGGCATTTCACCTTTAGAAAGAACATCTTCGGGAATGGTCTCTGGGTTTCCTCTTGATTATATGCACCTTGTGTGCTTAGGTGTCATGCGGCGACTTCTTCACCTGTGGCTGAAGTTAGGTCCTCTCACTTGTAGGCTGCCTGGATTTCAGCAAAATCTATTAACGGAGCGACTGCTGGGTGCTCAGAGCTGCGTACCTGTAGAGTTTGCACGTAAACCAAGGTCTCTCAGAGAAATTGACAGATGGAAAGCCACAGAATTTAGGCAATTTTTATTGTACACGGGCCCGGTCCTGCTCAAAGATGTAGTGCACACCACAGTGTATGAAAATTTTCTGCTTTTGTTTGTGGGAATTTTCATACTCAGCAATAATAGCCTAATCGAGGACTACCTGGGCTATGCCAATCACATATTGGGTCTTTTTGTGTCTCATTTTGGAGAGGTGTATGGCCCTAAATTTGTCTCCTACAATGTTCACAATTTAGTGCATCTTGCACAAGATGTAAAAAAACCATGGCACTCTTGACAGCTTCAGTGCTTTCCAATATGAAAACCACCTGAATAAAATTAAAAAGCTCATTAGGAAACCTAGCTGCCCTCTGAGTCAGATTGTAAAGAGACTATCAGAGAAGCCATGGAGTGACAGCCTGGAGAAAAGACAAGTCTGTCAAAAGAACATACCTCTGGTCCTCTTTCACCACCTTTCTGTGGTGCAACACAGTACAAAGAGCTGGCAACCCCACTCTTCACTGTCTAACTTGACCAAGCCAACAGTCATCTTTATTTGGGGGGAAAAGTTGTCAAGGTTAAAAATATTGTGTCTCACAGGAATGAAGTTTATGTTGCATACAGTACATTTGAGCAGCATGAACCATTCTCTCAATATCCACTGTCATCATCGACAATTGGAATACATTTGGTCCATGGGCTTACAAGAACAATAAACTACTGCAAAGTTAATCAAATAGAGGGAAAGGCCTTTGTTATTCCATACAAAGACAAATTTGTCTCAATTCCACTTTTGCATGCAAAATAGCAGTAAATCACCATTCAGAACTTTGAATCATATGTTAATATATATATATAATATATATATATATATATATGTTATTTGTAGATAGTACTGCAAGCTATACATTAAAAGGTACTGATACGTTCCAGTACTTTTAGTATGGATGTTGTAGACAATTATCATTATTCTTGATGCTCCACAGCTTTCTTTTCATCAAACAATCTATAAATTATTTTATGCTAATTTTATTGATTTAATAATTTTTTCCTACAATGAAATTGTTTATATGAAAACATTGATTCAAAGCTTTTGAATGGCTGTCCAGATGGAAAATTATTTATTTAGGCATTAAATAACAAAAAAAATTAATTTTGGGGGTCTGGCTTCACAATACAGCTCACAATGTACCTCATTGTGGAGTTTGTCAAAGAGGGGCAAACTGGACCAGTGGCAAAGTCCTGGTACACGGATGGGTTCTCCTGGTGGCCTCCCTATAAAGATCAAAGCCGACTTTTAAAAAGTGTAAAAAAAGCTGAGGTCCCCCAGCCAGATAAAGGGTGGAAAAAGCACTGTGTGAATCCTTTATGAATCAGGTAACAAAGACATGCATATGTTAACATATACAGAACAAAGGTATTATTATGACCTTACAATAGCATGATAAATGGTTCTTTCATGGCCGTCATTCTTTCACCCCCAGAATCATTTGATAACGTTGTTTCCAAATGGAAAAAAATCATGCTACACATCAGATCTTAACTCTGACACAGAGATTCTAGGAAAGAGAGTCAGCAAGTAAGCTGTGCATTCTGTACAATTAATGTTTTAGATTCTGTGATAGAACCAGATAATAACATACTTTTACTTGTAGAAGAAAAGCATACTCTTCATCGGAGGAAGATGTATCGCCACCTGGGGGAAAAAAAATTCCTACTGCCCCAAGACCCCCAGCCCCGCCACAGACATGTAAACAGCCTGGACCAACACATAATGGTACTGCATTTAACTTCACTGTCAGGGTTGGCTCCAGGTCCGCTCCTCCTGCCACCTCTAGAGGGAGAGCGCGAGCTAATTTATAATTAACTCCTGTTAATTCGGGCAATCAGCGATGATGACCTGCAGCCGTTTGCCTTGCTACTTAAGGTAGGTGGCTGCAGGCTCTCATTGCTGAGTTGTCTGTTGGTCTTTCCACTTACCACCAGCCTTCGGTAACGTGTTGCGTTTACTGGTGCTCCGTCACCAGTCTCTCCTTTTCTCCTCTTAGGGAACGTGTTGCGCTATATGGTGCTTTGCTACCATTTTCCTCTTTTGTTATTCGAGTCTTCTACTCCTACGCCCTTACCTGGCCCTTCTCAAGTTTTCTATTGTTATTCCTATCGTTTATTATTTTTGGTTACCTTTAGGAGCCCTGGGTCATTTAAGGCATTTAGACACGTTGAGCTTTCTCCGTGTGATTTTGGTTCCCATTATATCTCATACATACACGCCAGTTATTTCCGCGTGCTTATTCTTTGTTTTATTATTTTCTTTTGTATTGTTTCCCGTCTTAGTTACGGAGGTCTCAGTTCACTGCTTTGCGTTGCGGCACTTACGTCCGCTATTCCAAAAAACCCTCGCGAGTAGTCCTCCCTGACTACCCGCGTTACAGACGAACTCAGCCACTATGGCCGTAGCCATACCGCAAGCTATTTGTGAGCTTAAAGACGCTCTGGTCCTGCAAGGACAGGCCATAGGCAGGCACGAACAAAATCTGCAGCAAATGCTTGGGCAGATGCAAACCATTACTAACGCGATCCAGACAGCCAGCCTGCCGAGCGTCTCACCTAGTCCTCCTGTTCCCACGGTCACCTCAGGCCCTTCTCCTACCAGTCGTTCTGAACCTAGCTTACCGGCTCCTATGCGATTCAGTGGCGCCGCCGAGGAATGCAGAGGGTTTCTTCTGCAATGTTCACTAGTCTCGAACAACTACCCTCGCGCTTCCCTTCTGATAGATCTAAGGTGGCGTACGTTATGACTTTACTCACGGGCAAAGCCTTACGTTGGGCGACTCCTGTTTGGGAGAATCAACCCGACATCTGCGCCTCATACGAGCGGTTCTCGCGAGCCATGCGTCAGGCATTCTTCCACCCGGCTATTGGGGGTTCTACAGGTTCTAGACTACTTCGCATGAGACAGGGGAGGTTAACGGTGGCTGATTACTCATTAGAATTTCGCACTTTGGCTGCCGAGAGTGACTGGAATTCGGAGCTCTCGCAGCTATTTATTTGGACGGTTTGAATGAAGACCTTAAGGACGAGCTCGCGGTTAGAGACCAGCCTACCGGTTTAGACGAGCTAATAGAATTGACCATAAAATTAGATAACAGAATGCGCGATCGCAAAAGCCAGCGGCGCACGCGCTTAAATACCAGTAGGGATCCCGTTTCGATCCGCCCACGAGCCTTCCGCTACTGAAGAGACAGGGGATCAACCCATGCAGGTGGGTAGGACACGTCTGTCAAAACAAGAACGAGTCACACGCCTTCGTGAAGGCAGGTGCCTTTATTGTGGTCAACCAGGACATCTGTTACGTGTATGCCCACTGTTACAGGGAAAAGGGCAGACCCGTCGGTGACGGGGTATCGCCGACGGGTCCTAATGATTTCTCCCCGGCTGTGGGTTTGACTCCTCAGGTGGTGTTGTCATGGCGAGGTTCTGGTGAGCACCGACTCGCTGCGCTGGTTGATTCAGGGGCCGCTGGTAGCTTTATTAACATCGACCTCGTTAAAGCGCTTAAAATTCCCCTTGTCTCCCTAGAGAAACCTCTTTCTGTTTCGGCCGTGGACGGCAGACTATTATCTTCAGGCGATGTTACCCACCAGACTATTCGCTAAGGCTCCAGATAGGTAATCATGTTGAGTCACTTACTCCGTATGTGATCGCTGCACCCAGCCTCCAGCTTATTCTCGGGCTCCCGTGGCTTCAGCGCCACAACCCGGAAGTGGACTGGCTTAATTTATCGATCCGGCGCGGGGGTAAGGTGTGCGAAGGTTCATGCCTTAATCCTCGAGTCAACCAGCGAACTAAAGATCCCTTAGAAGAGATTAATCTGGACAAGGTTCCTTCTGATTATCACGATCTTAGGGAGGTCTTTAGTAAGCGGCAGGCGAGTCACCTTCCTCCGCATAGGGCTCATGATATCGCCATCAAGTTGCTCCCAGGCACTTCTCCCCCTAGGGGACGGCTGTTCTCGTTGGCTATGCCGGAACGCAAAGCTATGGAGGAATATATCCAGGAAGCCCTAGCGGCAGGGTTTATTCGTCCGTCCAACTCCCCTGCTGGAGCTGGATTCTTTTTTTGTGGGAAAGAAAGATGGGGTCTTAGACCATGTATTGATTACCGAGGTCTTAATAAAATCACGATCAAAGATCGCCACCCTCTCCCCCTCATGTCTTCTGCGTTCGAGGCTCTTCAACACGCTACAGTGTTTACCAAATTAGACTTGCGTAGCGCGTACAATTTGATACGGGTGAGAGAAGGTGACGAATGGAAAACTGCTTTTATCACTCCGTCTGGGCACTACGAGTATTTAGTTATGCCCTTCGGTTTAATGAATGCCCCCCGCTGTGTTCCAGCGTTATGTAAACGAGGTTCTTAGGGAAGCCCTTGATAATTTTGCCTTCGTTTACCTAGGCGACATCCTCATTTACAGTCGCTCCCTAGAAGACCATGTCAGTCACGTGCGCCGGGTACTCCAACTTTTATTGGAGAATCACCTATCGTCAAATTGGAAAAATCGCTTTTTCATGTGCCGACAGTTTCGTTCCTGGGGTTTGTGGTTTCTCAAGATCAGTTGGCTATGGATCCTGCCAAGACTCAAGCTGTGGCTCAATGGCCCACGCCCACATCGGTGCGACTTCGTGCAGCGGTTCCTGGGGTTTGCTAATTTTTACCGTCGTTTTATTAAAGGGTTCAGCACTTTAGCTGCCCGTTGTCTGCCCTCACCAAGAAAACGTCGGGTAAGTTTGTATGGACCCCGGAAGCCCAGGCGGCTTTTGATGGCTTAAAGCAACGTTTTGTTTCCGCCCCGTGTTACGCGTACCTGATCCCGAGCTCCCATTCATTGTTGAGACAGACGCTTCTGACCTGGGAGCTGGTGCGGTTCTGTCCCAACGTGTGGGACAACCCCCCACGCTTACACCCCTGCGCCTTTTTCTCCCATCGTTTCACGCCACGGAGAGTCGGTGCGGTGTCGGTGATAAGGAATTATTAGCTGTCAAGTTGGCTCTAGAGGAGTGGAGACATTGGCTCGAGGGGGCGCGGCATCCGTTTTTAGTATGGACGGATCACAAAAACCTTTCTTACCTGCAGCAGGCTAAACGCCTCAATTCCCGTCAGGCTAGATGGTCGCTGTTTTTCGGCAGATTCGATTTCACTATTTCCTATCGTCCGGGTTCAAAAAACACCAAGCCTGACGCCCTGTCGCGGCAATGGGAGCCTGCTGTCACACCCAGTCTCCCCAGCACTATCATTCCTCCTGAGATGATCATTGCCCCTATCCAGTGGGAGGTTGAACAAGCGGTTAAGGAAGCCTTGGTGGCCGAACCTAGTCCTGGCGGGGATCCGGATGGTTGCCTTTATGTCCCATCCGGTGTGCGTCAGAAAGTAATTGAGTGGGGGCACTCATCTCGTTTCGTGGCCCACCCCGGTGCTCGCCGTACGTTAGAATTCATTAAACGTAGGTTCTGGTGGCCCGACATGGATCAGGAGGTTCGGACTTTTGTTTCCAGATGCGATGTTTGTAACCGGGGTAAAGTCCCACGAGTTAAACCTAGGGGTCTCCTTCACCCTTTGCCGGTCCCTTCGAGGCCGTGGTCTCATATCTCTCTAGACTTTGTGACCGGGTTGCCCGCCTCTAAAGGCAATACTGCTATTTTGGTTATCGTGGATCGATTCTCTAAATTTAGCAAGTTCCTCGCTCTGCCTAAGCTTCCGTCCGCTCGTGAGACCGCTACGCTGCTGCTGAACCACATCGTCCGTAACTATGGTTTTCCTCGTGATGTGGTGTCTGATCGGGGTCCCCAGTTTTCCTGTCGATTTTGGGGGGCCTTTTTAGACCTCTTAGGAGCCAAGGCCAGTCTGTCCTCTGGATTCCATCCCCAGTCTAATGGTCAGGCGGAACGGGTCAACCAAGACCTGGAGCAGACCTTGCGCTGTCTCGCCTCATCTAATCCTGCTTCATGGGCCGATCATTTAATTTGGGCAGAATATGCTCACAACACCCTGTGGCATTCTTCCCTAGGCATGTCTCCGTTTGAGGTTCTGTTTGGGTACTCACCTCCGCTGTTCGCTGACCAGGAGAAATCGGTGGCGGTCCCTGGGGTGGAGGCTCAAGTCCGTCGGTGTCGTGGGGCCTGGGTGCGTGCGCGCAGGGCGTTAATTAAAGCCTCCGACTGTTACCGGCATAGGGCTGATAAGCATCGTCTCCCCGCTCTGTCGTTTCGCCCCGGGCAACGCGTCTGGCTGTCATCTAAAGACTTACCTGTCCGTGGGGGCACCCAGAAGCTGGCACCCCGATTCCTGGGTCCGTTTAAGGTGGCGCGTAGAATTAATCCCGTGGCGTATCGCCTTGTGCTCCCGCCTTCTATGCGAGTTCATCCTGTGTTTCATGTCTCTCGCCGCCCGGCCGTTTTGATGCGGATCCCGTAGTACTTCTAACCCCCCGGCTCAGCGTATCATTGACGGGGCGCCTGCCTATACGGTTCGCCGGCTCCTCGACGTCCGTCGCGTTAGGGGTCGGGGAGCAGTTCCTAGTGGATTGGGAGGGGTACGGTCCGGAGGAACGGAGCTGGGTCCCTGCTTCGCGTATCCTGGATCCTGATCTCATTTCTGATTTTTATCGTGACAGGGCTGTTGCTCTAGGCCCGCGGAGTCTCGGGCCTAGCGGGGGGGGCTCTGTCAGGGTTGGCTCCAGGTCCGCTCCTCCTGCCACCTCTAGAGGGGAGCGCGAGCTAATTTATAATTAACTCCTGTTAATTCGGGCAATCAGCAATGATGACCTGCAGCCGTTTGCCTTGCTACTTAAGGTAGGTGGCTGCAGGCTCTCATTGCTGAGTTGTCTGTTGGTCTTTCCACTTACCACCAGCCTTCGGTAGCGTGTTGCGTTTACTGGTGTTTCGTTACCATTCTCTCGTATTCTCCTCTTGGGGAGCGTGTTGCGCTATATGGTGCTTTGCTACCATTTTCCTCTTTTGTTATTCGAGTCTTCTACTCCTACGCCCTTACCTGGCCCTTCTCAAGTTTTCTTTGCCTATTGTTATTCCTATCGTTTATTATTTTTGGTTACCTTTAGGAGCCCTGGGTCATTTAAGGCATTTAGACACGTTGAGCTTTCTCCGTGTGATTTTGGTTCCCATTATATCTCATACATACACGCCAGTTATTTCCGCGTGCTTATTCTTTGTTTTATTATTTTCTTTTGTATTGTTTCCCATCTTAGTTACGGAGGTCTCAGTTCACTGCTTTGCGTTGCGGCACTTACGTCCGCTATTCCAAAAACCCTCGCGAGTAGTCCTCCCCGGACTACCCGCGTTACATTCACAATAAGGATGCTACCATAATGGCTTATTACTGTACTTTTACAGTACTGTGCTAAAGTCAGAGATCACATTTTATTTATTCATCATGACAATTAAGTGCAAGTTTTCCACCCTTACCTTTGTTACAACTGTAATTCTTTTGAGTTTTTGCAGAGATGTTTTCCACAACTACAAAGTTCAGTCTTTCAAGCTGCAGCATTTTCTGCTTCTCACTATCAAAGACATCCCAATATGTTAAGGTTTCTTAATTTCCTAAATAAAGGAAAAAAAGCAATAAAGCAAAATCACCAACAATGGTCTCTGACATTTACACAGTATTCTGTATCTTTGTGAAATATTTAAGTGTAAAGCCACAAATATAAAGAGTGTATTATGTTACAATAGTTAAACCAGCTTAATATCCATTAATAACATTGTCCCATAGGATACCTATTCCTTTAAAATGGATATTTTAGGTTTTTCTGCATTAAGTCATCAAGTGGGTTTGGTAAGAAATAATTGTAGAAAAGTGTAGTGATAGGTAACAGGGGTTGTAAATTTCAGCACACAAATGCAGCCTTTTTTATCCACCAAAAAAACTCTGTTGAGCTCTACAGTGCCCAACATAATGTTTGAGACAAAGACACATCCTTGACACAGCTGAAAATTTTAAATAAAAAATCAGAACATTCCATATGCTAAAGAGAAAACTAGGCCTTGAAACAAGCAAGGGGTGCGATGGCTGCATTGGCAAAGCCTCACCAGAAAAGATGCTCAACACCCACTGATGTAATACTACTTCTTTAAAAAAAGAATAGTTTAAGCTAGTTTCAACAACAAATAAAAGCTAGCGAGCTCGTACCTGTTTGTTAATGGCTACAGGTGCTAAACTTCCAGCGCTGAACCTCCCAAACATGCTCTACTGTCCGCCGGTAACTGGTCAGTTTCCGCCCTCCACTTTCTGCTTTTGCTAACCAACCTTAAGATACCTAGGAGCAGATAAATCTCTTAATTATCAGCCTTTTACCAGAACGGAGAGCTGCACGCGACCGGTGGAGACCAAACGATATTTTAACCACCTGTCGCGGGACTAATATACCCCTTTAGAAATGGCTGCTTTCATATTAAAAGTCTCTTACTTACCAAATTGTTTCATCTTTAGTCCAGGACAACCAGCAGGGAGACAGTCCTACCTTGTAGATGTAAAGTCAGAGAGAATAACTCTTCTGTTGCTGTACAGTGTAACGCGTTGAGGTAGGCAGTTTTTAAGCCTGTCTTTGGGGGGATATGGGGCAAGTGGGGCAAGGAAATTCCCCTTCTTCTCAGGTGGGGAATGATAGAAAAAGTTTGAGAACCACTGCTCTAGTCCTTCATCAGCAGTCAGAAGATGGTGCCCACAGGATGCTGTTGTCTGGATAGTTTTGGTTGGTGGACTATTCTCAGTCCAGCAGTGACACTGATGTGTTTAAACTCCAGCAGCACCTCTGTGTCTGATCAACTGATACCAGCACAGCACATATAACACACCACCACTACCAAATAATACCTGCTCTGTGGTCGTCCTGTGGGGGTCCTAACTAGGTTTAAGGCACACAAGAACAGGACAATAAAGTATACATAAAAACAGATGGACTACAGTCTGTAATTGTAGAACTACAAAGTTTTTCCAAATGCCAAATGGAGCTGAATAACAGACAATGAGTGTAGATACAAGGAGATGTACCTAATGAAATGGTTGTTGGGTGTATAGTCAGTATGTATAAATAAATCATATTTACAATCACTTCTTATATCACTAAAATGAATGTTTCTTTAAATCTTGTACTATAAACAGCACCCACTGCACAACAGGGACCCTCAAGGCGGTTCATCTATAATGAATGCACACGTAAGTTTGGTCTTAAAGTAGTTTAAAAAATTGCTTACAATGAGTAAAGTGATAACTTCTATTTTATTTTTGCAGCTGTAGACAGAACAGTGTTGGAGGCACTGAGAGAGATGGACCTGAAAATCAATTACCTCACAACACTTGTTGAGTCTCTTGTGGGTGGCCGCCGAATTTTGCCCCCACAACAGGATGAGGAGGAAATTAATGTTTTCCCACTAAATTCAATGGAGGCACTAGACGAATTAGAGAAGAGGCTATTAAACAATGGGCTGAAGCAGAGGATGGTAAGTTCATTTATAGATGATTTCCCATTAAATCAAATCTAGCTACTACCAAGTAGCTACTACTCTATCTGTCGAGCTATCTACCTATCTGTCTATAACGCTAACTATCTATCTACCACCATCTCTCTATCTATAAACCTTATTCCCTATCTATAAACAGGGTTTGTACACTTTTTTGACAATTAATTTCCATGACTTTTCCATGACTTTGATGCAAATTTTAATGACTATACATTCTCTAAACATATGTGTTTTAGTTAGTCAAAAACATTCTAATCAATTACTTTAAGTCAATACATGTTATGAAGGTGCAGTTGGTGCAGTGAGACTGCTGTTTATCCATTTCTATTCTTATTGTGCATTATTTCAGACCAACACGCTGTCACTAAGTGGGGGCCACACAATGAAAAAGACAATATGGCGGATTGCCAGCAAGGTCTTTACCCCAAACCTGGCAAAAAGCCTTAACTGGTGTGGCAAGGGAAACAAACGGGGATTAAAACAGACAGCCTGTGGACAACTTATCATTGGTGAGTATATTAGAAGAACTTACATGTTACATTATTTGCTGTAGCATGAAGAATAGGTGTACCTATAACAGGATGAACACATACATCACTGATAACCTAGTTAATTTAATATGTGAACTTGAACTTACCTTTCTCTGACTGACCTTTGGAAAGCTGATTTCTTCTTGAGTGCTTCTTCTAAATTAGGTCAGAGACGTTGATCTATCACGTGCACATACATCATTGTCATCCATACAGGAAGCACATAGGGTTTAGGACGCTTATCTGTCATGTGGTTTTCACGTTTAAAGTACATATATTGCCATTTTTACTTTAATTACTACCGTTTGTTACCGTTGCAACGGGCTACCGTTGCATTGTTGTGAATGTAGTGTTTGTGCGTGCAAAACACCAGCGGGCGGCTGTGGCCTGCCGGCCGGTTCTAATAGTAATTAAATATCATCCAGGGGGCCATAGATAATCAATTCGCGGGCCGGATCTGGCCCGCGGGCCTTGACTTTGACATATGTGCCTTAAACCTAGCCTAATAACAGATAAGTTAGATGATTTATTTCTTACATGCAGTTTCATTTATTCAGTGTTATACAGCTGATATATGTGTAGTCCTTATGCCTCTTTAATAAGAAGAATAGTAATAATATTCTACATTTTGACACACAGCTGCCGCAGTGAAGAACCCAGCGCTACCAGCTCCCACGGAAGCAGAGGCTGAAAAATGCCTAAAAGATTACCTCCGCCTGGCACCAGCAAGACGCTAATTTTTTTAAATTCTTTTTAAAATTTGTTAATTCCACGTTTGTTGCATTCCTGTTGATTTTCTGTTAAATAAATATGTTAAAGGGAAATGCCTTTCACTTAATTTTGTTTTAGGGCAATAATATTAATATTAATAATAATATTAATTAATCACATAAAATAATATAGCATCATTTCTACACAATTTTTCCAGTGTGGATTTCCGTTTTGAGTCTTTAGGCTTAATGGCTCATACGATCTCTCTGCTTGTATATTTTATATCTTTAACTTGGGGAGGAAGAAGAATATAAAATCTAGCTTTAAATGTAATTTAATGTAAGAAGGTTTGATTCTAAATGCCACACATTCAGTTACGTTCAGATGCTGCATTTAGCTACGCTGTACATATAAGTCTGCAATGCATCGTATGAACGTCATTTTGGCATCCAAACCTGACGTTTAAAAGACGTACTGCAGATGAATAAACGCTCTATTAAATAGTCTAGGAGATATCTCATAAGCGTCTCCGAGATGCAGGCTTGATTATGACGCAGCCAGATAGGTCTGGAATGCAGCGGCTGAAGGTCTTTCACGATCCACCAGAGACGTAGCAGAGACGTATTGCCGATGAGCACACGCTCTATTAAAGACGTATTCCAGACGAACTGTGTTACATCCAACAGACGTCTTGGAGACGTATATGTGCTATCAGGGCAGTCTCAATGATGTGTGTCACAAGTACACAATAAATCAAATTAAAGGTGCCTTACAAGCTAATACAAACTTGACAGAGTCAGAAATCAAAGATGTCTTGACAAGTGTAAATGACACAAGTTTGCATGCATCCTGTAGCCCTGCAATTTCTACTGAGTATTTGAGAAGGCAATATTTTCAGACAAAGTTTTCTTATGTGCATCCTCAAGCTATTAGTTTAGGGACTGATGAAAACCGTAAGGAACAGTTTGCGCAGTATATCCCAATCAAAGAGACTTTGAAAGCTCTACTTAAAGACCCTCTTGTGTGGCAAGAATGCACCAAGTCTGTGAATGATGCTTCTACATATGTTCTAAATGATGTGAGAGATGGCTCTGTATACAAATGCAATGCACTCTTTATGGAGCCAGGTGTAAGTCTAAAGCTTATACTGTATCAAGATGCCTTTGAAATTGTTAATCCTCTTGGGTCAGCAAAAAAAAAGCACAAGATACTTGGGGTTTACTTTACACTGGCCAACTTTGACCCATTTTATCGTTCCAGTGTTGAAAATTTACAGCTCTTGCTTTTGTGCAAAGAAGTAGATTTAAAATTTTTTGGACATGATAAAGTGTTTTCCACAATGTTGTCAGATATCAAGGATCTGGAGACAAATGGGGTTGTGATATCTGGCCATGTTGTTAGGGCAACTGTTTTTTGCATTGCTGGAGATAATTTGGGGTCTCACAGTATAGGAGGTTTCACAGAGAATTTCAGTGTCTCCACCTACTTCTGTAGATATTGCCTTGTGACCAGAAGTGAGCTTCATGATTTTCACAAAGGTGCTCCACCCCGAACTGTACAAAACTACAATGAGGCAGTAGAAGAGCTAAAGAGTCATGCCCTGACAGAAAGCAGAGGTTTGAAATTTGATTCACTTTTTAATTCTCTCAACTTCTTTCATGTCTGTCAGCCTGGCCTCCCACCTTGTATTGGTCATGATGTGTTTGAAGGTGTTGTGGCTTATGACTTGGCCATTTACATCAAGTACTTTATAAAGGTGAAGAAATTCTTCACCTACCGTCAGCTAAATCGGAGAATCAGGCAGTTTAGTTATCAGGGCTCTGATGCCACTTCTACTCCCTCAGAGGTTGTTGAAAAAGGAGTTAAAATAGGTGGCCAGGCAACAGAAAACTGGTCTCTCCTGAGGCTTCTCCCTATTATAATAGGTGAAAAGATCACAAACACAGATGATCCAGTTTGGCAGCTGACAGTGCAACTGAAAGAATTGGTAGAGTTAATCTGTGCCCCTCAAATATCTCTCTCTCAAATTGCTTTGCTAAATGTTCTCATTTTGGAGTATCTGGAGACAAGAAGAGAGCTGTTTCCTGATCATAAACTCAAACCAAAGCACCATTATATTTTCCACTATCCAGCTTTGACACTTAAGTTTGGTCCACTCATAAGATTGTGGACAATGAGATTTGAAAGCAAGCATTCATATTTCAAAAGATGTGTGCGAAGAACACAGAATTTCAAAAATGTGTGCCAGACACTTGCAAATAACCACCAACTTCTGCAAACATACCTGAACTCAAGTTCTTTCTTTGCTCCTGCTTTGCAAGTGAAGGAATCCATTCCTTTCCATTCAGAGATGTACAGTGATGCAGTACGCAGTGCAGTAGAAGCAAGCTTGCTTGGGGAATGTCAACTTGTAGTTTGTAATGAGATACACTGGAAAGGTACTCTTTACAGAAAGAACTTCTTTCTGTGCGTAGGTTCTGGTGAGTTTGCACA
>JAGXOD010000114.1:0-306299 GCA_020368025.1 Brachyhypopomus occidentalis
CACATGTTTTTGTTAACTGTGTCTTCACTGTAAGAACCTGATGAAAAGTAGCACTTGATTTCTGCATACAGTTGGAAGTGTGCCATCCTGTGGCTGTTGCAAAAAAAATTGCCAATGATGTGTGTCTATGTCTAGTCAGTACAGTGGAAAAATGCTGTATAGTAAAAAAACTCTCAATTTACTGGTCAATCTACGTTCCGACTCTTACCTATGGTCACGAGCTTTGGGTAGTGACCGAAAGAATGAGATCGCGAATACAAGCGGCTGAAATGAGTTTTCTCCGCAGGGTGTCTGGGCTCTCCCTTAGAGATAAGGTACGGAGCACAGTCGTCCGGGAGGGGCTCGAAGTAGAGTCGCTGCTCCTCCACGTAGAGAGGAGCCAGCTGAGGTGGTTCGGGCATCTGGTTCGGATGCCACCTGGGCGCCTGCCTAGGGAGGCGCTCTGGGCATGTCCAACTGGGGGAGGAGGCCCGGGGAAGACCCAGGACACGCTGGAGAGATTATATCTCTCGGCTGTCCTGGGAACGCCTTGGTATCCCCCCAGAAGAGCTGGAAAAGGTGGCTGGGGAGAGGGACACCTGGGCCTCTTTGCTTAGGCTACTGCCCCCGCGACCCGGACCCGTGGAAGAAAATGGATGGATGGATAGTAAAAATGCTTCAAAAATAGAAGTGTTAATAATTTAGTCATATAACAAAACAGCTGTTGTAAAAAGAAAAAAACTACATACCTTGTTCATATGTTCTTTACATGTTAATTTCCATTGTTTAGTATTAAGAAAGGGCTTTGAGTAAAATTTGTGTTAACTTTCTAGGTTTTATCTCTTCAATTGTAGCGTTGGCCATAGTAATAAACACCAGCTTACTTAAAATGTGATTAAATGACCTAAATGGATGACAACCTGACAAGTGTTATTATGATAATAAAAAGGCTTTATTAAAAATAATCTCTAAAAGCAGCAGAAATGTAGACAATATTTACACCCCCCCCCCCATACACACACACATTCAGTGACATAGTACACAGTACATTAAATTGTGCATTGAGGAGAGCAAAGTTCGTTCATAGCTGCATTTGCTGAAGTCATGGCAAGACTCCTCAGAGATCCATAATTTAAAAGTCAGAGATAACGGACTAAATCTTCAAACACATTACAACCGCCTCACATTGCGTTTACTCTGAGCACTGCCAGGTAGAATGTCCTTCCTGTTCCTTCGTTTACACAAGAGATGGGCACAGTCCCTGGAGCCATGGTAGGCACACAGGCAGGCCATGCAGAAGTGGAAGAGGCAGTCAGCCCAGCTGCAGATGCCCTCCCCTCTAACAACATGGCACCGAGCAGGGTGTTGGCAGCGTGGACATGGCTTCAAACACTCATCACTGAACAGAGTTTTGGCCACCTGTGATGAGCAAGCATTTTCTCAACATCATTTTCTCTTCCATGTGCAATTAAACATTAATATGTTAGCAATATATAAAATTAAATTGATTATAAACATTACAAATACAACAAATTAACATATTACTACAAATAAAAGTAAAATTACTCTGTATATGTACACAAGACGTACAATAGCATTTCTGAGCATTTACTACTGTTGGATGTCGATTTTTAAACTCAATTTATGTCAATTGCTGAAGTATTAAGAAAATAACTGTCCTCTAAAAGTCTTGAAAAATGAAAAAAAAGCATTATTTAATCAACCAAACTGTATAAAATAAATATATACATTTCTTTCAGACCTGGAGAAACTCTTGGCATTTGGTGTTTGAGTGAGGCGTCTGGTGCCGTAAGGGTGTATAAATGACTTCTGCGGTAGGAGCTCTGGGGGTTTTGGCCTGTGCCTGCACACTGCTCAAAGCAGATCGACATGCCAGAGTCAGCCTAGTCTCTGCATCTGGAACATGGGCCGCGCTGCCCATCTGAAACAAAGAGCAGTTTACCCATCAGTTGCCGGTATGTCCCCTCAGTTCAAAGTGAACTGACAAAAGAATGAGCTCACCTCAAGTCCAAGTCTAATCTCATTCTCATACAATTTTCTTCTGTGTGATGCCTTCTTATCTTGCATGATAATATCATCCCAAATACCAGACACCTGTCCACATCTAGGGGTAAAATTACAGAAAAAAATTAATAAAGATACAAAAAGTAAATAAAAAAGCAGAATGTTTTCTCCATAACTCACATATAAATGTCATGAGGAGACAGGAGCTTAAGGATGATGGCTAGAATATGTCGGAGGTTCCTCCTGTTGAGTTCATTGAAGATATCTAGCTTACCCAGTCCCATCTTCCTGCCAATAAGGCTTGAGAGGGGCAAGCTGGTCAATACTGATCCATCTTCGGCTGACAACTGAAGCAACTCTTCGAGGCTGGTGTGTTGTGACAGAATGGATGTACTGTGTTGGCTCATGACATGCATCACTTGAAGGGCAGGGGTGAGGGATAGATCCTGAAACATGATTCTAGCAGCTCCTAATGGAGTGTTCTTCAGGAACACCTCTTCATCCACCTTGAAGCCTTGTACCTCCAAGCAATGAGCTTTGTGGTCCTCCTCTGACTGGGAACCCCCCTCCTGTAGTGTGGACAGCCTGCGCTGGCGCTCCAGTCGCGAGAGCCTTTTTTCTCTGCTGCAGGAGACTGATGCCAGTACTCCTTCCAAGAAAGAGTCTTCATCTACAGAAGACTCTACAGATTTATCCAGACCCAAAGAGCTAAAGCCACTATCTTCTAAAGAGGAGGGATCCAGCTTAGAGACTGGAGTGCAGGATGGTGTACTCAGAACACTCAGACTTTCACACAGATTTCCGGGCAGGTGATTAAGAGGAGTCTGGAAGTTCTCTTTGGCTAAAGGCAAAAAATTATCACCTTGGGGTGTTACAGGCATCTCAGAAATAATCAAACCTGATATAATGCTTTCATCCAGCTCCGATATAGAGAGAGGGGTACAAGACTGTGTAGGACTGGTCACTCTATTCTTCCCATCCTCGAGGGTTGAGGTTATTGCTTGTGAAAACAGGAGACGTTGTTTCTTCCATGACAGAACCATGTCCTCAGTCTTTAAAGTGCTATAGGACAGAGGCCCCGTCACACTGTTGTCTGGAGATTCAAAGCCCCCACTGTCCAAATGATCTTCTGTGTAAACATCCTTGTGGCTCTGTGTTTTAAAGCTGCTAGTTTTTCCATCTGTGGCTGATCTGGACACAAGACGCCTGCGCAGTGAAGGATCCTTTTTGGTGAGTTTAGGAGTCTCACACCAACTTGTATGCAATGAGTGTTCTTTCTTAAGATTTCTTTTAAGGTTTGGTCTTTCCCAGTTATGCAAATGAGTATGTGTTGATATTTCAAGTATATTGTCCAAGAAAGTAGAATGTTTGCTACTGCATTCATTTGCTCCATCACTCTTTGGTGTGTGTAACTTATCCATGTGTGCACTATGTGCGCAACGTGCTTAAACCCACCGACGTGTCAAATCTTCAAGCGCCTTACTGACCTATTAAGGAAAAAGAATTTAAGAAATTGTTTTTGACAAGAACAAAGATTATAAAAACAAAAGCAACGTCTAAAGCTATGTTTATGACAAGAGCTAACCATCTTGGTTATCTTGTGAGGAACTAGCTAAATAGATAGGAATTTAAATATAGTCAGTAAACATTTAATCAAAATTACCGAACGAATCAATTCGGCTAACAAAACCGAAGAAACAAACTGTCCGTTTTAACAGTAAAATGGCACCATTATTGTCATGGTTATAAGGGTCGCGTGCTTTTCCTTCGTGTAATTTTTAAACTAAATTCTCTGCCAATTTTATTTTTTCATGAAGCTTTTTCTTTGAGAATATCATACCTTTGCGGACTTGTTTTTAATCTTTAGTCAATTGTGTTATCAAAGTTTGAATAAGTTAGGTCAAAATGTTAAAACTAAATTGAAAACAATTTCTGTTTCCAAAAGCATCGTAATTATCGTCTTAAAGTACACACACAAAGAGAGAGAGAAGATAGTCAGCTAGTTCGCTACCTAAACAATTATCTTTGTATTACGATGCTATTTCGGCAAACTTGGCCAGAGTAGATAAACTACTGAGCTAACTAACCACAAGGGTAGTTAGCAAACTAAACTACCAGTAATATAGTTAAATGAGAATTTCTTCTCGGAATCGATGAATTCGCATACTCATAGAAAGAGAATATAAGGCGCACTTACACCAGCAAAGGTGGTTTGTAACCACATTCCCCCAAGGAGTCAAGGAGCAATCGCTCTCATTCAAAGAATATACGATTATCAACTTACGCGAGAACACCACAACTTCAACAGTGAATTTCATTAGGACATCAACGAACGTCGATCGACTATCAAAAAGTGATTGACTATTAGTGACTATCTATCAAGCAATTAGGTTTCAAATGTAGTGCCCGTTTCGCTGATTGGCTGATGATGCGTTTCCGCGTTATTTAGATAAAAGGAACAAGGTGATATTCCCACTAGCTTAAAAGTCCCCCCACCTCCACCCCCTGTATACTGTACATTGACAAACACACACACACCGCTATGTCATAGAAGGCTGTAATCTTTCGAAATTTCAAGAATTTCGAGTAATCTTTCATCTGAGGTAGGTAACTAAATATTTAAATGAATAAAAAAAGGCCAATCCACGGAAACCTCCCAGATAGCAAATTCAATGTGGCCCATATGTGGGCATTTACTTGCAGCCCACATACCACATGGAATGATGGCACAAAAATTAGCCAGATGTGGTTGCTGGAACTCAACTGGCCTAAAAGCCACATCTCACCCACACTTGTACTTCTAATGCCAGAACTGACCCTTAACTCAACCACAACTAGCCTATTTCTATGGCATACATGGTCCAGAGCAAAATTTAAGGTATGCCTCTCCCAGTCCCAATAATCCATTTAAATCTTAAAAATCGTCGCTTGATCTTGTTGAATCAGTCAAATTCAATGAATACAGCTTTTTACTCATTTTCCTGAAAACATTTTTTAAAGGCTATAAAACATAAAAGATAAATCATGAAAAAACATGTCAAGCACATAAAACAATACTGAGCAAGTAACCCAATAAACTAAAGCAGCAATAAATGAGTCACAGTAAGAACACCAAGCTTTATATAACTGCCTATAAAAACAAATTTACATTTACATTTTCATTTACGGCATTTAGCAGACGCTCTTATCCAGAGCTACTTACAAAAGTGCCATGTGTTCAGTCAGAATATGCATCTCTATCTAGTATAAACAGGTTTAAGTCCAAACTACTCGAGCTCAAGCACTGCCATAAACAGTTGCCCGTGCTGATACATAGAAAGAAGACAACAAAATCTAAGATTAGACAGTGCAATACCTAGCAAGACTGAAATACCTACAAGACTACATACAGTATAAGTGCAATACTTAGCAAGTGTTCCTAAAGATAAAGTGCAATAACGATTTATACCAATGCTTCGGTAGATTAGTGTTTATGAGTGCTTTACAAAGAGATGGGTCTTCAGTCTGCGTTTGAAAACCACGAGAGAGTTCGCTGTTCGGACAGCCAGTGGAAGTTCGTTCCACCATCTGGGTGCCAGGACAGAGAAGCATCTTGTCACGTGTCTTCCATGAATCTTGAGGGATGGCGGGTCAAGCCGAGCCGTACTTGAAGCGCGAAGGGCTCGAGGTGCGGATCGACTTTTGACCATACAAATCTGAGAAAAGTCATGGTCTGGTGCTTAGGGAACCAGTCTTGTGACCGGAGGGTTGTGGGTTCGATTCACGGGCCTGAGGCCATGGCTAAGATGCCCTTGAGCAAGGCACTTAACCCCAACTGCTTCCTGGGTGCCTGGCTAGGGCTGCCTACCGCTCTGGGCATGTGTGCACCGTAATCACTAGTGTGTGTGTGTTCTGACTGCACACATGGGTACATGCGGAGAACAAATTTCGATTGGGGTGAAAATCACAATTGACAAAATTTGGCAATTAATGGTAAAATGTATGTGTTGTCCCTTTTAATTATTTGCATGAGGTGGTTACTGGTTTGCCTGTCTAGCTTTTCACTCCCACCTTGACTGCATTCCACTTTCACGACCCATGGACAGTCATCTCTTCACCCACATCTAAATTTCTTGGGATGTCGCCTTCATTGTAATCCTGTTGCGTTGAACAGCACCTGAAAATACAAATTCCTGTGATACAAACAAGCTGTGCTTTAGATGACAGGGATCTTATATTTAGCAATCCTAGTTTCAGATTTAAATTATTTAAATTATTGTCAGAGGCAGCGTTATTGAATTTAACATCTATCAAATTTTTTCTACAAATTTTACGAGAACTGTTTTTTGATACTCGAGGAACAGACAGTTTTAATCCAGTGTGACCTAGGTGACGTCTCCCCACAGCTCGCAGACAGTCGGTTTAGCCTGTGTGTCTGCTGCCTGGCCTCGGCTCTGGTTTGTCAATCCCCATTAACTACTCCTGCACTACCACTATTAAGCCTAGCGGATATACTCCTAGATATGAGAGCAGCACCCTCCCAAGAGGGGTGAATGCCGTCCCGCTTCAAAAGGCCAGGCCTGCCCACAAAACGTGTCCAGTTGTCTATATAACCCACTTTGTTTTCTGAGCACCATTTAGACATCCAGCAGTGTAGCGCCCATAACCTGCTGTAAGTTTCACGCCGAAC
Organism: Brachyhypopomus occidentalis; assembly: GCA_020368025.1. Classification (NCBI taxonomy): domain Eukaryota; kingdom Metazoa; phylum Chordata; class Actinopteri; order Gymnotiformes; family Hypopomidae; genus Brachyhypopomus; species Brachyhypopomus occidentalis. Next base: position 6,674 of record JAGXOD010000114.1, read on the forward strand.
GTTATCTTTATCGTTATCTAACGTCTTTAACGTTATCTTTAGTAATCTCTGATTGTCTCAACCCCACATCATTGGTGTCGACGTGTATAATTATCTTGGAGCATTTACGTTTAGCCAGCACCTTTAGGTTAGCCCTGATGTCAGGCACTCTAGCCCCCGGGATACACTTAACTATGGCTGCTGGTGTCTCTAAATGGGTAGCTACATTCACGTGTCGGAGCAAACCTGTGAATTTCTCCTATTTAACCAGACTTACAAAAAGCTTCATTGTTTTTAACAAAGGGTTCTCTGAGTCACTTGTTGCTTGTGTTGATTTATCCGTCAGTAGTGGTATTTTTGTATGTGAAAAGTGAGCTTAATCATTGGGGCAAACCTGTTGCGACACATGAACCTGAACTGAATGGTGCTCAGCCCAACGGCTATGCCGCCGAGACGTCACCCATTCGACCTGCTGCGAGGGCACTAATGCCAGAGCTGGGGGCTTGCTAACTACGGCTGTGGCAACCGGGCCTGCTACGCTAGATGCTGCTAACTGTCTAGGACTTTCTAGAGCCCGGATGTGCTCCTCTAATTGGGAAATCTTCTCCGTCAGGCTAATGATTAAGCTACACTTTTCACATACAAAAATACCACTACTGACGGACGAAGGGTAAATCAACACAAGCAACAAGTGACTCAGACATGTTTAAATACTTAGCTTTGGTTATGTTGTATGTCAATGTTTTTGAAAGTGGAAAGTTTCATTCATTTGGTTGAAATGAAATCTTCATCTGGTGATTTATATTGGCTTGGTCTTGGTGTCTGGATTGTCATGAAATGCATTTGACTCAAGATTGAACATGGGAGATTTTATTGGGAAAGTAAAATGCATTTCAGGACACAACCCACAGAGCAAGACATGGCACCAAACCAGGGGAGCAGTCAAAGGCAGAGGGGGCCACAGCCACCCTTATACATTTGCAGACCCTCACAGCGAGTTACATATGTACAATATGCTTCTTCTTGATACAATGTGTGCTGTTCATTTCATTCAGTAATGTCTATTTTATACAGTAGTTTTTTTTTTACAAAATGTAGGCAGCCTAGTAAGGTATAGTTAGCATAGTAACTAGCTACTTTTAGTTAAACTGCTTTATTTAGTTTTGGGGTGCCGCCCCAAGATTTTCAGTGGCCCTATCTGGCCACCCCTATGGCAAATTCCTGCTGGCAGCACTGCACCAAATTAAATGAGATGTTATTTGAGATGTTATGGCGATTATGGTTAGTTAAGCTTATAATCAACATCATGATGATCTTTCATTAATCTTATAATATTCCCACAATTCCCCCTGTTGATCTCTAAAAGAGATCACCACATTATATCTATAAGTCTATAAGTCTCCAGTCTAAAGAGCTCCTGCTGTGGGCAGGAGCCCCCTTATGTTGTGGGGTGACCGGAGCCTTGGTCGCAAGTGGCCTCCCTGAAGTGGTAAAAGGGGCTTCCCAAATGTGAGGGGAACTAGAGGGCTCCGGACTGAAGAGCTCCTGCCGAAGGCAGAGATCCCCCTTCATGCTCAGGGTTGCCCAGGGCCACACCTTGCTGGGTGCAAGGGTCTGCCCCGAGCCGACCGGTTGACGGTCCAGTCGGTCCAGGGTCCCGCCCAGGGAGCTAATCTGTGTTTTGTGTTTTAGCTCCGGGGCCGCAGGATGTGACCCTGCCTTCCTGCCCCTTCGTCTTGCGTCTTTTGTACTGCCGCTGTGGGCCGCACACTGGGGCATAGTGCGGCTGGGTGGGGGGGTCTGTCACGGTGAGGGAGGCTCCCCCTGCCGGTCGCACTCCCTCACAGCGGCAGTTGTCCTGTTGTTGTTGCGTTGTGTTGCGTCCCTCAGGTGGGCGGGGCCTATTAACCCCTTCACCTGATGGTCGTTTGTCTGTCTTTATGTCTTGTCTTTGTACCAGTTGACTGCTGGTTATTATATCCTTATGATCTATGCATCAGAGGATGTATCACTACAACAATAACTTTTAAAGTTGTACATATTATGTTTTTCAGATATGAAGAACAGTCAATGAATTCAGAGGCAATGAATTTAAAGGTTGACCAGGACATAAACAGTCACAGAACAATACAGGTATACCAGAAATCAATATATACACTAATATATATATATTCTTGTTTAAAGCAAAATATTTTCACCAAAAGATGCATCTTTCACACATCTGTCCTTTTATTTTACCAAGCCTTGATGATGCCGTCAGCAAACTTCAGCAGAACATCGACACCCAGGCAATTTTCAGCATTTTCAGATGGACTGAAGCAATGGAAATGGCAAAAAAAGGCTTCTCCAATAAATCCTCTCTGGGTTTCTTTCTTGGGAGAGCATGGGATTGACAACGGCACTCTTAGGAAGGAATTCCTCACTGGTATGTACAGTCACAGTTCATTGAAAAAATTCAGATAAAAATATGAGCACTTTTTTGGTGAAATACTGGTCTCCATCATAGATTATCAAAATGATAATTACAAGTATGTTGAATTCTGTCATCCGTTATTGCATCAAAGTTATTCTTTGCTATGTACGTACATATGCAATAGCCACTGTGTACGTGATCTACTTTTAGGGTGGCTGGTGAAGTAATTGCTGTGAGTATCACACAGGCCCTCCGCCCAACTTCAACTTCAAATCAATGGAGTTATAAATTCATCTGTATGGGTGATATTGACAAAGAGCAGCTCTCAAAGCCCCTTGTGACAGACCTTGAACTGCTGGATCTCATTGACAAGGTTTACAATTTGAGCATTTTGTTCATTTAGTGGGGTGTACCCAATAAATTGGCTCCTTGAGTATATCATCAAGGTTTTTGCTTATAATGCCCCTTTAGCTGTATATTACAGCAGGAATGGCGCCAGGTTGGTGATTTTCTTGTGAGTGCTTTCATACCACAGATGGTTAAATGCGGGGGACTAATACCGTCAGTTGGATCAATCAAGGATTGAAGCTCCCTCATATCCTGTCCAGGTAATGGACAGTTGAACTCTGGAACAATGACCCCGACATCAGCATTTTGTTCACCATAATGAGCTGCAGTTTCCCAGTCTACATCTGGCTCTTGAATGTCCTAAAATAATAGGAACATCAGTCGGATGTGTGTACATATATATAGGCAGACAAATCCGATGTTGGGTAGCTTGTCAGATAATAGGAATAAGATCAATACATCTGGCTGGTCAATGTTTGTGTGCAACATTCCAATTCGCCACAGCTGTTCTGGACTCTGATTGCCTTCAGTTCGGAGAGGATGGTTGTTCCAGGCTTCAGCAAAGATGTCCAAGTCTGCTTGGAGTCTCGGAAGAAATGTGTAGTGCACACTGAAGAGATCTTCAGTTGCTGGTGTGTCAAGGAGTTCATTCACTTCTAGGGAGCGTAACGTGCTGTAGTACTTGTTGGTGACAATAACTCGAACATCACGCCACAGTCCCTCAATCCTATTTATAACAGAGGAGTGATGTAAATGACAAAGATTATATACATTATCATAGCATTTAATTAAATTTGATACGGTCATATAGTGGTAAAGTTCATGACACAGAAATGAATGAATCTTATTACCTCTGATTATGAACACTTTGACCAGAAATGAAACTTCCTCTGTCAGTACCATGAGTAGAGAACATAAATCTCGCAATATCAACATTCTCAACTCCCTGGTCACCTCTGATCCTGAAATATCAAGAAATTAATAAGGCATGTTTTATTTCCAAACATTTTAATACTCTATAAAATTAAATGATCCAACTGTTTGTACTGACAATATCTCACCTTGAGGATACACCATACTTCAGAATGGCCTGACAGAAGAAAAGGTAAGCTGTTGATGCTCAATTATTTGTTGCTGCATTCAAGTACATGACCTGCAAAGCCAAGAATTACAAGACAAGAAAAACAAAAATGTTCGTACTGGACGTTATATCATTGGTGTTTAATTTCAAAGCCTCCAAGCCCACCTTAATCTATTTTTAACTTTAGCAATATATACCCACTGGTCACTTCAGCACTGCAGTGACTTATGAGGTGGTGGAATGTTGGTGAGTGTAGAAACATGGAAGCGGTCGTAAGGTTATGCCTGATTACTGAAAACTCCATTACTGACAAGTGCCACATTAATGTGCCTGTGGCATAATTGTAAATAACTAACTGCAGTTTAGCCAGCCAAAATGTGTTTTCAGTGGTGACATGCATAGTTTAACTTCCATATATAGCTAATTGCCTTTTTACTTCCACATACACACAACACTTTCAATTCAATAATTAACTGTGATTTAGGGAATACATTTATTTATAGTGGAATACCAACTAATTAGCAATAATTAATATTGATTAACATTCACAAAGGCAGATTTAGGTAGGCTATATTTTCTACTTAATGAGAAATATTTATGTTCCACACTTAGCATCAACCAAGCACCTGCACCTACCTCTCTGGAGTCCGCCATCACGCTGAAACAAACCCTGTGTGACAAGTACTGAGGTCGTGGGTCCCTCCCACGACTGTCAAAAATGAAACGATCCGCTGCCCGAGCAGGAACTTAAGCGCAAGCAGAAAGGGTGTGACAAATTTTCCTCGCGCGTGAGTAGTTTCGCTCGCGCGAATAAGCTCTCTCCGCGCGCGAGTGAGCAGTTTTGCTTGCGCGAAGTGATTTTCCGCGCTCGCGATTTTTGAATCGGATATGACGTCATACAACCTAGGGTTAGAGTTAGGGTTATCTTCGTCGCCGGCTGCTCTAATCGAATCGAAGCGAACGACACCCTCACGCACCAATCTAATCCCATCTCGCCAAGTTTGCACAAAAACAAGTCTGTCCTCTCTCACATCACCCGTCCTTTTATCTGGTTTGCCCTATTCAATCTACAATTGCCCACAGGTAGAATCTCTGCACTTGGACACACCCCCCTCACAACTCACTACAATACCTTTCTTGGGATTTCGGGAAAACAATTGCTTTGTCGTTATAACGACTTATTTATCTTTATCTTATTTATTTCGGGGAAATGATTTTTGATTTCTCGTTATGTCGAGATAAGTATCTCAGGATTTCGGGAAAACGATTATTAAAAAATAAAAATCTAAGGAAAACGAATTAAAAATAAGTTGCAATGTACGTTCCCTTAGGGCTTAAAAAGCTATAAAGATTTCAGGCTAATATATTTTATAAAGGTGTAAAGATTGACTGCTCTTGCTTGTCAGAAACCGATACGTCCCGCCTATCTGGAGTTGCTATAGAAACTTGATGCGTTCTTCACGCCGTTTGTTTTAGGGGATATAGGAAACACTAAGCTATTTATTAGGCTGGCTTGTTTGGCGAAAATATAAAAAAAAACTCTTTCATTAACGCTCATTTTAAGTAAGTCCGGTAAGTTTAATAGTTATATGAAGACATATATCGATAAGCCCTGATATTCGTAAACTACATTTTCTTAACATAGCTAGATAGCGTTAGCTGTCTGAAAACGCTAGCTTAGCGTCGCTACGTCAATTAATTTAATTTGGCAACTGTCTAGTTAGCTAGCTAGCGAATTATATAACTAGAGAACACATATGTTTCTCGAGATCGCCTAGTGATCTGGTAGCAAATCGTGCGCTTTGGTTTTAAGTAATGTAATAGTCATCTGTATCTTTTTAAATTTTAATAAACAGTAAAATATTAAGACTGACCTTTTAGACGCAATAACGATGTGCACAATAACGATTCAGATCTTGTTTTTTCTCTTGCTACTAGGATGGATACAATGACCGCCGAGGCAGTCTCCTCTCTAATGACTCAAGATTCACCCTTTACTAACAAACAAGAAGTTCCAGTGGAACATCTCGACTATGGCTTCATTGAAAAATGTGTCGACCTTAAGTATTTGGAGAAGATACTAAAGGTCCTTAGGTACACGAGTAATCTGTCTGATCTGCCGTAACTGCATTAATTAGATACTTGCCCAAGGGTCTTATTACGAGTATTTGTGTTTTTGTTGTTGTTTAGTTTTTTTCTTATTTGCTCTTAGGTCAGGCAGAGAAGGTATATATCCTGACCTGAATGAATTCTGTGAGAAGCACATAGAGAAACTGGGTCCACAAAGTCATTCTCTATGGAAGGAGAATTCTCCAGCAACAGCTGCTAGTTTCTCTAAGGATGAATGGAAACAAATCAGTAATGACATACAGGTAATTGTAGGTTATTTTGACACCATTTGTGGCATAAGGATTAATGTCTAAGGTATGACTAGTGGTATACCGAATATTAAATTATTACATCACACAGAATATTAAATAATTGCATAATTCAGAACATTAAATATTTACATCATACAGATTAATAAAATATCATACAGAGTATTAAATAATAATGCAGAATAATTCAAGGAACAATTTAGAATTTCATCTCTGCCACTGTGAAATTCACTGCAAGACTTTTTATCCGCAACTAAAAATGTGGCCCTAAAGGTAACAGTAGGCTTAGGCCTGTATTCATCACATTTAAAAACTTTAGCAAGGCGATGTGAAATTGCTGTTTTTATAGACGTGGGAGAAAGACATAAAAGTAAACGAAATGGACCTCAGGCAGCTGCCCTTATTCAGTAATTCGGGAAATATCCCACCAGTGCGAGGATGTCACATCTCAGTTCAGGTAAAATAATGATAATCATTTTGAAAAGCAAGACATTATATATTCCTAATGTAATGGGTTTGAAACCCTCCATGTATAATAACTCCATAAATAACATACGATTTACAACATTGTACATTTTCACAGAAAGCATCCAATACTGGAATCCAAAATAATTCCAAAAAGTCACCTCTCCCTCGAGCCTACGAAGACTGGGAAAAGTAAGTCTGCACCTGTCTTTAGGATTGGAAATAACATTTGAAAAACATGCATCTAAAAGGCACAATGCAAAACATGATAAAGTATTTATGCATTTATATATTTATTTTCACAGATTTGATGTTGAAAAAGAGTGTGCTAAAATTGATGAAAGTGTCACAAAGAACTCTGTCATTCTCAATCACAGCCTTTCAAACATCAAAAAGAGCATTTATACAACAGGTGGATTTGTGGATTTGTAATGTGTTTTTAACTTTATTTAAGGTCATCTAGTGCCATCATATTGTTAAATATGAACAATGTCATCATTATATACTTCAGGACTCACAGGGCAGGAGAAAGCTGTTTTAGCAAACCGTGAGAAAGACAAGGGCAATGACTCCTTCAGAGCCAGTGATTATGAGGAGGCTGTGGCCTTCTACACTAGGTGAGCTGAAGACATTTCTGGTGACTACTGATTTTGAGTGGTCTTCTGAGTGGTCCTTTTTTGATTAAGTAAACACTCAGACTTACTGAGTCTCTCTCAGTAACATATAAATGATGTAGGAGTAGTAAAGCATCTGAAGTAGATTAATCAAGAGGCTTTTAATGCTGCAAATAAAAATTGTAGTCGGATTAATTTGTTTGTTTTGCACTTTATTTGGAGTGTCCGTGTTTATATCTGTGGCTGTTAACCTGAGAGGTCACAGAACATGTAACAGGTATCACAACATTCTCATCAGGCTGTTATATGCTGTTGGCAACGTTCGGTGACTGAATTTGAACTAGACTTTGATCAGGGCTAAAGCCACAGTGAGGGTCAGGATTAGGTTTTGGATTGAGGTTAAGGGTCAGGTTTTGGGTTAAGGTTAAGGTTAGTTGGAACACTTCAACAGTCAAACACCACCATGTCTGATCATTGAAATCCAACCCTTGAACTTTTCCACTTGTAATTAAACTTGACTGCATCTGTATCCAAACTGCTCTGCTTGACAATGTTACCAATCTTCTGCTGAGAGTTTATTAATCATCTATAAAGGACCACTCAAAGAATTACCTAATTTCCTTACCAGGAATTCCTACTTTGTTTCCCACAATGGTTTTCATATGGTACTCCTGATGTGGTGTGTCTGCAGAAGTGTGTCCATCCTGCCATCAGCTGCAGCCTATAATAACCGGGCCCAGGCAGAGATCAGACTGCAGCGCTGGCATGATGCACTGAGTGACTGTGAGAGGGTGCTGCACTTGGAGCCTCAAAATACTAAAGGTGCCTGTGTGCTACATCATCAGTAAAGTACAGGTTCAGGTATTAGATTAACTGTATGGTCATTGTAAACGCAGGGTACCTGGGATACTATATGGACATCATGCAACAGCAGGCAAGACAAAGAGCAGAATTTGCAACAGAATGCAAGACCAATAATAGTGCGGAGTACAGCAATACTCCAACAAAGGGCTGTCAATGGTCTACATTAGACAAGAAAATATTTAGTGTATACTATTAACCATTAGTGCAGCACATAATAGCTGTGTCGTGTGTTACGGTTAGGGTTTGGGTTGGGTACCGGGTAGGTGTTTGTAATGAAGGTGTTTGTACCTGTAGACCCACGAGGCAATTATTACAGTTAGTTTATGTACAGGGTGGGTCAATCAAAAACACAAAGTTGTAGTGAATTTAAGGCCAGGCAGGACGAGTATTCTCATCATAAAATCTCCAAAGACGAACCTTTAGACATAAAAATTAGGATTTCTTGATATTGGTGTTGTGACCCTTTATCATACACAAAGAAAACCATTTGTTAAAAAAAATTGGCATACATTACTCTATCTTACATTTATGCCCAATTACAAACAGATGCGTTCATGTTTCATGTTAACGTTACGGTTAGGTCTCCCACTTTTAATCAGCAGCCTCACCTATGATCGAGGGGATAGCCTTCACTGCCTTACCTGTTGATTTATTATGTATTTTTTGCCATTGAAATCGAGGTTGAAACATCGTCTTTAACTGGTGTTAATGGTTTATTGTGAAGCATTGCTGCGTCGTGCCACTGTGCACAAACATCTGGGGAAGCTGATCATGGCCCACAATGACATCACTGCCGTGTTGCACTTGGAACCACACAATGTGACTGCACAGGTGGGACTGTAAACCATAGGGTTAGGGCTAGAGACACATAACCCTAGCCTATAGCTTACTGTGTGTTTAATTACTGTCGAGACCTACTGTTTTGAAAACACACGTATCAATTTACAGAGGGTTAGAGTTAATCTGACTATTTTACTAGGGGATTGGGGTTAATATGATTTTTACAGAGGATTGGCGTTTACGTCACTGTTTTACAGAGTCTCCTGAGGGACATCAATAAGAGCATAAATGTCAACATGCAGAACAAACCAACCAAGAGCACGAAGCTTCTCATACAAGAAGTGGAAAAGGAAGATGATGAAGATGCGAGAGACATGGCATATAGTAAGATATACCATATGATACATATGATAACTACTGCTCACACAGACCAAAGCAGGTTTTTCGAACTTTAGCTGAATTTTAGTGAAAATATTTTTGGATATTCCAGGCAGAAAAGTGATATATTTCAATCATTGGATCTGAAGAAGATCATTAGCACTGGGGTATATGCAGAAATACAGGTCTTAGATGTCACTGTCTGTACTTCATAGGAATCATCTTCCTTGGACCTTGACTTAAAACATAGATCTATAAAACTGTTCTAATCCCAGCCATGTTCTTTGCTCATATTTAGGCAATGTTTGTGTGACTGCAGTGTGTCAGCTACACTGTGTGATTTCCACATATTTATCTACAGGGCTTAAATATGATTTTCATATCCTTATCTGAATTCCCTTTGCAAAATGCTATTTAATCACTCTCCCCTCCGTTTCTCTGGCTGTCTGTCTCTCTCTCTCAGATGATGATCAGACTGTAGTTCAGGAAGCAGTGAGAGGCGGAATGGGTTGTGGCAGGCAAAAGATGCAGTCAGAGGGAAAGACAGGCAGTGTGAAAGGCCTGAGCAATGACAGCACAGCTCAGCAGGGAGGCAGCAGTCTATGTGTCCCAGCAGAGGCAAAGGCAGAGGTGAACTGTGGAGCTGGAGAACTCCCTCCTATGCTGGCCCGGCTGAAGAGCGAAGGCAACCAGTTTTTCAAGAATGGACAGTTCATAGATGCTCTGGAGAAGTACACACAGGCAATTAAAAAGTTCACAGAAGCAGGTATACACACACACACACACACACATCCAGATCTATCCAAGGATATGCTAGTGTTACTCTCAAAGTCTCTTTATTATATACACCCCCACATATTTGCGCACACACGTATGCACACACATGCACATACACCTCTAGATCTGCCCTTAAATGATGCTGTTGCATTACTGAACTTTGAAAGTTTGGACTAATTTCTTTATTTTAAAAATCATTTAAAGAATTTATTTAAAGAACAAAACTACATTCATATTTCCTAGAGAGATAAACATCCAAATTTCCTAGATGTAGCACGAGGCGGACCAAGTCCGGAGGGAGTGGAGGTCTACTGGACACACAGGGACATTATCAGGGCTAGAACAAAGGGACACAACCATTGGACAGACTGGGGACACGCTTACGAGATCAACAAGGCATAACACAGAACAATAGGAAGCGACACTGAGATAAATAAACTGACAAACAAGGAAAATGCTAAAACATAAAAATCGAGGGCAAACTAGAAGGCGGAGATAACAGAGTGTGCGCAAGGGAGATAAAGCGAAGAAAAGCACAAACAGCGATTCAAAACTGAACAAAAACACACGACACCCATCATATCAGAACAAACGCACGACTACATTCCAAACAGAACAGAACTCACGAAAGCAATACAAACAGAACAGACTACAATACAAACAGAACAGACTACAATACAAACAACAGACTACAATACAAACAGAACAGACTACAATACAAACAACAGACTACAATACAAACAGAACAGACTACAATACAAACAACAGACTACAATACAAACAGAACAGACTACAATACAAACAGAACAGACTACAATACAAACAGAACAGACTACAATACAAACAACAGACTACAATACAAACAGAACAGACTACAATACAAACAACAGACTACAATACAAACAGAACAGACTACAATACAAACAGAACAGACTACAATACAAACAGAACAGACTACAATACAAACAACAGACTACAATACAAACAGAACAGACTACAATACAAACAGAACAGACTACAATGCAAACAGAACAGACTACAATACAAACAACAGACTACAATACAAACAGAACAGACTACAATACAAACAACAGACTACAATACAAACAGAACAGACTACAATACAAACAACACAGACCTTACGACAATACAACCCGAATGCACTAAGAAACACAGTGTAATAGAAATGCGAAACTAAATACACAAAGGACGTGGGGAAAACTCCATACATGAAATAATAATGAACCAGGGACAGGGAGGGAAGCACACTACAGGGAAAACTACAACAGAGAAGGAGAGAGGGACAAACCAGAACAAGGAATCAAATATTGGACACTAACCTCTTGGTTGGTTGACTACATTTGGGGTAAAGGAGAAAACTGTCTAAATTAGGTTCCTTTAAATGTTGTTCCTTTAATTCTATTCATTTACCATTGATTGATTGTTGTGAGGCTTGCATACACCCAGTTATATTTTAATGTATGTCCTTTTGTGTCCGTATTTCTCTCCTTATCCATTTCTACTCCAGGACTCAACAGTCCAAAGGACTTATGCATACTGTACTCAAACAGAGCTGCCTGTTATTTGAGGGGTGGCAGTAGCTCGGACTGCATAGCAGACTGCAGCAGGTAATCTAACCCTAACCCTAAGCCCCAGAGAAGGACACACACAGAGTTGTGTCATTACTTTGTGTGGTTCTTTGCCTTAGAGCCCTGGAGCTGCAGCCGTTGAACGTGAAGGCATTACTGCGCAGGGCGATGGCATATGAATCTCTGGAGCACTACCGCCAAGCCTACATGGACTACAGAACCGCCCTGCAGGTCAACAGCAACATCCCTGTTGCCCACAGCAGCATCAACAGGTAGCAGCACCCCCACTACAATGCACAACCACGTCTCACACACACCATGGCCTGCTTTACCTATCACAGCCTTCACATATACACACATTACACACTTATGGCCAGGGGATTAGGGGTATATTTATCATATTTTTTAAGTAAGATTATTATTATATTGGATTATGATACAGTGCCTTGCGAAAGTATTCAGCCCCCTTGAACTTCTCAACCTTTTGCCACATTTCAGGCTTCAGGCTTATAAAGATATAAAATTTGTATTTTTTTGTGAAGAATCAACAAGTGGGACACAGTTGTGAAGTGGAACGAAATTTATTGTATATTTTGAACTTTTTTAATAAATAAAAAACTGAAAAGTGGGCCGTGCAATATTATTCGCCCCCCTTGCGTTAAAACTTTGTAGCGCCATCTTTTGCTGCGATTACAGCTGCACGTCGCTTGGGGTATGTCTCCATCAGTGTTGCACAGAGACTGAAATTCTTGCCCATTCTTCCTTGCAAAACAGCTCATGCTCAGTGAGGTTGGATGGAGAGCGTTTGTAAACAGCAGTTTTCAGCTCTTTCCTCAGAATCTTGATTGAATTCAGGTCTGGACTTTGACTTGGCCATTCTAACACCTGGATACATTTATTTGTGAACCATTCCATTGTAGATTTTGCTTTATATTTTGGATCATTGTCTTGTTGGAAGACAAATCTCTGTCCCAGTCTCAGGTCTTTTGCAGACTCCAAAAGGTTTTCATCCAGAATGGTCTTGTATTTGGCTCCATTCATCTTCCCATCAATTTTAACCATCTTCCCTGTCCCTTGTGAAGAACAGCAGCCCAAACCATGATGCTGCCACCATGTTTGACAGTGGGGATGGTGTGTTCAGGGTGAAGAGCTGTGTGGCTTCTACGCCAAACATACAGTGGGATGCGAAAGTTTGGGCACCCTTGTTAATTTTCCTGATTTACCTTTATAAATCATTGAATGTTTGGATAAAAAAATCAGTTAAATATATCATATAGGGGACAAACACAGTGATATTTGAGAAGTGAAATGAAGTTGATATGATAATTGTCTAAACAAAAATAGGCAGGTGCATAAGTTTGGGCACTGTTGTCATTTTATTGATTTCAAAACCTTTAGAACTTATTGGAACTCAAATTTGGTTTGGTAAGTTCAGTGACCCTTGACCTCCATATGCAGGTCACTCCAATTATGAGAAAGGGTAGTTAAGGGTGGCAATTGTAAGTTTTTCTCCTCTTTGCATCTTCTCTGAAGAGTCGCAGCATGGGAGTCTCAAAACAACTTTCAAATGACCTGAAAACAAAGATTGTTCACCGTCATGGTTTAGGGGAAGGATACAGAAAGCTATCTCAGAGATTTCAGCTTTCAGTCTCCACTGTGAGAAACATTGTGAGAAAATGGAAGAAGACAGGCACAGTTCAAGTCAAGGCTCCAAATGGCAGATCAAGCAAAATCTCGAATAAACAGAAGCGAAGGATGTTGAGAACAGTCAGAGTCAACCCACAGACCAGCACCAAAGACCTACAACATCATCTTGCTACTGATGGAGTCACTGTGCATCGTTCAACTATTCGGCGCACTTTACACAAGGAGATGCTGTATTCTAAAGCACATTTGGACAAGCCAGCTTCCTTTTGGAGTAAGGTGCTGTGGACTGATGAAACTAAAATAGAGTTATTTGGCCATAACAAGGGCCGTTATGCATGGAGGAAAAAGAACACAGCACTCCAAGAAAAACACCTGCTACCTACAGTAAAATTTGGTGGTGGTTCCATCATGCTGTGGGGCTGTGTGGCCAGTACAGGGACTGGGAATCTTGTTAAAGTTGAGGGACACATGGATTCCAATCAATATCAGCAGATTCTGGAGACCAGTGTCCAGGAATCAGTGACAAAACTGAAGCTGCGCCGGGGCTGGATCTTCCAACAGGACAACGACCCTAAACACTGCTCAAAATCTACTAAAGCATCATGCAGAGGAACAAGTACAACGTTCTGGAATGGCCATCTCAGTCCCCAGACCTGAATATTATTGAAAATCTATGGTGTCACTTAAAGAGAGCTGTCCATGCTTGGAAACCATCAAACCTGAATGAACTAGAGATGTTTTGTAAAGAAGGATGGTCTAAAATTCCTTCAGCCACAATCCAGACTCTCATTAGAAGCTATAGGAAGCGTTTAGAGGCTGTTATTTATGCGAAAGGAGGATCTACTAAATATTGAGTTAAGGGTTTTTTTTTGGGTGCCCAAACTTATGCACCTGCCTATTTTTGTTTAGACAATTATTGCACACTTTCTGTAAATCATATAAACTTCATTTCACTTCTCAAATATCACTGTGTTTGTCCCCTATATGGTATATTTAACTGATTTTTTTATCCAAACATTCAATGATTTATAAAGGTAAATCAGGAAAATTAACAAGGGTGCCCAAACTTTGACATCCCACTGTATAGTTTTGCATTGTGGCCAAAAAATTCCATTTTGGTTTCATCTGACCAGAGCACCCTCTGCCATGTGTTTGGCGTGTCTCCCAGGTGGCTTGTGGCAAACTTTAAATGAGACTTTTTATGGATATCTTTGAGAAATGGCTTTCTTCTTGCCACTCTTCCATAAAGTCCAGATTTGTGCAGTGTACGACTGATTGTTGTCCTATGGACAGACTCTCCCACCTCAGCTGTAGATCTTTGCAGTTCATCAAGAGCGATCATGGGCCTCTTGGCTGCATCTCTGATCCTTGTTTGAGATTAAAAGTTTAGAGGGACGGCTGGATCTTGGTAGATTTGCAGTGGTCTGATTCTCCTTCCATTTCAATATGATCGCTTGCACAGTGCTCCTTGAGATGTTTAAAGCTTGAGAAATCTTTTTGTATCCAAATCCGGCTTTAACCTTCTCCACAACAGTATCTCGGACCTGCCTGGTGTGTTCCTTGGTCTTCATGATGCTCTCTGCGCTTTAAACAGAACCCTGAGACTATCACAGAGCAGGTTCAGCAGGTGGATTCTATTTATCATCATCAGTCATTTAGGACAACATTGGATCATTCAGAGATCCTCACTGAACTTCTGGAGTCAGTTTGTTGCACTGAAAGTAAAGAGGCCGAATAATATTGCACGGCCCAGTTTTCAGTTTTTTATTTGTAAAAAAGTTTAAAATATCCAATAAATTTTGTTTCATGATTGTGTCCCACTTGATGTTGATTCTTCACAAAAAATTAAAATTTTAGATCTTTGTTTGAAGCCTGAAATGTGGCAAAAGTTTGAAAAGATCAAGGGGCCGAATACTTTTGCAAGGCACTGGAGATAATAGCTTTATTCTGGGTTAAGAACCTCATCTACAACCTCATCTACTAACTCTGAATCGCTGTTTCTACTACACAATATTTCACATAAATTCATAAAAAATATAACTTTCTTTTTTAAAAAACATTTTCTAAACATTTAAGCTTTTCACTGATGTTGCATTATATTTAAAACATTTATCAGCATCAGTGTACAGGTGTACAGTTAAACTATAGTCCATAAGTCCTTGAAGTAAACTGAGAAAACAAGAGAGACATCACTGAAGATTTGTATAGCAATTGCACATTTTTCAGTGTGTGTGTGTGTGTGTGTGTGTGTGTGTGTGTGTGTGTCTGATTTGTAAAGGATCGCTCACTTTCTAGCAGAGCTGGATGGTCCTGACTGGAGGCAGAAGCTGCCACTGTTGTGTGGGAAACAAGCCCCACCCACTGCACAGTCAATGATTTGCATACAAGGACATGCACAAGCCCAGGAGGCGGGTCAGTACCCACACATCACACACACCACACACACTGTGTTACCTCTGGCTTGGAGTGCATGGCTTAGAAATGTCCAGTTTCTAAACCATGTTTTTATATATTTTACAGGACATTTATTAGCACAACACTAACATACACATGTACAAAGAGCCACAACAGAGGGCAAAACATGAGGGTTTATATACACATTAATGAGGGGACAATCAGAGACAGGTGCGACAGGCTAACAGAGGGCAACTTACAAGGGGGAGAGGTGACAGCAACAAATAACAGCACAACAACAAACAGACCAACAGATCATCTACTCATAGCCACTAACTGCTTATAACAGCTTTTTCCATACCCCAACACAAACTTTCAAACATATTCACTGTTCCAGGAAGGTTCATGTAAAGAAGAAGAAAAACTGCATAGAGGCTGGTAGAGGCTAAAACCTCTCTAAAAACCTCTCTAAAAACCTAAATTGCTTAAAACATGTTCCGGTATTATTGTCTTTAAAAATGGACCAGTTGGAAACGAGTGCTATTGGACTGTAGAAGATGAATGGTGTGGCGTGTTTCAGCCAGGCCAGCAGAGGAACGTTTCACTTCCCTGAAGACAGAAGGAGATAAGTTGATGAAGAATGGCCACTACCAGGAAGCAACTATGAAATACAGTGAATGCCTTCAAATCCAAGCAGATGAATGTACTGTTTATACAAGCAGGTACAGTATATTCTCTCTAGTTTCTCTAAAGAGGAATTAAATTCTGAATATATACATACATACACACACACACACACACACACATATATATATATATATATATATATATATATATATATATATATATATATATACATATACACACACACACACACATACATCTATATATACACATCTATATATAGAGAGAGAGAGATTGTAGTAAAGTACACAAAGAGAAACAGGACAGAAGTCCTTCATCAGCCTTGTACTTTCCTACAATTTTTAATATCTCTGCGTATCTTACCTAAGTACACTGCAGTTACTCACCTCGAATCTTCCTCAGATTTTTATATATACTTATGTTTGTGTGGGTGTGTGTGTGTGTGTGGGTGTGTGTGGTCCACAATGATCTGGAATGACTACCTGTTATCTCATTGGTCAGTAGGCCCAGAGCTGTGCTGGGATCAGAGTGTAACTGTTCTCTCCCTCTCACAGAGCTCTCTGCTTTATTAAACTACAGTGCTTTGCTGAAGCCAAGCAAGACTGTGACTCTGCTTTAAAACTTGAGCCTTCCAATAAGAAAACCTTCTACAGACGTGCCTTGGCCAATAAGGGCTTACAGGTAAGAGAACCTTACAGTTACTCCCTGTTCCTGCACATTCACTTTGCATGTAGGGTTTCCCTCCAGCCGATTCAAACACTTGTTCCATCCTCTTGTTTATCCTAATGCAGCAGACATGAGGTGAATACATAAAGCATAAAGTCATAGTTCGAAAGTTTAACTGAATCATTGTATTAATAAATTGCAAACTCACTATGATAACCTTTCTGCATCTAATTTGGTTTTGGTAGTTCTGGTCAACTAAGTGAGAAAAATACATTCAAATCTGAGAGAAAATTTCAAATGGCTTTTTCCAGCAACTCTTTCACCTTTAACTTACACATCACTCAAGATAAATATTGATGTAAATATTATGTAAATATTGATGTAAATATTGTGGCTGATATTGTAAGCATAGCAGAACAAAAATCTGCATAAGCAATGGCAAGTTGGTATGACCAGTCATAATCCTCTTAACTCAGTTACCCTTAATCGCCTTAATCCAGTTAAGGTTTTATTGTCATTGCTGTTTATACTTAGTATACATTGAAACAAGATGTTGTTTCATCTGGTCTGAGGTGCAGTACAACAATGGTCAGAACACTAATCCAGCAGTACATTACATTACACTACAATAGAAGAACACTACAATATAGCAGTAATTCCATCATTACAGGGTTAGGGTTAAGATAGCTAGGGTGAGGCCAATTTTTTATGTTCTTATGTGTGTTATTATAGTGCATATATACTGTATGTTTATGAGCTGTGTGTATGTGTGTGTGTGTGTAGGATTATGTGGCATGTAGTTTAGATTTGCAGGAAGTTCTACGTCTAAATGCAAGTGTACAGGAGGTTGGGTGTGAGCTGGCAGAGATCATGGCCCTGCAGGAAGAGGTCATGACCTTGCTGAAGGAACAGGACAGGTTGTATCCCATACAGCCTCGCAAGAGTGTAGTTATCACTGAGGTGGGTAAACAGTCCTACTGCACTTCCTTCTCTGCAGACCAAACATTAATATGTACCGCTGCTGTTCAGTGATGGAGTCACTCTGTTCCATTGGTTATAACTAGCATTCAGTTTCATCTCATTTGAATTCTCCAGTTAGGCTAGCCGGAGAGCTAGAGCTACACAGTATTTCTAGAACATGCCGGGACTTTGCCCACCTGGTCCATCACTGTCTGTGCAGGTGGAGTGGGAGGAGGATGAGAGAGAGACAGCAGAGAACAGCTGGGAGGCAGGGCAGAGGAGTCAGTGCATGAACCTGCAGGCATGCAGCGTTTATGAGTTTGGCCAGGTACTAAATGCAGTCTGTTCACATAAGGACACGGCAGCTTGTGTCCGGCTGCTGTGCAGTGTTCCCCCGGCGAGACTCCCCCAGTACATCAGCACACATCTCAACGCACAAACCCTCAGCTTCATCATACAGGCATTGGACATGTTCCTTCTGTCAGCTGACCCCAGTCTGGTCTACCAGATCCTCAGCCACCTCCACACCACTGAAAGGTTCTCGGTAAGACCCTTACTCTGCTGCCTCATACCAGGAACCCTAGGTTAACATTTATGCTTTGTAGCTGTTCGTTTAGAGTTTATGTAAGCAAAAGGTTCTGTTTGAGAGAATTTAGCTTCAGTGCTTTAACAAGTGAAGTTATAATGTGAGTGTATCTGTGTACTCAGATGGTGCTGATGCTTCTGGATTCAGATGAGAAGATGCAGATGAAGCAGCTGTTTGAGCACATGTGCTCTGTGGAGATGTTCTCACAAACTGACATCCAAAGTCTGGCAAATAAATACATCTGCATGAAGTATTAACAGAGAGGTTAATACTTTAATATTTGTCTTTAATAGCAGCTGTCTTTAATATTTGTCTTTAATAGCAGCTGTCTTTATGTCTTTAGCTGTCTTTTAATGCCACACATACGCATGCCAATACATGTAATGAAAGTGATCACTCTTGCTTCTGTACTAGCATCTGTGGTGCTGTTTCTTCCTCATGTCTTGGTTTTGCTTTCCTCTTCCATGATTTTGTGTCTCATGCACGGTACCCTGTCTAGGGTTGCTAAACTGATGGGTTTCCAAAAGCATGTTTAGCCACTAATCTGGATCTAACTCGGAGTTCGTGTAAACTCAGGGTTCCAAAACCAAGTCAGAATAAATTAAGGTTAGTTGCCATGGCAACACATACTGTGAAGCTAATGATTGTGGATTTGTATTACTTTTTTAAAGTTTAAGTTCTAAGTTGGGGTTAGTTAAGTCAACTCAGTGTAGCTCACTGTTAAGGTTTATTAAAAGCCGCTTTCTAAATTATCCATGTTTTGTGGACAACCAAATGGTTGCGTTCCAGCGGAATCTGAGAGCCGGTGTTGTTTCATGAATGTAACACCAGTGTAGCCAGAACCACTCAGCAGGTGGTCTACCAAAAAAAGCATCTCCGTGCAACTTTTCCTTTTTAGCCATATAGGCACAAACAGTCAGTTTTACAGATGCAACACCATAAAATGAAATATAATGTATATGCCTGTCAGTTAGAAAATACTGAATTATAATACTCTCAGTATTACAGTTTTTCTCAGTCAATTTGGTTCATTTCTCAGATCAGAACTGAAATTCTCAAAACTGTCTCCACATCTCCTCATCACTTGTGCACATCATAATACCATTTCTTATTGTGTTTGACATTTTGCAAATGCTTTTGTACATTCATGCTCATGGGCAATTGTCTGCTGTTTTTTGCATTATCAATTGCTTATGTCATGTTTACCAAAATATGTTCTTTGGATTCTCTGTTGAATTGTCTTACCCTCCAAAACATTTAGGCTTTAGGTCATTACATGCAAAAGTCCTGAACATGTTCTCATGTGTGGTGTAAGGCTGTGTGGTGTAGAAGGGTAATGCTGTGTGATGTAGAGGGTAAGGCTGTGGTGTAGAGGGTTAAGGCTGTGGTGTAGAGGGGTATGGCTGTGTGGTGTAGAGGGGTATGGCTGTGTGGTGTAGAGGGGTATGGCTGTGTGGTGTAGGGGTATGGCTGTGTGGTGTAGAGGGGTAAGGCTGTGTGGTGTAGAGGGGTATGGCTGTGTGGTGTAGAGGGGTATGGCTGTGTGGTGTAGAGGGGTATGGCTGTGTGGTGTAGAGGGGTATGGCTGTGTGGTGTAGAGGGGTAAGGCTGTGTGGTGTAGAGGGGTAAGGCTGTGTGGTGTAGAGGGGTAAGGCTGTGTGGTGTAGAGGGGTAAGGCTGTGTGATGTAGAAGGTTAAGGCTGTGGTGTAGAGGGGTAAGGCTGTGTGGTGTAGAGGGGTAAGGCTGTGTGGTGTAGAGGGGTAAGGCTGTGTGGTGTAGAGGGGTAAGGCTGTGTGGTGTAGAGGGGTAAGGCTGTGTGGTGTAGAGGGGTAATGCTGTGTGGTGTAGAGGGTTAAGGCTGTGGTGTAGAGGGTTAAGGCTGTGGTGTAGAGGGGTAAGGCTGTGTGGTGTAGAGGGATAAGGCTGTGTGATGTAGAAGGGTAAGGCTGTGTGGTGTAGAAGGGTAAGGCTGTGGTGAGGGTTAAGGCTGTGTGGTGTAGAGGGGGTAAGGCTGTGGTGTAGAAGGGAAGGCTGTGTGGTGTAGAGGGGACAGGCAAGGGTTAAGGCTGTGGTGTAGAGGGGTAAGGCTGTGTGATGTAGAGGGGTAAGGCTGTGTGATGTAGAGGGGTAAGACTGTGGTGGAAGGCTGAGGGGACACAATGACTGAAGCTGGTTGCCGAATATCGGAAGAACAACTTCAATCGTTCAAACATTTCACAGAGAAAACAGGTATGTAATTCAGAAATGTGCACTATGCTGTAATGCTGCATATTGACATAAATTCTGAAATGTTATTTAATTTTATGTTTTGCATTTTTGCATTCTCATACCATATAGGACCTCAAGACCTGCTCATCTGGGTGGCAGAGGTCCCATTTTCACACCTCAATAAGAGGAGGCTATATGTGCTATAGTATATGTGCTATGGTCATAGCAAATAAGGCCTTAAGGTTGAGGGAAGTCTAGCAAGCCATTATACAGGATAATAGTGTCTGTAAGCATTTCCACTATTGACCTAGGGTTAGGGTTATACAGGATTATACAAGCCATTATACAGGATAATAGTGTCTGTAAGCATTTCCACTATTGACCTAGGGTTAGGGTTATACAGGATTATACAAGCCATTATACAGGATAATAGTGTCTGTAAGCATCTCCACTATTGACCGGGTTCTGAAACGACACCAGATGACCATAAAACAAGCTGTACAAAGTTCAAAGAAGATCTTCCAGGAAGATATCCAGTGTGACGTGGATGACAACAATTTCTTGCTGTCAGTTTCCCACATACAGTCATGTGCTCTGTGTAAGTTTGTGTATTGTGTGTATGTACTTAGTCTGCACTATTGCACTGATAACATTGCCATTTTCATAGGCAGACTAGATATTCTGATGGCACTGACAAGTTGATTGACCTAAATATTTGGTTTTGAGGCAAAAACAAAGAATTCTGAGTGAAGTATGTGCTTTTGCAGGTATTTCATTGAGTTTTGCTGTTTGCACTGAAATGCACTTGTGATGCAAATGTACCCATGATGTGAGAAATGTACCAAAACGATTGAGAAAAACTGTAAACAACAGGATGCACTGCTGTCAGGACTCGAGAAGGGAAGGGGATGCATCTCATGAATTTGGCACAACACCAGTGTTATGTCGAATTGTGCTTCTCGAGGCCAAGTCCACACGTAGCCGGGTATTTATAAAAACGAATATCTCCCCCACATAGTTTTCAAAAACAATGTCATATACACGTGATCGTTTTTAAAAAAGTTTTTATCCACATGAAACCGCACAAATACGCCATTGAGTGTTGTCGTAAACACGCCAAGCGCATAGATGTCATTATAACATAAAGCTAAAATCTGTGTCAGTCAATCAGAATCCCTCAAAACAAACACAACTTCCTGTTGTCGCGATATTGCGCCTCTGTATTTGGTGGGAGAGTTGGCATAAAACACCCAACCTCCAAATTCTCCTTCTCCTGTGCCCCTCAATGCACTGTAACAATTCAGTTTGTAAAACAAAACAAGCAAAAATCGCCTGAATCAGCATAAGCAGTACATGTCTGGTAGCGTTAATTTTCATCGAAACAAAAAGTCGCATGTGTGACGTTTGAGACAGTAAAAACTCCGTTTTACAAGTACACACGTATACACTAAAACGGAGTTTTTCAAAATCTCCACTTTGCCCGGTGTTGTCATAATCGTTTTTGGTGATGCAAAACTACGTTTTCATGTGGACAAAAGCCCCAAACGCATAAAAATGTATTCGTTTTACAAGATACCCGTCTACGTGTTGACTGATCGTTAATAGTCAGCTGACTCTGTCAATATGTGCTACTCATTCGAAAAATGCTACCTTATTGTTTTACGTTTCCAGTTGAGTGTTTCCCATAAAATAATAATATAGCCCAAGTCAGTATTATGACGCATTTTAATTACAAAATCAATTACGTGTACAGCATGGACAAGAGAAGCATGGATTTAAATTATTATTATTATTAACCTTATTAACAATTCCCAGGGGTAGCATATTTCGATATAATATCCCTTATCAAATAATGCTTCCCTTAAGAAATTATGCTTCCAGTAAAGACCCATATTTTTTACAACACTACTTACTCTACAGTGACATTTACATAAGTAATAAGTTTAATTCACAGTTTAGGTTGAAATCGATTTATAGTGAGTGATTGAGTATGTGTTATGTGTCTTATAATAACGTTTTTTGTTTTTAAAGGCCTTGATTACATAGTATACAATATGGGGAAAAATGATCATATCTAAAAGTTTGTGTTCCGAGTAGCATTCAGAACATTCTAAAAAAGTGGAAAGTGTATGGAACCACCACGAATTTGCCTCATGAAATCCCGCCTCATGTCATCTTTGCAAAGCCAGTATGTTTGTGGAAACTTTTACATTTACATGTTTATAGGTCAAAAGCCATGAATGAAATACAAAAAAATAAAATATATTGCTCACCTCGAACGCATGCTACCTAGCTAAATGGTTAAGATTACAAAATCGTTTGGTTACACAAAATGCACATTAGATTTTACATTCTGCGATAAGAAAAGTGCGATGATGGCAGGCAGGATGCAAAACATTCACAATAACCAGCAACGAAACAACGGAGCATATATAATTTTTTATAGGTCAAAAATGATAAAAAAAAAAAAAAAAAAAAAAAAAAAAAAAAAAGATAAATTACTCTCCGAACGTAGGTTAGACAGCAAGGAAGCATAGCTTTACGGGCGTGGAAACAAAGCTGCGCAAAACCGCAAAGTAGCACATCTCGAGCTCCCTGTACGCTCACTACGTACGCTGCGTATGGCCCCGCAAATTAAGTAAGGAGGTTCGAGTTAAAAAGTTCAAAAGTTAACGTTTTAACCAAACGGTTTTAGATTCAACAGTTTTGGTTTTCATTTTTTCTACGTTATGTGAAATAAAATTTAAACTGCATGAATTAAAGTCTGCGTGAATAAGAAGCATGTCATTTAGGCCTACCTAATATTTGAGAATAGTCTTAAGAATAGACTTCTAACCTTCAATATTACAATGAATAATTGAGTACCTATGTGCAGTTATTCGAATGTAGAAAGTGTGTAACAGTGGCACTCCAGGCAGGACGGGGGCGATAGACACTGAACAGATGATCTCTTTACCAGTTTGAACATACCCAGAAGAACGTTTTATTAGGAACACCACGCGGAAATTATTTGGCTTAGTACGACTACCAACATACAGAAATGAATACGTTCCACTGCTCAAAACGTGTATTTTCAAAGCTCTTAAATCAGATTTTTTTTATAGGAAAGAATGCTAGGAAGGTCAGGGATATGCATAGTTTAAGTTTTCCACATATAAACGCACATCTTTCTAACGACCTTTCTCTGTACATAAAGCCTCGCTTTCTAGAACAAAACAGTCGGTTTTGCACTAACGGCAGAAGTATGTCTGTTAATTATCCTTACTTTACAACTGAGTCTGCATACACAAAATCTAAACGGCACCACAGTAAGTAACTAATGCTAGCTTGAGGTAACTAACGACCGTTAATACGTATTAAACGATGGTTTACGTATTAAAAGGTTTATACCATACCTCGGTGTCAGCTGTTACCAGTTCTGTGATCGGTGTCCCTTAAATAGTTTTATATCACAGGTGGGGACGTTTTTAACATTGACGTGTTGGTGTCACTGCTTCGGCAAGAGAACGCGGTAGATCTGTGCGTGATTCGAGTACCGAAAGAGCTCAAGTACTCGGAGTATTTCATCGTAGTCAGTGGTTCATCAACGAGGCATCTCAAGGCCATGGCTCTTTATGCCATCAAAGTGGTAATACTAATAAATATTGTAAGCAGCACAGTTAACAATATGAGAATTTGATTACATTGGTATCTACTGAACGATTTTTCAAATCTGTTTTTCATGTCTCAGTACAAGTTTATGAAGAGAGACTGTGATCCGAACGTTCTCATAGAGGGTAAGGATGCAGAGGACTGGATGTGCATTGACTTTGGTAGGTGTGACAAACATGAGCGTTAAGCTTAATTTGTAGACTTGGTTTCCTGCTGTATTAATTCCAGTCACCTTGTGCAGGGGCAATGGTGGTGCACTTCATGCTGCCTGAGACCAGGGATGTCTATGAGCTGGAGAAGTTGTGGACACTGCGGTCTTATGATGAACAGCTCAGGAATATTCCGCCACAGGTGCTTCCTGTTGATTTCATCTTTGATGCTGAAACCAAGTAACACAATGGACTGTACAGATATCTCTGCTTCATGACACACGCAGCTCTGTGGACAGATGAACTGATTTTTAATACTTAATAATCAATAAACATCAGTAGGTAAAATTAGTTCAGTGTGAATTTGGATTGCATTCTGACAGTGGATCTTTTAGCAGTGGAATTCACAAGGAGAACCTGTTTCAAGAATCACTTTTAACGAGGTCCTAAATAACCTTCCTCTACAACATCTCTAAGATCATTGTCATTTTCTGCAATGCAGTAAGAAACCTATAAATGTGTGTTACATGTATTCTAGAATACTGCACCACTCCTGTTACCCAGGATTTCCAGAATGCTGCATTTGCTGCTCATCATACCACAAAAAGTGATCACAAAGATCTCTGAGGGACTTTTTAGAGTTGATTTTAAGATTCATTATGAGCATTAAACAGAATGGCAATCTAATGGGAGTCTAGTAGCCACCCAGGAACCCTGGCTGAATTTACCTTTTTTAACATGACCTTTCTGGAATTTTCTGTGTGAAAGTCAATGGACAATCTTGACACTACCAAGAAACATCTCCAGCTAGGAATTTGGGGTAAAGGGTAATTTACTGGAAAATGCAGTGCACATTTTATAAGCACACACACAGGTACCCTGGGGATTCAAATTTACCCTATGCAAAAGTTGTTTTATTATATGTAAGACGACACCAAAGGTTATAAAAACTGGTAGTTACCAGTAAATTTTTAGCAACCCCCATGAAAAAATAAAAATACCAAACTTGCACTAGGTAAAAATGCATTTTATTTTAAGAGAACAGGAAGGAGTACTGAAGGGTTTAGGAGACGGTAATGCAGTTTAGAGTACCTTTAGCAAAACTACTATTTATAATTTTGCAAATACAGAGAGCTAGTGGAGGAGCAGAAATCCATGAGTGACCACCACAGACAAGGACAGACTACAGGAGGACAGAATGCACATCCTCCAACCCTGTTCATTCAGTTCCTCCTCTTCACTGAGCACCTCTCATGCTCTTTCAGCTTGTTAGACTTGAACAGGCTGAACAAAAGAGTAGGTTTCCTTGGGTTCACAGCCTCACACTGGACTGTGCACTAGAAAACAGACACTTTAACCACAATCTTCAAACAAACGGTGAGTTGCAGTATGTGTGTGTTCGTCTTATGGTGCCATCCAAAAAGGCATTGGCTGTGATGCTTGTGTTTTGGGACGTGTGGGCGTAGAGGTTGGGCCCCGATGAGCTGCACCAGGCCTTCCTGGGGGGGAGGAGCCAGGCTCCAGATTACCTGACCCACCCAGTTTCTGGGAACTGTGATCTTCGTCTTCATCAGAGGAATCTCCGGCATATGCCACCAGCCCTGTCTTCAAGCGTTTCACTGGCGGTTCTGTGGGAGAGGGGGGAAAGCAAAACACGAGACGAACCAACCCCACAGCAGCAGGAAGAAAGGCAATGCAAATATTGTTCACAGGTCAAGCAAATTGCATGTGTAGTGATCATCAGCACAAGGGAGGGTGTGGTGATGATTGGAGACCGGTGGTCATTGGTCGGTCGGTGGGGGCAATATTCAAGCCATCCAATCAGGAAGCAGAACGGAACATGGCCACACCCCCACCAAAACCGAACACGAATGTCCAGCATCCCCCAGAGGGTCATGAAAAAGAAAAAGAACACAGAAAAAGAGAGAGAACACAAAAAGAAGAGAGTCCTGTTAGCAAGACAGCTAAACAAACAAACAGATGTTCCGTCAATCTGATGAAGTCATCAGAAAGGGATGGCTGACTGCTGCCACCAGCCAATCAGAGGTTGAAAGAAGAGGAGGAAGAGAAGGAGGACAAGCTGCAACGTTTCCACAACATTCTGATCACATGAATTTAGTTTAACTGAACTGCAACTTCATCAAAACAGATTTCTGAATTCCACCAAGCAATGCACTTTTTATCAGTATGCAACACCCAGTATGCAACAGTGAAATTACTGAGGAGGCATTGGGAAAACATGTAAAGAGCTGGTGTGTGTGTGGGTCTTACCCAGAGAGGGTGCCAGGACCTTCCTCTCTTCACTCCTCAGCACTCTTACACCACTGTTCACCGGCACAGCAGGGGGCGGCATCAGCTTCCTACTGCACGGGAGGAGAGAGACCATTCATTTCACATCCCTTACATTTACATTACTCTCGTACACACTCACACACACACACACACACACACAGATGCACTCAGTGTCCTACCTGTCCCTCTCCTGGGGAGGCCCACAGGGAGCAGCAGGTGGAGGTCCTGAAGACTCCGGGCTGCCCAAGGCAAAGCCTGCACCTAAATTAGTCATATGAATGGGTCCATGCTATGAGCAGAAAAACACATAACACCATTAACACACATTCCTCCTTACTGATACAATACCTGAAAACTACAATCAGTTGCTGCTGTAAAAAACATATGCCCCACAGTTAACCTGCTGAGAAATCTCTCTCTGTCTCTCGGTACTGGTCTGCAGCATCTGATGTGCTGTGCTGA
Source organism: Brachyhypopomus occidentalis (assembly GCA_020368025.1). Classification (NCBI taxonomy): domain Eukaryota; kingdom Metazoa; phylum Chordata; class Actinopteri; order Gymnotiformes; family Hypopomidae; genus Brachyhypopomus; species Brachyhypopomus occidentalis. Next base: position 34,001 of record JAGXOD010000114.1, read on the forward strand.
GTGTGGAGCAGAGGGAGGGTCAATATTCTGGCAGGAACAGTTGTGCTTTAAATGACTGCAACACTGCCAATTCTAAAACATCTCTGATGAGACTTTGGTCTGTGAGCAGAAAATAAGAAACTAGACAAAGATCTAGGGCTGGCCAAAAAACCTTTAACAGGCTTTGATTGCTTGGAGACATTATAAAACAACACATACAGACACAGTGAACATCAACGTTGTATAAAATGTCTTATTATAACTCATAGACCACTTATAGTTTATAGAGCATCTGAACTGCAATGTGCTGCAAGAATCCTAGCATTATGTGTTATGTGTACACACAGGTCTACTCAGGTTAGTTCACTACAGGTACACACAGGTCTACTCAGGTTAGGTCACTACAGGTACACACAGGTCTACTCAGGTAATGTCACTACAGGTACACAGGTCTACTCAGGTAATGTCACTACAGGTACACAGGTCTACTCAGGTTAGGTCACTACAGGTACACAGGTCTACTCAGGTTAGGTCACTACAGGTACACAGGTCTACTCAGGTAAGGTCACTACACATACTCAGAACAAAGTGCTGTCTGTCCTGCCATCTGCTTGTCTCTATGCAAATTTCACTCCTACATTATTTCAATATGATTTCAAAAAGTTGTCTATTCTTTAAACTAATTTGACTCAACTGACTTACACCTTTAATACTTATACTATGAAAGTAAATCTGTTGCAAAACTTGAGAACGTGAATGACATGATTTGAGAATGTGTAAACTAAAAGTTGCACTTGTATTTTTGATGTGAGAACTTGTAAACTAAAAGTTGCACTTTTTAGTATTTTTGTACACGAATTCAGCACAACTTCAAATCTGCCTGCCTCGACTTTTGCACACATATCTCGGTGATTTCTGCCCTTGTACGGGAAGTGGGCGGGGCAGTGGGGTTGGACCATGAATCGTGACTCATCAGAAGCGCTTAAAAAATTCTTCACGCAGAGAAATGATCCATGATTAATCTCCATCAATGATGCCACACCAAACGATGGTACATTTATTTTATGCGCAGTGTTGCTAATACTGCAAACATGGCAAACGGCATTAAGTCAATATTAATTAAGGTCACTTGATGAAAGCTAGCCAGATTGCTAGCTACGCTAATATTGCCCAGACACATTATAATATTTGGCCTGTCTAAGAAAATGTGAAGGCAAACTAACCAGCTGGTTAACAAAGATAAATTAGCTATTATTACTGGCCTACAGCAGTGGTTATTCTTGGCGATCCACCTTCCTACAAGTTCTGATCTAAACTCATCTTATCTCGTATTCATCAACGTGACAGCAAATCTGAACACTACAAAAAATGGACTCCAACAAGTGTGTGTTGGTACTGAACACTGCAGGAAGGCTGAGCGCTAAGGTCAGAGCTGGTGATCACTGACCTACAGTTAGCTAGCTAGTTCGTTGTCTTTGTTAACCAGCTGGTTAGTTTGCCTTCACATTTTCTTAGACTGGTCAACTATTATAATGTGTCTGGGAAATATTAGCGTAGCTAGCAATCTGGCTAGCTAAGATATAAAGTCATAACGACATTACAACTCAAGCTTTCATCAAGTGACTTTCTCCATCATATTTTAATATTGATAACTTAATGCCGTTTACCATGTTTGCAGTATTAGCGCATAAAATAAATGTACCGTCGTTTGGTGTGGCTTCATTGACTGAGATTAATCAGGGATCATTTCTCTGCGTCAAGAATTTATTTTAAGCGCTTCTGATGAGTCTCGATTCATGGCCCAACCCCACTGCCCCACCCACTTCCCGTACAAGTGCACCGAGATATGTGTTGCAAAAGTCGAGACGGGCAAATTTGAAGTTGTGCTTAATTGCAACTTGTAAACTAAAGTGTAACTTTTAGTTTACAAGATCTCAAATTAAAAATACAAGTACAGATTTTGTTTTACAAGTTCTCAAATCATGTAGTTAATGCTCTCAAGTTTTGCAACAGATTTACCTTCATATTATACTTTTAATATGTATAGCACCTTGAATAGGATTCTTATATGTAAATAAACATGCCTTGTGTATGAACTGCTGTAAAAAGTTGTCTTGCATATGAAATATGATTTTCCTGTTACTTATGCCTCATTTTCACCAGTCTTTAAAAAAACACAATAGCTTATAATGGCTGACCTCACTAGTTTAGCTACTGTGCTGTGAATGGTTGTTTTTTTTTGGGGGGGGGGGTTGTGAATGGACCTCTGAGGCAGCACAACATGTGTGCAAATATGAATGTACTGTTCATTTGTTATGGTGTTCTTACATGCTATGTTTACCATTAACTACATCTCTAAAGACCTGTGCTGAATATCAGAATAGTGCAAACCGTGTTTTACACATAAGTCTATAAAAACATGTAAAATGTGTGAAATGTAAACTTAAGAGAGAGGGTAAAGGTTAGAATTAGGGTTAAAGAGAGGGTAAGTTAGGGAGTTAGGGATAGGGTAAAGAGACAGGGTTAGGGTTAGGTTTATGGTTCGTTTTGTATCAGGGTTATAAAACCTTTTAGTGCACTGGTCTAATTAATGGTTGTTGGTGGGTGTGACGTGGGAGGGTAAAAATTGGAGGTCTGGTAAGGGCCCAGGTTGGGGTAAAGATTAGGGGTTGAGTGGGGATGGGGTGGGGTAAGGGTTAGGGTTGGGGAAGAAAGACCAAGGGGACAGGAAAGAGGGAGCTAGGTTTAGGGGGACGGTTAAGTTTAGGGGTCGGGAGAAAGGGGGCCGGGTTCTGTTGGACGGTAAAGTCTAGGGTTACGGTTCGGGTTAGGGTCAGTGAAGAGAGGGACAGGTTAGGTTTGGGGCTAGGGGAGAGAGGTGGTTAAGATTAGAGCTAAGGGAAAGAGAGAGGGTAAGGGTTAAGAGAGAGGGTAAGGGTTAAGAGAGAGGGTTAGGGTTAAGAGAGAGGGTTAGGGTTAAGAGAGGGTTAGGGTTGAGAGAGAGAGGGTAAGGGTTAAGAGAGAGGGTAAGGGTTAAGAGAGAGGGTTAGGGTTAAGAGGGTTAGGGTTAAGAGAGAGGGTTAAGGGTTAAGAGAGAGGGTAAGGGTTAAGAGAGAGGGTTAGGGTTAAGAGAGAGGGTTAGGGTTGAGAGAGAGGGTAAGGGTTAAGAGAGAGGGTTAGGGTTAAGAGAGAGGGTAAGGGTTAAGAGAGAGAGGGTTAAGGGTAAGGGTTAAGAGAGAGGGTAAGGGTTAAGGGTTAAGAGAGAGGGTAAGGGTTAAGAGAGAGGGTTAGGGTTAAGAGAGGGTTAGGGTTAAGAGAGAGGGTAAGGGTTGAGAGAGAGTAAGGGTTAAGAGAGGGAGGGTTGAGAGAGAAGGGTTAAGAGAGAGGGTAAGGGTTAAGAGAGAGGGTTAGGGTTAGGGTTAGGGTTAAGAGGGTTAGGGAGAGGTAAGGGTTAAGAGAGAGGGTAAGGGTTAAGAGAGAGGGAGGGGGAGGGTTAAGGAGAGGGTTAAGAGAGGGGGTGAGGGTTAAGAGAGAGGGTTAAGGGTTAAGAGAGGGTAAGGGTTGAGAGAGAGGGTAAGGGTTAGAGAGAGGGTAAGGGTTAAGAGAGAGAGGGTAAGGGTTAAGAGAGAGGGAGGGTTAAGAGAGAGGGTAAGGGTTAGAGAGAGAGAGAGTAAGGGTTAAGAGAGAGAGGGTTAAGAGAGAGAGGGTTAGGGTTAAGAGGGAGGGTAAGGGTTGAGAGAGAGGGTTAGGGTTAAGAGAGAGGGTAAGGGTTAAGAGAGAGGTTAAGAGAGAGGGTAAGGGTTAAGAGAGAGGGTAAGGGTTGAGAGAGAGGGTTAGGGTTGAGAGAGAGGGTAAGGGTTGAGAGAGAGGGTAAGGGTTAAGAGAGAGGGTAAGGGTTAAGAGAGAGGGTAAGGGTTAAGAGAGAGAGTAAGGGTTAAGAGAGAGGGTAAGGGTTGAGAGAGAGGGTAAGGGTTAAGAGAGAGGGTAAGGGTTAAGAGAGAGGGTAAGGGTTAAGGGTAGAGAGAGGGTAAGGGTTAAGAGAGAGGGTAAGGGTTAAGAGAGAGGGTAAGGGTTAAGAGAGAGGGTAAGGGTTAAGAGAGAGGGTAAGGGTTAAGAGAGAGGGTAAGGGTTAAGAGAGAGAGTAAGGGTTAAGAGAGAGGGTAAGGGTTAAGAGAGAGGGTAAGGGTTAAGAGAGAGGGTAAGGGTTAAGAGAGAGGGTAAGGGTTAAGAGAGAGAGTAAGGGTTAAGAGAGAGGGTTAGGGTTGAGAGAGAGGGAGGGTAAGGAGAGAGAGGGTAAGGGTTAAGAGAGGGTAAGGGTTAAGAGAGAGAGTAAGGGTTAAGAGAGAGGGTAAGGGTTAAGAGAGAGAGTAAGGGTTAAGAGAGAGGGTAAGGGTTAAGAGAGAGAGGGTAAGGGTTAAGAGAGAGGGTAAGGGTTAAGAGAGAGCATTCTCACCTGGTAGCCAAACAGGCTGCTGTCCACCTCGTCCGGTACCTCTTCAGTGAAGCGCCGCTTCTGAGGGGCAGGGGGTGGGGCTGCAGGAGCCGCAGATTTGATTGGCGGGGCAAGAGACAGGAATCCTGCAGGTGGGACGGGCTGACAAAGAACGATATAAGCTGCCAATATTACTTAAAGTAAAGGTCAATGATAATTACTTTGCTCAGATGCAGTCTCTTTTTCACTGGTATACAGCAATCCACCAGGTTGTAGAGGAAAAAACTGACAAGTCACTGAGAAACCACTGAAATAATACAAACACACTGGTGTTAAGTATAGAAACTGAAAAATATTTGAAAAATACTGCAGATACTGGATCTGTGAATAGGCCTGAAAGAAATAACTATATTACAGATAGACTTCATTTCATGTTCATTTGACTGAAACATTTGCTCTTTTTGTGCTCTATTTGAAAGTAGCATGTTGATGGACTTTAGTTTGATGAATTTAGGCCTTGAGAGTTTCTTAAATGGACTGTCCTGTTGCTTTGGCATTTGTGTACATCCATACAGAACCATTCAAATGCTTGCGTGAGATAGGAAGAGTGCGCTCCATTACCTGTGGTAAGTTAGCCGGAGCTGGTGCGATGGGGTATTGGGCATTAGGGGGTGGTACTGAGGCTGGAGGGCCTGGTGGCACAGCTGGAGGTGGCAGTGAGTAGGGAAGAGGCACAGGGGGAGGGTAGGAGGCCTGAAAACCTGTGGGAGGGCAGTACGGTGGCTGAGGGGGAATTCCATTCACAGCAGGAGGCGCAATGAAACCTGTCACAGAGGCAGAGATGCAATTACCCACTGAACTGCACAGGAGGGAGCCGAAGGAGAAGAGGGTGTGGGTACCTTGAGTGGGCATCACTGTACTCATCTGGCTCAGGTAGTGAGAGTATTCGGCATGTACCTGAAAGCACAAGTTCCCCGAATCAGAAAGCAGTAGCACGGCACTCAGGACATCAGGACATGGTGCAGGTGGATGCACACGCTCAGACTGCATGTACTCACTGTCTGCAGGAGGTTTTCACATAGTGTTTTCGCTGCAGCGAGTCCCTCTGGTTTGGGGTGACTGGAAGAGACACCGCTTTGAGTTTAACGCTCCAATGCTTTCACTCTTCTACTGATCTTTACTGCTGTTCTCTGATAACCAACATTTGTAATCCTAACTGGCTGAGATAGATTAGGATTAACCCTAACCCATTGTGTCTTAAAGTGGGTGCTGACCTGATGTAGATGTACATGGGCTCAAAGGCTTCTCTCCCAGAAGCTGGCTCCAGGCAGCCAGAGCCCCTGCCCCGCAGGAACACCTTGGCACCTGTTTCTGTCTGGATGTGCTGCAGGTAGGAGCAACCTGGACCCTCCACGCGCTCCTTCACGGAGAAACCCTGGAGAGCGTGTTCTAAGCCCACGGAGAAACCCTGGAGAGCGTGTTCTAAGCCCACAAAGACCTTATCCTGCACATAGTGCATCTAAGAGACAGAGAAGCACTGTTCAGAAGACGCAGACAGCAGAGGCATCTCCAAGCTAACATCTATGTCAACAAAGATAAGCTGGCATAAATAAACATTTTTCCCCTAATAGTATATTTAAAAATGTTTGCAGACCAGTTTTAATCAATGTTTGATCACCTGGGTAAATAAAACAGGACCCAATGTTGCATCTACTATAGTAGAGAAGGTGTACAGAGATACCGAGATGTTTGCATGTTATGTATAATACATTATATACAGACTAATTTAACAGTTAACTAGCACAGCTTCTCACACTGAGGGTACAAAGCTAGCAGTTTAATTAGGCACAATGGCACTTAAACAGCACTTCAAACAGCTGCATAGACCAAGACTACTTTATAATCAACAACTGTATCTATTATATATAATATATACATAAATTTTTATAGCAATTGAAGCATCACAATATGGGCCCATAAGTTTACTTTAGATTTTAAAGTCATTTATTTAAGTTTTAATGCACCTTCACATCCTTTATTTACAAATATACAAAGTCAATTATTTAAGCTTTAATGTACTCAGCAAGCATAATTAAGGACTTATTCTCGTTTAAACTGACAGCCTACAAGGACAAGAGGCAGAAGCCACTGGAGGAAAGAGAAATACTGAATGATATTTTTAAATCATAAACAACAAAGTGACACATAAACCACAATAATAGTCACAAAAACTGACAACATATAATAAACCCAAATGTAACAAAAATGCAGTAAACATGACAATAAGCAATGGTTTCAAACAACTAACCATATTCATATTACTGTGTGCATAAAAGCTCAGGTTTTTCTAGGTAAATACATATGATCACACACTTACCCCACCGGTGAAGTGTGGTTTGTGTCCTGCAGGGGGCAGTGCTGGGGGAGGAGGGCCAGGGGGGTTGTAGACAGTGACTGTGGCAGCACTGTACGATGTGCTGGAGCTGGTGGCAGCCTTTACTACTCCGTTAGTGATGAGCTCTTTTATCCTGTTTACTGCTTCTACAGAGACCAACACAATAACAGCTCTTAGAAGCCGAGGCTCCAAAAGACTTAGTATATTTTTTGACCCAGCAGGGGAAGGCATTAAAGGTCAGAGTTATGGCACGTACTATCCACAAGTTCTCTAGTTTGTCCTTGAACGTGGAGATAAAGAGGCCGATCACTGAGGAAACAGGGAGAAAACATCAATCACAGAGCTACAAGACAATGTTTCCAACACTAACCCTAACCATAAAATCATCATTAACCCACTGGGAGACTAACCCTAACCATAAAATCATCATTAACCCACTGGGAGACTAACCCTAACCATAAAATCATCATTAACCCACTGGGAGACTAACCCTAACCATAAAATCATCATTAACCCACTGGGAGACTAACCCTAACCATAAAATCATCATTAACCCACTGGGAGACTAACCCTAACCATAAAATCATCATTAACCACTGGGAGACTAACCCTAACCATAAAATCATCATTAACTAACCGAATCATCATTAACCCACTGAGAGACTAACCCTAATCCTATAATCATCATTAACCCACTGAGAGACCAACCCTAACCCTAGAATCATCATTAATCCACTGAAAGACCAGCCCTAACCTTAGAATCATCATTAACTCTCTAAGAGAGACTAACCCTAACCATAGAATTATCATTAGCCCACTGAGAGACTAACCTTAACCCTAGAATCATCATTAACCCACTGAGAGACTAACCTTAACCCTAGAATCATCATTAACCGACTGAGAGACTAACCTTAACCTTAGAATCATCATTAACTCGCTGAGACTAACCTTAACCCTAGAATCATAATTAACCAACTGAGAGACTAACCCTAACCCTAGAATCATCATGAGAGATTAACCCTAACCCTAGAATCATCATGAGAGATTAACCCTAACCCTAGAATCATCATGAGAGATTAACCCTAACCCTAGAATCATCATGAGAGATTAACCCTAACCCTAGAATCATCATGAGAGATTAACCCTAATCCTACTGTATCTCTCTGAAGGGAAATCATCCTGTGCAACCACAGAGTAGCTTTCAAACCCTTTCAGAGTAGCTTTCAAAGTTCTGAATAACAGGTGTACCTGGGCAACGCTTTGGCTTTCTCCTCTGATGTCATGTATCGCCCCCTAGTGGACACAGCTGCACCGCTCACTCTGCTTATCTAAACATAAATCAAAACACACAGAAAGCTGTTATGCAAGGCAACAGAATCAGGTAGGGTCAATGCATAAACTGAAGTTGAGCAAGATTATCTGCTTCTCAAGTGTAGAGTTTGGTAGATTTTTACAGCACAGTACCTTGAGTAACACAAACAACTACATAGCAGCATAGCAGCACATACAGAGAGCTAGCTGTTATTTGTAAGTGGTTTCCTGGCAATCCAAGTATGAGCACAATTTAAAGTGAGTAATGGAGGAAGGCTATAGAGGCCATGCTCTCTGAACTAGTAAATCAAATAAGTAAGTCAAATGAGTTATAAATCAGTTAATTTTTTACATTGCAGTAAGGAAGCCTTGGAGGAACATTTGGGCATGTGAATCTCTAACCCATCCCTCTGTCCCTCCTGCTAACAACAATAAATGAAAAGGGCATCACACAAACAAGTGTCCTGCTATCAGGGCGTGGCCATGACCTTCCTGGGTTTGCCCCCACATGCCCCCACATCAGCAGCTTCTGACCTCATCTTGAGTCTGTCCCCGCGTCAGCAGGTTCCGACAGGTGAGGGGGACATCGTTTATCTCCACCTCAGCCACTACGAGATCGTCTTTAGCTTTCGCTACTGCCATGGGTTTCCCAGGTACCCCTGCACCCTGTGGAAGACAGCGGTATATTCCCATTAACGATGCTGTGACAATATCCTGCACATTTCCAGCACTGATCCTCGGGGCAGAGATGTCGAGCTGACCTTCTCCACAGGTCCAGGAGGAGCGATCTGGGAGGGCTTCAGTTTGCCCTTAGCCACCAGCATGGCGTTGATCTTGGCTGCTACAGCAGCAGCTGCATCCAGGGCCCCTGTGGGGGCAGAGTCCCCCTCGCCCAGGGACCCTGGGCCTGCCTGGTCCCATTTACTCCGCCGACTTAGTGCACGAACAGCGAGGAACAGATAAAGTAAACAACATTTACACACAACGTTACAACAACAAACTGCAGCTTTCTTTGTTGCAGCACTTCACCGCTGCTGCCTTCAAACATGGATCATACATCAAGCACTGGATGATGAGCAAGTGAAACGACTATAAGTGACGAGATAAGCTTTCACACGTAACATTTGAAAAGTGAATTTTACCAATAAAAATTAGACCACAAAATATATTGTTATTACGTAGCTAACGCTCGTGCATGTAGCAAACTACGAAACAAAAACTGGAAGTACATGCACAACGTACAAAATCTGTCGCTGACGTCACGCGTATAATATATATAATAATTTAATATTTCATCAAGTTACTACTGGCGTTTATTTGAACGCTTATAAGCCCAACCTGACTCTGAAAATGATCAGCGAATTTGGAAGCCGATAATTGTGTCATAGCTGTAAGCAGCTACTCAGACCTAAGCAAAGACGTCAGTAACAGAGCCATGAAACCGGCTCGCCAGTAAAAACGCCGTTAAGTTCCGTAACCAACGCCGCACGCTCAGCGGGCCGGAGCCTTCAGCCCGAGAAGTAGTTGGCTAGCGACGACGAGTATTGTTTTGGGGAGCGTTTAACGCTGATTTAATGTGCATGAACAATTTTGCTAATCTTTTCGTTTCTCGAAAAATACGAATAAATAAATTCAGTATTGGCCAGCATTTCAGTATTTCTTAAATACTGACAACGTGTTTTCAACGTTGTAAGCCAGCTAGAACTACTAAGCAAAACAGGTAACTGGCTAACTAGCTGATTCGCCATTACTAGACATGATATTGAGAGACTATCAAGTAGTAACAGTGCGTCACTAAAGAGCCATTTCATGACGCTCACCCGCCGTTCTGGGTTGCACCAAATGACATATATTTATTATTCGATTAAATTCTCTTCAGTGTAAAATCCAAAATCAACAAGAGATTATCGTTGTTATAACCAAGAGGCACAGACAACATATATGCTATTATACTTCCGCTTCCGATAGCTAAGATAAAGTCGCTTTCATTAAAATGATTCAAAATAAAAGTTCTCATAAAAAACGCGTTATTTTGTTAAAGCGTCAATGAAACGACAAAAAAGTAAGAAATATATTATCGGGTAGCTGATTGGGTATGCTTATGATCATTTATGACTTTAGACAAGAGAAATGTCCCTTTGCCAGCAAATATTTGACGTTAGCAAGAGGTTAGATTTTTATAAAAATACACAAACTTCTGGCCTGAGGACATATAGGAATAGTAGGAAACATTTTAAGGAGGCTAGTTAATATTATCAAGCAAAAGATTCTGAGATGCATGGGGTAAAGGTTAAGCAAAAGATCTGAGATGTGTGGTCTTCTCATCTCAGCTAAGTGACCCCAATACAAGATACTCTATATACGCAGGAATGAGTTCTTGTACTCTGAAGAGGCTTCTACCTTCTATATATACCACTGAATGTGACAAAATGTAATGTAACCATAACCTACCTTTAGTATACACCACTGAATGTGACAAAATGTAATGTAACCATAACCTACCTTTAGTATACACCACTGAATGTGACAAAATGTAATGTAACCACAACCTACCTTCTATATATACCACTGAATGTGACAAAATGTAATGTAACCATAACCTACCTTTAGTATACACCACTGAATGTGACAAAATGTAATGTAACCACAACCTACCTTCTATATATACCACTGAATGTGACAAAATGTAATGTAACCATAACCTACCTTCAGTATACACCACTGAATGTGACAAAAAAGTCAAAGGAACTGGCAAGCCCTGTGTCCTTCAGGGGGGGCAGTGTGGACACTGTGGAGGACTACAGATACCTTGTATAGAATTTTAATAACTAATATAGATATTAATATAGAATCAAATATCTGCTCAGGGTATTCTATGAGTCTGTGGTGGCGAGTGCTATCCTCAGCAGGCTGAGGGTGGCAGACGACAACAGACTCAACAAACTGATCCATGAGGTTGGTGAGGTTGTGGGTGTGGAGCTGGACTCACTGACGGCTGTGTCAGAGAGGAGGATGGTGTCTAAGCTGCAGGCCATTATGAACAATGTCTCCCACCCACTCTGACACACTGGGGAGACGCAGGAGCAAGACTCATAATCCCACTATGCACCACAGAGTGCCTCAGGAAGTTTATATTTATATATAAACAGCTGCTGAGGGGGGTGTGGTGCAGGCATGAGAGCTTAATCTCTTCTTTGCTCGCTTTGAGACTGAGTGACCAAGCGCAGCCACGTCACCACCACCAGTGACCGGGAGCAACTTCACCTCACGGTGGGCGAGCATGAGGTGAGGCACCTGCTGAGGGTAAAGCAACAGGCCCTGAAGGCGTCGTTGTACGTTGAAACAATGTGCAGACCAGCTGGGATTTTCACTAAAATCTTCAACCTGTCTCTGACACAGTATGCTGTCCCATCATGTCTAAAGACTTCCACTGTAGTCCCTATACCCAAGAATTCCACCATAACCAGCCTCAACAATTACCGGCCTGTTGAGCTCACACCACTGTCATTTGTACCAAAGGAGAGCTCATCACACTTGTATTTTTTATATTCTTTCTCTTTATTTTCTTCATCTTCATGATGCGGAACCAATCAAAATCAATCAAAATTTATTTATATAGTGCTTTTTACAACAGTTGTTGTCACAAAGCAGGCTTTACAAGTGTCCGAATCCAAGGCCCCAGTGAGCAAGCCAAGGGCAGCAAGTTTTACTTCTACATAAACCATACGTTATCATAAAGAACTGTTGCTGCTTGTGGTTGGTAAAAGGAGGCACACATCAGATCACAAATTCAGTCCCGTAGCCATTCACGGCCAGAGGTCTGAGAGAGCACAAACTGGCTGGACTCTCAACAAATGTGTTACACTGCCCACTGAGTGACAGCTTGGAAAGATATGATTGGCTGCATGTGTCTCAAAAGAAGCAGATGATGGCCCTCACACTTCCTGGTTGGCAGCTGCCATTTGACAGGAAAGAATAAACTGATGGGTGCACACTGACAGTAAACTTTAGAGGTACATCCTTGTAACACGAGGACTCAGATAGCAAAAATAGATGCAAGCGCAGTAGTGGTAACAGTTGTAATTACAGTGTACAGTGGAATGGTAAATATATGTCCATGTATGTAAGAGGCAAAAAATGAATATGCAATATATATATGTATATAAATAAGCACGAGTACAGTATGAATAGCGGGAATAAAAGTACTGCGACAGTTTGTGCAAATGTGATGAAGCAGCAGACAGTGCAAAATTGAGCAGTGCAGTAACAGTGCAGTGAGTGCAAATATGCATTAAAGTGACGGTGTGGAGTTCAGCAGGGTCACAGCCTCAGGGAAGAAGCTCTTCCTGAGTCTGCTGGTGCGGGAGTGGAGGCTCCTGTACCGCCTGCCAGATGGGAGGAGGGTAAAGAGTCTGTGGTTGGGGTGAGAAACGTCCTTGATGATGTTGCTCACCCTGCCCAGGCAGCGCTTACGTGTCCTGGATGGAGGGTACGCCCGCTGAAGCGCTCGCCGGTCTGTTGCGGAGCAGCTGCCGTACCACACAGAGATGCAGTTGGTGAGAACGCTTTCTATGGTGCAGCGGTAAAAGTTCACCAGGATCCTATGGTCCAGGTGGGCTCTCTTGAGAAGTAGAGGCGCTGTTGCGCCTTCTTAACTACGGTGGAAGAGTTAGTGGACCAAGAGAGATCGTCAGAAATGTGGATGCCAAGGAACTTGGTCAGACACATGCTCCACCACAGCTCCATTGATGTGGAGGGGGTGTGTTCTTGTCTCCTAATCCTCCTGAAGTCCACCATGATCTCCTTGGTTTTGAGTGTTGAGCACCAGGTTATTGTCATGGCACCACGTGGTCAGGTGCTGCACCTCATCCCTGTAGGCCGTCTCATCGGCATCCCTGATCAGGCCGATCACCATGGTGTCATCTGCAAACTTAATTATGGAGTTGGAACCATAAACAGGAACACAGTCGTGGATGAACAGGGAGTACAGAAGTGGACTCAGCACACAGCCTTGTGGCATGCCAGTGTTCAGGGTTATGGAGGAGGAGAGCAGGGTGTTTATCTTTACAGACTGACGTTGTAACGACGGGAGTACCGGTAGGTACACACCTCGTTGAAATAAAAAATAAGAGCGAACCCAAGCGCTGTTTAAACAGACGAACACACATGCTGGTAACTAGGAACGAAGAACTCTAGGAGTAAAACAAAAGCAGGGCAACGCATACGCTGGACGCACAGAACTTAAACTCACCGTAGAAAAACACGGGATGATAATACAAAAAATAAATCTAACGTGGACACAGTCTACATGCGACAAAACGAAACTTAGGACGCCAGGGGAAAATACTGGCAGCAGGCAAAACACCGCAGTAAAGCCAAAAACCCTCCCAAATAATAAATAATGATAGGAAGAGAAACAGTAGGAGGAAAACTTGAGGGAGACCAGAAAGCGGCGCAGGAGACAGACACTCGAATAAGTAATAGGGAAAATAGAAAAGAGAGAGGTGGCGAGACACCTTTCACTGTAAAGCAACAACGAGACTTCAAGAACAAGAGAGAGGCTGAGAACGTGAAGGCAAGATACCAAAACGATTCAGCAGTGATTCGTTTCACAAGCCGTCCTAAATAGTCATAGCGACGGCTGAAACGAATCACTGCTGATTGATCTGATGAAGTCTGGGACTGACTCGAGTGCCCCTAGTGGCTGTAGGGGGAACCGCGACCGTGTTGGGACTGGCGCGACTGCCCCTAGTGGCAACAGGTGGGACGGCGTCCGAGCCAGGACTGTCATGACTGCCTCTAGTGGCAATAGGTGGAACCGTGTCTGAGCCAGCCCTGACAGACGTCTGTCAGACAGGAAGTCCAGAATCCAGTTGCACATTGAAGTGCTGATACACAGCTGGCTAAGCTTTGAGGTCAGCGTGGAGGGGATCACTGTGTTGAATGCTGAGCTGAAGTCGATGAACAGCATTCTGGCGTAGGTGTTCTGGCAGTCCAGGTGGGTCAGTACTGAGTGGAGTGCTGTAGAGATGGTGTCCTCCGTAGATCTATTGCAGCGGTCCGCAAACTGATGTGGGTCCAGTGTGGCAGGCAGGCATGATTTCAGGTGAGAAAGAACTAGTCTTTCAAAGGACTTGGAGATGGTGGAGGTGAGTGCAACAGGGCGGAAGTCATTGAGGACCGTGGCAGAAGAGTGTCCATCTTAACTCCGGCGGTAGCTGGTTGTAGTCGAACGGAGTATCCAAGACGATGTTTGTGTAGCGCTGATTAATATCTAACAACGCCTGTCTGTCATAGATGAAGTTTGCACGTGTGAGTCTAGCGAAAATACAGTAAATAAACAATAAGTAAATAAACACTATATAGCTAAAACTGGTGAGACGCTGAGCCTCGCGATGCACTCGCGCCGCCATCTTGATGATGGCTGAATGAAACATGTAAACAGAATGAAACATGTAAACGCAACAAGAATATATCACAGACTAAACTGCCAGTGGCCCCTGCCCATGCTGCCAGAAGCACCACAGCCTGGTTTGATTTCCATGCCATGACAGTGCTTGTCTGGCCAGCTAACTCGCCGGACCAAAACCCCACTCAGAATCTATTGGGTAGGAAAACGATGGCCACCAGACCCAACAACAAAGAAGAGCTGACAGCAAGCATCAAGGAAATCTGGGCTTCCATAACTCCCAGGCAATGCCACAGGCTGATTGCCTCAATGCCATGTCGCATTGAGGCAGTGATTAAAGCAAAGGGATTCCCAACCAAGTATTTTATGAGCTGGAGGCCCAAATTATGTAAAAAAAAAACAAATACTTGAAATCGTTTAAATTGTGGGCCCTGAATCTATGAAAGTTTTACTTTTTGAATGGAATTATGGAAATTTCCATCAACCGTCAAGTTGCCGTCAACTTTATCATGACATTCATTTTTTTTGGAATGCATCTGTAATATATATATATATATATTATATATATATATGTAACAGAATGGACTGTGTTCATGGTGGGTGTAATGACTGGGCTGGGACAATAGGGGAGCTGTGGGGCTGAGTGACAGGAAGTGCCCAGTCTGAAACGATGGCTTCCCTTTAAAAACAGGAAGTTGGAGGTACTGGGAGGGTTTTTTTTTGGTCTCCTCTGTGCAGGGGGTAAGGTTGGTGGCGTGCAGGTTGATTTCTTTGGAGTGTCTGTGTCAGGTGTGCGAGGTATTGAGAGTGTGTATGTGTTGAGGCTGTTTAATTTACTTGTGACTTGCCTGATATCCTGTAGTGCCGGCGAGTGCAGTTTCAACGTGTGTTTGGGTGCATGGTTGTGTGTGTGCGTGTGGTTGTTTAAGTTGGTTGTGTTGTCTCAGACAGGGTGGCCAACCTGTACTGGGACACCGTGCGCCACCAATTACTCTAGCCAGTGGCCTAGTGTAGGCGGGAGTTTGAATTTGGCAATGTGTGGTGGGTTTATGCTTTTAGATACTGTTGTTAAAATTAATAAAGGTAATTTGATTTTAATTAGTTGGGCTTTAAGCCTGTGCACTGGGGGCCACTGACTGGGGTGAGGAGTCTAGTTGTTCACTACAGGCTTATTCCAGGTTTTGTAGAGGTTTCATTTTGATGAGTTTGTAATACTTTTAACCTTTTTCACACCAAATTATTGGGTGGTTTTGTAGTGGGCTCTGTAGTTGGTTTGTATGATTGGTGTTCCCTGTTTGTAGTGCTACCCCTGTAGTTGAGCAGCTACCCCTCCAATCCCCCCATGTGTCTTGTGTATCTGCTTTAATAAACCCTCAAGTACGTTTGATCTGACTTATTGCTCTTCTGTGGTGTCGACAACTTACTGGTGTCTGAACCTGGTGTTACATATATATATATATTGCTATATTACTGTATTGTCTAAAGCATTCACTTATCCAAATTATCGGAATCAGGTGTTCCACGGAGTATCCAAGATGATTCACTCAAGAGGTTTAACCAGTTGTGACTGAACCTCTTCTAACGGTAGTTAACTCATCCATCACAACAGGTCACATGCCCAAATCCTGTAAACTAACGGTTATTAAACCCCTGATCAAGAAAACAAATCTTGATCCAACTGTACTATCTAGTTACAGACCCATTTCAAACCCATCATTTATATCCAAGATCATAGAAAAAACTGTGGCCCAACAATTATGCTTATATCTGCACAGGAATCACATATTTGAAAAGTTCCAATCTGGATTTAGGACCCACCACAGTACTGAAACAGCACGAGTTAAAGTAACAAATGATCTCCTCCTTGCCTCTGATCAAGGTTATGTATCTCTATTAGTGCTTCTCGATCTTAGAGCAGCCTTTGACACAATAGATCACAAGAAATAGATCAACAATAGATCCTGCTAGAAAGGTTAGAAAACTGGGTTGGAATCTCCAGTCCAGCCCTTTCATGGTTTAATTCTTACTTAACCAATTGCTATCAGTTTGTAGAGCTCAATAATATTCCCTCCAAACGCACAGAAGTGAAATCTGGAGTCTCGCAAGGCTCCATCCTAGGACCACTAATATTTACATTATATATGTTGCCATTGGGAATAGTTATAAATAAACATGGTGTCAACTTTCACTGCTATGCAGATGACACCCAACTTTACATATCAGTCAAACCTGATGACCAATCCAGATTAGGAAAAATCGAGGCCTGCGTAAGAAATATTAAATGTTGGATGTCGCTAAACTTCCTCCACCTTAATGGTGACAAAACAGAAGTTCTTCTTCTGGGCCCAAAGGCCGACAGAGAGAAAATACCAGATCTAATGCTAAATCTCGCAGACTACCCCATTACACCTGGCTCAGTAGCCAAAAATCTTGGCGTCATACTCAACTCTGACCGATCATTTGATAAATACAATACTACTAGGATAGCTATTCTACATCTCCGTAACATTGCCAAAAAATTAGTACACACCTTTGTTAGCTCCAGATTAGACTATTGTAACTCATTACTGTCAGGATAGTAAGTTTCTATAGTAAAACAGCACAGGATTCTCCTTCAGCTTTGTGGAAGGGTTTGGGTTTCAAGGACTCAAGATAAAAAAAATGTAAGCAAGATTTTCACTAATAGCAATTTTTATTTGTTTTTTAACTTTACAACAGAAGAAATGAACACCAGGCAAAAATGATTATTTACTAATGAGTGAAAAAATTCCCGTTAGCACGGGAAACATCCCTGATTAGGGCTCGCTAAGCCTTGCCCCTTAACCCAGCCAAAGCAAGTACAACACTTATGCTGTTCTTTTCATTGCTGGCAGTCTTGCAAACACACACACACACACACACACAGACACGGATATATAATATTAACACCCCTTTCCCCATCTTAAGGATAAAATGCTTCATTATAGAATTTATTTTGTATTTTAAAGATCCATTTCACCTTTACTCAAACCAAAAATGTAATGAAGCATATTTGTAAAGTAATATTAATCAAGAAAAGAAAACATTGAACTCATAGAATATAAGGGGTACCTTTAGAAGGGGTGTTAATATTTTGACACAGATCCACAACGATCTCACCATATATTTACATAATCATTTGCATAATCATTTTAGTGCATTGCTCATTATTTCCTGAGAAGAGTTGCGCAAAAACAAACAACAACAACAAAAAAAAACTCCCAACAAAACAAGGCAGCTTGAGCCTTTTTACTAATGAATTAATTGAACTGATTTAAATCTGGTTTAAAACTGACCTGTACATGTATGATGCAGGAGTGCTGTAAAGATTAAACCCTTTGTCCTCAGGAGGATTCAGACATCAAATAATAAAGGAATGTGTAATGACAGAAAATATTCATCAGGAAGTTCTAACTGTCGTGCAAATGAAGCTGATGTGTAGCAGTACAGTGTGATCTCAGCGCCTACAGACTCACTGCTGCCCTTCTACAATCAGCACTGAGGGTTGGTTGGTTTGAATTCACTTTAACTGTATTTCTAAGCAAAGTAGGATTTATTTAGATTAAACAGATTTTAACTAGTAAAACAAATTTTGTTTTGTTTGTCTCTCCTTTTTGTTTTACAAGTGATTTTATGTTTTTAAGCGTGACCAAAGCAACTAAATAACAAACCTAAATCTAGGGTTAAGGTTAGATTAGGGTTTCTAAAACATCTGAATCTAAAGCAGCACCAGCTGTCTGAATAGGAAACCTAGGAAGGTTAGGAAATTTCCTCCATGAAAGGCTAGACTTTGGTCCCTCATCACTGAGAGTATGAGGGGGATCACAAGTAAAGGAGAAAAACTGCTCCACCCTTCCTCACTGCTCCACCCTTCCACACCTCTCCACCCTTCCTCACTGCTCCACCCTTCCTCACCTCTCCTGCGCTGCTATGAGAAGGTACCGTTTGATTTTGCTTTAGTATTTCAGGGAGCACAGTACAGCATATAGAGGAAGTATAGTTAGAATAAACCAAAGAGCACATGATCCACCATCCAAGTGTCTCATCCTAAACCTTTACCGGATAATGTCAAGAGCACCAAAGGCTCACAGTGTAGAGTAATACTAACCCTACAGTATGAGGTCTAAAGTACTTCCTAGGACCTAAACTAACAAAATCTCTAAAATCTAGAGTACAATGTCTACAATACCAAAGCCTCTAGAATATAGAATATGAAGTCTAGAGTACAAAAGCATCATTCCCAAGAAAAGGTCCAAGTATATTTGTGCATTATTACATGTACAAAAAAGAGAAGGCAAACTGGAGTGTTTATGCAATCAGCATACAGCAACAAATCTCTGAAGAGGAACCATGCGGGAACCACCCAGACACACTACCTGAGGTCAGTGTGGAGCAGAGCGCAGATGTGCTGCTTGAACCACAGCCATTTTGTGTGCTAGGGCTAGGCCCGGGCTACTCATGCAATATAGAACCTAAACCAAAATGGCTGCTGCTGATCACCACATGGAATCATAGGCTACAGACTGGAGGTTGAGTACGGGTGAGGGGGAAAAGAACCCAACAGCTTCACCGGGAAAATCACAATAAATATTAAACAAATAAATAAATAAATACACCGAGTGCTTTCTACCCTTCTGTCTTACCCTTATTCCCCTGATATCAGCTCCAATTCTGGAACACAGCAGAAGAGCATGAGGTCTAGAATTACACATAAACCACAACTCCCACAATTCCCACATCAACATGTAAGAAGTAAACAAAAGCAACAGAAACCAAACCCCCTTTCCTGTCTTGCCATAGTTTTCTGTAAAATGTTTAGCATTTAGGGGTAGCAGTATTTATATTGAAGGGCAGGTCTTTAAAGCCCTTATTTGGAAGGTCTTTTTAATATGATTTGCTCATTTGGAGAACACAGTGGAAAAAACTCCCTTTAAAAACTCTTTAAATATCTTCAAAATCATGTGTCATGTACATGTTAAATAATAATTTCAAACTTAGGAAATGAATCCTAATCTTTGGTATGCAAATTGATATATTTAAGTACTTATTTTATGCTTTAAACATTATTTACTTAATCAGCAGCTTCAAAAAGACAGATTTCTTTCAGAGCATTGAGTACAAATATATGTCCTTGGTAACGTTTAGTACTGAGGATATCACGCTGAGAAAAAGTTGTTTTTTTCCCACCACAAGATGGCAGCATTCTACCATAATGTCTGCCTCTCCAAGTTTTCATACTCCATCTCACATTTTTATATTGCATAGCATCAGCAACTACCTTCACCCCTGCTTTGCAGAATATATTACCAAAATAAATCTTTTTTTACATGTTTTTTCATTGAGCAATAAGTTTTAACACAAACTGGCAACATAAAATATAATAAAATTAAAACGTAAAAAGACATGACAGAAAAATCCAAATGACTATAGAAAGCAAGACAGTCAGGAAACCCATTTGTTTGTTTTTTGTTGTTTCTCTTCAGTCTGAGCTATAAGTGCTCCCACTCTCCTCTGTGCCATGAGGAAGACCGTGGTCATGATGAAGATTAGGGAAAGCACAAAGGTGCTACATTCCCCCCACAATGCCTTTGTGTTTGATCTGCATATAAACACACACACACACACACACACACACACATATATATATATATATATATATATATATATATATATATATATATATATATATATATATCTGCATACACACAAACACAAACCCCACCCCTGCAGGGATGTGCATATACCCTCCATCCAAAACTACGATTCTTCTTCCTCTCCATTCTCCTCATCTTCCTCGTCCTCTTCCCATTGTGGCTGTGTGAGTGGTGTGTGGCCCCTGCGGCTCTCTGCAGCTCTCCAGAGGAACGCGGGGTAGCTCACGGTCCCCGGGCCCAGCAGGGGACCTCTGTGCGAGACCATTGCAGAACCGTCTGGGCCATGCTGGAATGGGAACTGGGCAGCTGAGGATGATGCTGCTGTAGGAGCCGAAGGCTGGTGCGAGTGAGACTCGGCCGGAGGGGACGCGTGGCCCTCAGTCCCCCGCCGTGGTCTGCGAGTACGGAACTCCAGGCAGCTGTGACCCTTCCGGTGGCGCTGCAGGTGATCCTCCCGCGCAAAGGCCTTGTGGCACAGGGGACACTCGTAGGGGCGGTCGCCACTGTGCAGGGACAGGTGGTTCTTCAGGTCGTAGGAGTGCAGGAAGCGGGCGGGGCAGCTGGGGCAGGGGTACGGGCGCTCGCCCGTGTGCTTACGCATGTGGATTTTCAGCTTGTCATTCCTGCAGAAAGAATGAGAACACAGTAATGGAATAGAAGCTACAGGGAGGGAGTTACAGCTACAGGAACAGCTGCAGGCATGTCAAAAAGTCTCGTACATACCGCGTGAAGCGCACACCGCAAGCCGTGCACTGGAAGGGCTTCTCTCCTGTGTGTGTTCTCATGTGGCGGGGCAGCTTTCCTGCACCGTGGATAATTTTCTGACAGACAGGACACTGCTGTGGTGTCTGAGACTTCCTCTTCCTGACTCCACCCTCTACAGCTCTACTGACTGCCAGGTCAGCCTGTGTTTGGGTATGGTGAGATATTACTGGCTCCTCCCCTCTGGACTCCTCTTCCTCTGAAGGAAGGTCTTCAGGTGGCTGTGGTACTGGTGTTCTCACCAGAGACCAGTGTGCCCCTCCGTTCAAGCTTCTCACAGCTCCATTCTGCCCTGCCCCTGGGAGGGACTCTTTACACTCAGATGTAGGGTTAGGGTCAGGTGTAGCTGGGAGGTCGTACTCAGGTGTGTGCTGTTTGATCTCAGACGGTGTGTCCCGCCAGACTGGCTGCACCGGAGAGGCCGTCTTCGATACGTTCCGTCGGTCCTGTTTCCTGCGTGACGTGGCCCGCCGGGCGTCCTCAGCCGGGCTCACCGTTTCCTCGGCCGTCTCGCCCAAGATGTGGCGACAGGCATCGGCTACGCACTGTATGCCGAGCAGCTGCGCCCCCTCCAGCACCTCCCGCATGCCAGAGCTGCGGATGGTGAGCGTGGCCGTATAGGCGAACTCCAGCAGAGCGTCCAGCGCATCCGGGGACACACAGTCCAGCTGGCACACACTACAGCTCCCACCCACACCCTCACCACCCTCACCACCCTCACCACCCTCCTCTGCCCCAAACAGCCGCCGGAAGTACAGGCTAACAGCAGCCATGACAGAGCGATGGGTGGGGTAACGGGCTCCCCGTGAGGTCAGCGTGAGGTCACACAGAAGGCCTGAGCGACGCTGGGCATTAAGGCGAGACAGGAGTTCACTGCTGTGCTCCGGGAAGGGGATCCCGATCAGACCATCCTCTCCTGGAGACATCGCCACCTGCGTGCAGAGGAAGACCACTTAAAGCTTAGGGTTAGCATTCGCATTAGCCTTGCTTTTACTCGTTACAAAGTCACTAAGGAATTTTTAATTTTTTCAAATTGTAAAATGGCATAGCAATAACTAGATAATTTAACAGATAAATGTCCTGCCTGAAACTCCTCCCTATCAGTTAACCTCTCCCTCTCACCAATACCTTATATTTTCCTCCACTACCCCCTGAAGTCTTCAGTTGAGTACTGTCAGACAGAAAAGGGAACTAGTTTGGCTTAGAGTTATAGGATAGTGCCCTTGTGATAATCTAGGGTTGGGATTATAGGGTTACTGGTTATAAGGTTATAGGATAGTGCCCTTGTGAGAATCTAGGGTTGGGATTATAGGGTTACTGGTTTAGGTTAGGATAGTGCCCTTGTGAGAATCTAGGGTTGGGGTTGGGATAGTGCCCTTGTGAGAATCTAGGGTTGGGATTATAGGGTTACTGGTTATAAGGTTATAGGATAGTGCCCTTGTGAGAATCTAGGGTTGGGATTATAGGGTTACTGGTTATAAGGTTATAGGATAGTGCCCTTGTGAGAATCTAGGGTTGGGATTATAGGGTTACTGGTTATAAGGTTATAGGATAGGTTGAGAATCTAGGGTTGGGATTATAGGGTTACTGGTTATAAGGTTATAGGATAGGAGGGTTAGGGTTACTGGTTATAAGGTTATAGGATAGTGCCCTTGTGAGAATCTAGGGTTGGGATTATAGGGTTACTGGTTATAAGGTTATAGGATAGTGCCCTGGTTATAAGGTTATAGGATAGTGCCCTTGTGAGAACTAGATTCTGAGCTATTGCACCTGTAGTTCACCTTGTAGTGCAGGTAGAGCAAGTTGCTACTCGTACTGATGAATATATTTAGGTCACTCTGGATAAGAGTTGCTGCCAAATGCTGTGAATTTAACCCTCAGGCTGTCGCAGCCTACATGTGAAATGCTGTCATTTAGATAGAGTTAAGGGTTAAGGGTTAGAGTTAAGGGTTAGAGTTAAGGGCTAGAGTTAAGGGTTAAGGGCTAGGGTTAAGGGTTAGAGTTAAGGGCTAGAGTTAAGGGTTAAGGGCTAGGGTTAAGGGCTAGAGTTAAGGGCTAGAGTTAAGGGTTAAGGGTTAGGGTTAAGGGTTAGAGTTAAGGGCTAGAGTTAAGGGCTAGAGTTAAGGGTTAAGGGTTAGGGTTAAGGGCTAGAGTTAAGGGCTAGAGTTAAGGGTTAAGGGCTAGAGTTAAGGGCTAGAGTTAAGGGTTAAGGGTTAGGGTTAAGGGCTAGAGTTAAGGGCTAGAGTTCAGGGTTAAGGGTTAGAGTTAAGGGTTAGAGTTAAGGGCTAGAGTTAAGGGTTAAGGGTTAGGGTTAAGGTTAAGGGCTAGAGTTAAGGGTTAGGGTTAAGGGCTAGAGTTAAGGGCTAGGGTTAAGGGCTAGAGTTGAGGGCTAGAGTTAAGGGTTAGAGGTTAAGGGGTAAGAGTTAAGGGTTAGGGTTAAGGGTTAGAGTTAAGGGCTAGAGTTAAGGGTTAAGGGTTAGGGTTAGGGTTAGGGTTAAGGGTTAGGGTTAAGGGCTAGAGTTGAGGGCTAGAGTTGAGGGCTAGAGTTGAGGGCTAGAGTTGAGGGCTAGAGTTAAGGGCTAGAGTTAAGGGCTAGAGTTAAGGGCTAGAGTTAAGGGCTAGAGTTAAGGGCTAGGGTTAAGGGCTAGGGTTAAGGGCTAGGGTTAAGGGCTAGAGTTGAGGGCTAGAGTTGAGGGCTAGAGTTGAGGGCTAGAGTTAAGGGTTAGAGTTGAGGGCTAGAGTTAAGGGTTAAGGGTTAGAGTTAAGGGTTAGGGTTAATGTTAAGGGTTAGAGTTAGAGTTAAGGGTTAGGGTTAAGGGCTAGAGTTGAGGGCTAGAGTTAAGGGTTAGGGTTAAGGGCTAGAGTTGAGGGCTAGAGTTAAGGGTTAGGGTTAAGGGCTAGAGTTGAGGGCTAGAGTTAAGGATTAGAGTTAGAGTTAAGGGTTCACCCTAGACAACTGCTGCTACAAATGGACAAACAGATCCCTCCTCCCCCAGCAGCACTCATTCATTCCTGGTCTTACTAGAGCACTGATCCCACTTATTAGAGCATTGATCTTTAGTAAAATGTTTTTTCCATTTAATTTTCATCACAGCCTTGCTCAGATGGTTGGGTTAGGGATAGGGATAGGGATAGGGTTAGGGTTAGGGTTAGGGTGAACGTTCTAGGGTTGCAATTGATGATGACACGTCCAGCACCAGCAGGTTGGTGACCTCATGGATCAGCACTGAGCAGACCTCAGATTTCTATTAACCCTCTCCTAACCCTAACCCTCTCCTAACACTAACCTTCTCCTAACACTAACCTAACCCTAACCCTCTCCTATCCCTAACCCTCTCCTAACACTAACCTTCTCCTAACCCTCTCCTAACCCTAATCCTCTCCTAACCCTCTCCTAACCCTCACCTTCTCCTAACCCTCTCCTAACACTAACCTTCTCCTAACCCTCTCCTAACCCTAACCTTCTTCTAACCCTCTCCTAACCCTAACCCTCTCTTAACCCTCTCCTAGCACTAACCTTCTCCTAACCCTCTCCTAACCCTAACCCTATCCTAACCCTAACCCTCTCCTAACCATAATCCTCTCCTAAACCTCTCCTAACCCTCACCCTCACACTTATTTTCAACTCGCTGATTAACTAAAAGGCCATTTGGATTTGACTCTCCAAAAATATGTAGATACACTATAAACATACTTTGATAGTTACAATTCCTGGCATTTAGAGAAGGGTTTAGATTTACTGGCTTTTAGGGTTTATGGTTAATAAACCAGAGTAGTCAAAAGTAAGAATGAAGTCACAGATTTCTCTACACTTCAGAATTCAAAAAGAGCTTAAAAGACAAAGAGAAACTGTGTATGTTTATGTCGGGGGTGGCGTGGATAACACAACACATGCACAGGGAAGGCACAGTAGCAGCAACGAACACTTTAATCTTGGTCCCGATTCGTGTTCATTCTAATCCACTCTTGATATGTTGTGCAGGGTCTAAAAGGCTTTAGATCAGAGGGTCAGGTTAGGTCTCTCACAGGCCAGACTAAACAGGGCACAACATATGACTTTATCTAATTTGACAAAGTAAAAATGACTGTTGGTTTAGATTTCTTACAATACATCAGGCAAGACAAATTTCATAATTGTGGTAATAATTGGTGCCCAGGCCAAAACATATACACTGAATCACACTAAATATCCAACAGTTACTGTACAAACAGACAGAGGAGCAGTATGTGTGTATAAGCTGTTGTACTACCACTTGTTTTGATATACTGTGTTTCCTCATCCAACCCCCCCTCCCCCTTTCAGTTCTGCAGAAGTGCACACACCTGAGCCTGGAACTTTCCACCAACAACCAACCACTGCTCTACTTCCCCTTAGCAACCAGCAGCCCCTCTCCAGCCCATAATACTGCCCCAAAGAGCAACAGGGATGTACTCAACAACCCGACATCGGCGCACCTGAATAACCTGCTCCAAAACGTGCTTGCTCGCTCTCCCTCTCTCTCTCGCACACACACACACACACACACACACACACACACACACACACACACACACACACACTCACCCTCTCACTCCCTCTACCTCTCCTTCTAGGAGCGAGGCTTCTTCGGAACAGGTGTGGCACTTCTGGTGGTTCTGGTAGTATTACACAAAGAGCTCAGTGGTTCAGTATAGAAGAGTTCATTCTCTGTTTCTCAGTGTTATGTGAGACAGTATCACATGCTGAACACACACCTTAGCTTAGCATGAGTGCACTCTCCCTCAGTCCTGCTCACATTCACACACAGCCCGCTAAATCACACATGCCCATCACTGATGTAGGTTTCACACTGAAAACTGACCAAGCGTGCCACACAGTCCAAGCCAAACCAAAGCATCCCCCAGAAGGGCGAGCGGTGCGGGTGCAGCGTACCATTCTGCCAGTCATGGAGAGCCGGGGCACTGCGAGCTGAAGACGTGATGGAAGGTGTGTCATGGCATTCGTCCTGTGTGCAACTCTTCAGCTTCCTCTCTTCCCAGTGGGGACTCTCACCCTTCACTCTCACTCGATTCTGCGTTTGCCTGCCTTCACTCCCTTACTGCTGCAGCGCTTTGAACGTTTGGGGTTACTCACCCTCCAGTGGGGATCAGTGACTTGCTTTATCCGTTTCGTTGTTTCTTCTTCCTGTCTTCTGAAAAAAGGTGTTTGACGAAGAATAGCAGCGATGGAGAGATACCCCTCCCCCTCGCCTACAGTCCCTCGCTCCAAACACATCAGCTCGTTTCGGAACGATCATAAGTTTCCGAAAAACAAAATCCCTCGACCTCTACTTTACACACACACACACACACACACACACTAAGCAATCAAAAGCAGGAAATACCATTAAACGGCAAAGGAAAGATGAGCACCGAGGTGCCGGAGTGGATGAACTATAAAAGTATGTTTGGCAAACCAACACGCCAAAGCAAACGCAGCTTCATTGGCCCCTTCACCAGGACAGGGGGGGTGACGGAGATGAAGATGCTCAACATCGGCGTTTACCCTTTTACCCTTCCCAGTACACAGTAACCAGCCAGCGGCTGCAGGGTTACGGTTAGACGTTAGAGGTAAGGGGGGGAATCCTTTCGCAACGCAGGGAGCACAGCAGCAGTGAGCTGCAGATGTTAGAGTTAGGGGTCACGGGTTAGCGCTCAGGGGTCACGGGTTAGTGCTCAGGGGTCAAGAGTTAGTGCTCAGGGGTCAAGGGTTAAGGCTTCAGTTCAGGGTCTCATGCAAGATGACCTCAGAACTGGAGGGTGAGTGAAGTTCATCTTTACTTACTGCACCACTGCAGCTCAATCTCACACTGCCAACACAAGTACTAACTATCCGTATATTAACAGCAGGTTAATGTACTGTGTTTGCCCTATTTAGGTGGCAAAAGAACACTTGAATTAATTTAAGCAAATGACCTGAAAATATTTGAGAAGCAAACAAAAGAATAGCAAATAAAACTTACTTCAAACTACAGGCAAACTGTGAGAGTGTGGTGTGGGTATGGTTGGGGTAGTATTATTTGTATTTAGTATTTGAGTTTACTATTATGGTTTAGGCTTGTTCAGTGACTAAGAAAACCAAAATTTTTTCATATCTTATAATTACCAATGTTTGGCCAATTTACATGGTTTACTTTCATATTTATCCTTCATTTACCTAAATTATTCAGAACTAGAATATGTGGTTGGTGTGTAAAACCATGATTTAGTTAATTTTGTAATTAGGAATTTCGAAAAATACTATCTAATAAAGCAACAGCAGTATTGGTACGTTTCAACACGTTTCATTTTGCATTCAAATACCAGTATTATTATTATAATCATAATAACCCTGAATATGTTATGTCAACCTTTGCTGCTTTGTCAGGAGTGACCTGGTTTTAAATCAAAGAGCTGCCCTTAATATATAAATATTAAATTCTAAATGTCCGAGTCATTACTATTTACATTGATAAATGTTTGACTAAATACTGTTTGCACTGATAAATGCAGCTATAAATACTGATCACATTTAAACTGGAAATGAACAAATGCAAATTATAGGCAATTTGCTGATTTATTCTACATGAAGAATAAAATAAAATTACTTATATCTATCCTGTGTTTGTACTGATTTCTGCCATCAAAAATATTATAGTATATATAATAAAATAACACAAGGCAATGAGATTACAGCACTTTAATCCTCATCCAACTCAAAATGAAGCCCATTTGTCCCAACATGTTGCCGTGACAGCATACGCTCTGTTGCATCACTACTCTGACATTCTGTCTAGAACGGTCGGATCTGACAAACGTGCTGAGTGAGTGTGAGCTAATGTCTGGGGCCATAACCCTTTTCATCTCATTTAAAATAATTTCAGAATTCTTGTTTTGACAAAAAAATAATATTACTGCATTACAATTAATACATAATTTTAATGTAACTTCATGGCAACTGTTATCACCACCTGCCACCTCCACCCCATTATTGAAAAGCACCACACACACTCTACTCATTACAAAAAATATTTGAAAAGTGCTGATGACCTGTACATGTATGTAACCCCCATGTTGCTAGGAAATGTATATAAGGCTCAATTAATCAATTTCTTATTTTACACATGCACCATATACACAGCACCTCCTCAAGCTTATTGTAAAAGGGAATCAAAAAATGGAAACTATATATATATATATATATATATATATATACACACATACACACACATACATACACACACACAGTGACACAGTGAGTGTGTGCGCATATATACATATATAGTGTGTGTGTAAGCTATAACAAAACCTCACAAAGAGCCCAAGACACTTTATATTATACAGACCACATATCTCAAAAACATACTGGGTGGGTGAGGTGAATAGTTTTGACAAGGAGCAGCAGCAGTAATATTAGCAGCTGTAATAATATTGCATGCAAGTGACAGATGTTGGGTTTACATTAGTAATCGTGCTCAAACATCACTTCTCATTCATCGCTGCTGTTATTCTGAAAAATTACAAGACTTTCATTTCTTGTAGCTGAACACTTTCACCTCATATTTAACACTTTACAGCATGAGTGGGTTTAATGTGACTGTTTTCCTGAAACAGCAGGGTTAGTGTTAGGGTTAACTCTAATCCTGATCGTCAGGACTCACATCTCCACGCATGCAAACATGAAATGTGAATCTTCTTCCTTGCAAAACACAAAACACCTACAATGAGGTATTGTAGCACTGCCCTAAAACTAACTAATTTCTTCTGAATAGCAAGTACAGTAAAGATGGCTCAACACTAACAAGAAGCACCCACACACTTACACCCTCACTGTCGCAAACATTTGGAGTCTTTGCCTTTTCTCAATTTCTCTTAGTCACTTCGTCTCCCTGGTTCGTCATCCCCGTTTATGGCCTCCTGTCTTGTGCACTCGATCTCAATTCAGCTTCAATCACAAACTGCTCCTCCTAGAGCTTTCGGCCTCTCAGATGCCAAACAAGATTGGACCATACAAATATCAGCCATTTTAATCCTTACGGTCCAGGATTAACCTTTCACAAGGCAAAGGTGAAGACGGCAAACACGTCTGGCAATACTAAGCAATGCTGAATAATACTAAACGGAACTGAACAATACTAAACAATACTAAGCAGTACTGAATAGGACTGTTGGAAATATTTTGGAGTTTATGTGTTATGCTGTCCTCCCCTCACATTTCAAATTCAATAATAATTCAACATTCAAAAATAAAAAAATAAACCAAGATAGATGTTTAAGTTTTAAAAAATGGATGACAAATTTTGAAGAGCTCAGAGGTCACAAAGAGCAAAAGCATAATTGAGAATAGAATGTTTCTGGTTGCCTCACAGCGGATACAGTCCTCCCACTCCTCTCTGAACAGATCACATCGCCTCTCCCATCCGACAATATGGTTTCCTAGTCCCTCACACTATGAGATCTACGACCAAAAGAAACCAACTACTTCTACCCACATTTAAGCTCTGAGGGTTGATATTTTAAAAGCACAAAACACTAAACATCTGAAAGGAGCTTCACTATACTACCAGCGCACTCACACGCCCTCATTGCATTCTGCTACTTGTTTCTCTTTTACACTCTTTCTCTCTCTCTATTTTGCAATTGTTCCATCTTTGAAAGATCTTGTGCTGCATGCCTGTCCTGTGTCCTGCTGCATGCCTGTCCTGTGTCCTGCTGCATGCCTGTGTCCTGCTGGTGCTCCACATCTGTCGCGTCTTTGCTGATGTTCCCACTCCCCTGCAATGTCCAACATGCATCACATCACCAGCATCACAGAAATGGATGGAAAATCTGATCATACTGACCTTGAAAACAATTTCCTTGAGGCATTTCAGCTAAACCTGCACTGAGGGAGACTGCCACTGAGGGAGACTGCCACTGAGGGAGACTGCCACTGCCATGAAACTGGACATTTTGCTCATTGTAATTGAATATAACAAACAGCCGCACACAGTCATTAATGAATCTCCAGTGAACTCTGACGGATCTTTGGAGTGGAAGGAGGATGGAGCTGCGCCACAGGATGAGAGATTCAGAAGCGGATAAGGTTAGGGCTAGGGTTAACCCTAACCCTGACCCTGTCTTCATTTTACAGTATGAAGTTATGGAATTCTACAAAACTGCACAGAGCTGTATTTGAAATGCTATTGGATATCAGATCTTGCTTTTTAAGAATTTTGTTAACTGCCATTTTACAGAGCTGAGGCTGGTAGTTGTAAAGACAACCAAACATCTAATCTTAGAGTTACAGCGCAGCAGCAAGGTCCTTTTAAATCTTTCTTTATAAATATTTAGAACTTAGTTAAAAACAATAAGGTACAAAAAAGTGCAGAGTATAAAATGGAGACGTGACAAAAAAACAAAATGAAAGAAAAATGAAAGACATGGCAGCTAAAAACGTTGTGTTCATTTGATTTAGATTGCTAAAATGATGATAGCCAAGCATTATGTAGGCTTTTAAATAAAGCTTTTTTTTAAATAAACAGTTATATCCACTGTAGCTAATAACTGCCTATTTGAACTGAGAAATACTTAAAAACTCTCTGAAATGATGTTGGTGGTAACTGCAGACAGGAACATACCCTCTCAATTTAACATCCGGTGCATCTCTCTCCGTCTCTCTCTCTCACACACACATACACACCCAGAACACCCAAAGTAGCCTTTACAAACCAATAAGAATAATCAGATAAGAGGATGAGTTCTCATAGGCAAAGCTCCAATCAGGTGTCAACATTTCTCCCAGCTCCTGCAGATACTCTGATATGAACAGAACTGCCCTATGCCTGTCATGGTATCATATCATGGTCAAATCAGTTTAAATATCCACTAAAGTATTTGCTAAACAGCAATAGTGAACCAGCCAAAATCAAATGATTGTAACCAAGGCGCGTGCACACACACACACGGTTTCAGTTTCCCAAAAGTACGCCGGTGAGCCGAGTGGAAATTTCGAGTCATGCTTCCCTGTTCATACTGTCTGCTGTTCATGCTACTCACACTTCTGCTTTGGTGCTCATTCTGTACCACAGAGCAGAGTGTGTGTGTGTGCGAGTGTGTGTGTGAGCCGGCATACCGAGGAAGCGTGGTGCCGTGTGTGTGCTTCGTAAAGGACTCGAGCGATGATGAACAAAATTACATGTGCATAATCTGTAAATACCTGATAAATATTAGACCAACACCACACAGCAGCATCATTACCTGAGCCAGGTATCTCTTTTCATTAAAGCTCCTTCATGTACCCTAATGGAAACATTTGAACTTCAATTACTGGACACTCAGCAACATTGCAGCTTCTAGGCCTGGAGTTCAGGGAGACACAGAGCTTGGTCTGAATTGCACATCAGCTCTGTCACTATTTTTCCCTTCAGAAATGATAAAGTTGGGCAGAACAAACACACATCCAGACACAGTGATGCATCTGTGGCCTGTAGTGTATGTGTGATTGAGAGGACAGTCTCTGTATACAGGGACTGCAAGGCAGAGCAGCACTGAGACTGCACTCATTTGCACATTATTTTTTTTACTATAGTAACAGTAACTACTGGGTTGAAGAATGAGTTCTGTTCCAGTGGATAGTGGTTAGGGTTTAGGGTTCAGGGACAGGGTTAGTTCAGCACCACAATGCTCAACACTCCTCTATGGCTTTCCCCTTAACACACAGGGTTAAGTGAACGTTAGAGTGGCCGTGCATGTGCATGTGTGTGCAGGAGTTTCTCATGGGACATTTAGTGTGTAGGGTTAGAGGAACCTTTTGTATAAATGTTTCCTGTGTGTTCCTGGCAGTGCAGTGAGACAGAGGTGGTCCTGATGGCATGCATCAGCATTAGGGTTTAGGCTTTAGGGTTAGGGGATAGTCATGGGTCATACAGCTGGGTTGGTGTTCCAAGCACCTGTAACAGTTTTGTTATACTATGTGGAAGTATTAAATAAAACTTGAAGAACCAGAATGCTACTGAACCTTTACTCAAACACTGACCACCAGTACCACCAGGACTAAAAAGGAGGGTAATATGTTAAAGAAAAGAAAAAAGACAGAAAGAAAAATGAGATAAAAAGAGAGAAAGGTGAGGTCTAAAATAGTACGAGATGAGAGGGAGAAATCAGATGAAAGCAAACACTGAAGAAGTCTGAGATTTGAGGAACGATCCTGTAAGCTAAAAAGAGCAGGTGCATCTTATTCTAAAAACAGATGAGTTCTTCGAAAACACACAAGAAAGGGTGAAGGTGGGTGGGAGGGGGAGAGACTGCGTGCCTGGTGGCAAAAACATAGCGATAGATATTTAGGGGAGAGAACAGACAGGAAAATCAAGTCTGAAAAACTCAATCTGAGTGGCTGGTGGGGTAAAATGAGGGGGAGATGTGTGTCAAACACAGAAAGAACTAAGAGAACGAACAAGGAGAGAGAAAGAAAGCAAAAGAGGGTGAGATGGGGGAAAAGTCTGAACAGACAAAAATGGGGTGTGAGTGGGAGAGACAGGAAACTGTGCACAGGTGTGTGTGTGTGTGCGTGCGTGTGTGTGTGTGGGGGGGGACTTAACCCGTCAATTGTTTCATCCTAGTAATTCTACTTCTAGGCTAAACTTCTATTAATAGATTTGTTCTATTTGTACACGACTGAACTAAATGTCTTAAACAGGGAAAAACAGTGATTGTCCTGAAAAGGGACTTGAGTGACACATCTGTGAGTCTATCAGTGTCTGCCTGGTTTCTAAATCATTCAGCAACAACACACCTCTGAAACACACACACTTCTAAAGTCCACTTAAGCACTTTACATTGTGTGTGTCACTATATGTACAAATGTGCGCAAGTGTGTGAGGAGTTAGTGATTCATCTACAGTATCTGTATCTGGTCAGGACTTTCACGTCTGCTCTCAACTCTGTGTGGGAACTCAGATGTGCATCAGAACTCATAAGGGCATCATTGCATGTAGAGGTCCTGTGAGTGTGTGTGCATCATAGCAATGTAGGGGTCCTGTGTGAGTGTGTGTCATTGCATTAGCAGATTTCAGCTACTACCCTATAAGGGAGGGTCCTCACAGTTTTGTGTTGTGTGTTCGTGAGATGTTGCAAAACCAACTGATCCTCATCAATTTCCTGTTTCTCCACTCTTTCTCTGTTCTTTGTCTCTTTATCTCTCACTGTTTCTGTACCTTGTGTAGACCTCTCAGAAGAAACAGACATGGAGTCACAGACAAGATGGAACACAACAACGCTAAGAAATATGAGAAAGACTGATGACCTGAGACGACAGGAAAATGCAATATTGTACACGGCTGAATAAGGGAGTGAGTGTGAACCCATACCTGAGTTACACATGTGCACACACACTCAACCTGCCTAAACTTCAGAACCACCATCTCATTATAGCACTGGAAACACCTGTGAACTTACTGCTGATCCAAAAGCAGCTCCAGGCTCATAGGACTGGATGTGTAGTGCATGTTTACCAGTGAATCATTTTACACTGTGTTCCAATATGTACATAAGTGTACGTGTAGGTGTGTGTGTGTGTGTGTGTCTTGTCTGGTGGTCGGTTGTCAATATGACTGAAACTTAAATCAAAAAAAGGAAATGCCAGTCCGCTTCCTCTCGCGGGACAGACAATACAGTTACAAATGCCACATCTTGCATTTTCCCACTGATCCCTCCCACCCACCCGTCCTCCTGTGGTGACTCTTCCCCCTCTGTGAGAGGATGAAACTGAAACTCCTAAAGTGTGATCAGGGGGAATTTTACATGGGTCCTTGTGCCCTAATTAAAACATTTACAGGAATGTGCGTTGGGGTGTGTGTGGGAGACTGTCTCTGTGGTTCAGGGTCTTTTAGGGGATGATCTTCGAAAAAGAAAATCATTTGTCTTTGGCATAGTTGATAAATCTCACCCTCTACCTATCCAGAGAGAGAAACACAAAGAGAGAGAAAGAGAAAAAGAGAGAAAAAGAAAGAGACAGAGAGAGATCTTACCTAAAGCCCATAAACTCCCCGCTGCCCACTATCCTGTCCTCTCTCAGGTTGGGGCTTCGACAGACCTTTCTTGTGCTGTTGGGAAACAGACAGGGTTTGAGTTGAGATTAAATCCAACTGCTGTGATTAAACAACAGGGCAGGACAGCAGTGCACAAGGACAAGCAGGTGAGACCAGAGATCAACGTCCTATGGCACCGACATGTCTGGACTGTTCACAGCATCCTAGTTTCCTCTGATGAGTATGATTAATTGAGGCAAATGTAATGTAGGATTAGAGTTAAAATAATCTAGAGTTGGTAATCTTCTGGTTAAAGTAATCTTCTGTTTGATGGACAAAGATCCTGCCACCAAACCTCTGGTGAGAGACAGTGAGAAACACCTCTGACACAGCAGACACAGCTCTGTTCAGTTAAACAGTGAGACACAGCTCTGATACAGCTCTGACACAGCTCTGTTCAGTTAAACAGTGAGACACAGCTCTGTTCAGTTAAACAGTGAGACACAGCTCTGTTCAGTTAAACAGTGAGACACAGCTCTGTTCAGTTAAACAGTGAGACACAGCTCTGTTCAGTTAAACAGTGAGACACAGCTCTGACACAGCTCTGTTCAGTTAAACAGTGAGACACAGCTCTGACACAGCTCTGTTCAGTTAAACAGTGAGACACAGCTCTGTTCAGTTAAACAGTGAGACACAGCTCTGTTCAGTTAAACAGTGAGACACAGCTCTGACACAGCTCTGTTCAGTTAAACAGTGAGACACAGCTCTGACACAGCTCTGTTCAGTTAAACAGTGAGACACAGCTCTGACACAGCTCTGTTCAGTTAAACAGTGAGACACAGCTCTGACACAGCTCTGTTCAGTTAAACAGTGAGACACAGCTCTGACACAGCTCTGTTCAGTTAAACAGTGAGACACAGCTCTGACACAGCTCTGTTCAGTTAAACAGTGAGACACAGCTCTGACACAGCTCTGTTCAGTTAAACAGTGAGACACAGCTCTGACACAGCTCTGTTCAGTTAAACAGTGAGACACCTGCTGCCACCCTGCCAATCACAGGGCTAAACCTGTTTTAACCTGGTCCTCAAAATGCTCTTATCTGAGCGGGGAGAGCGGGTGGCAGAAGAGGAGCAAGGAAAAGGACTTCAAAAGAGAAAGCACTGATGCCCCATCCCTGACCCTGGGACTAGTTACACACTTTACACACACTGCCATTAATCAAAAGTTCACAATCTCCATAAAGCATAAAAACACACATAAAAAGTACAACCACTAAAATTTACTTCTAATAGATGTTACATGATCAGTAAAAACAAAAATGACCTTGTGACATTATTAAATTCAGTTATTTTACTTTCTTCAGAATCAGTGAACACACATCTTAAGGACCAGTGCATGAAGACTACATGATCGTTGTTTTTTTTTACTTCCAGGTCAGACCACTGTACAGATAAAGGTTGCACAGATATGATACACACACTGGAGCTTTATTCACGTGTATTTGTATGTATATTTGAGAATAATTTCATATGATTTTGCTGCCTTGTGATTAGCTTCAGTTGTTTGCTGCTCATCCTAAACCCATAAACAAAAGACCCAAGACCTGCAGCTAAAGAAAACCCTCTAGTGTTCACACGAACGCTAACCTGCATACATACGCCTAAAACAGCCTTCATACACAGGCTGAAGACCACCTAAAACAGCTCGTTCACGAGTGTATAACTGAAGGTAAACTTACCAACCACTCACGCATACAAACAAACAAGCAACATACATACACGGAGTCTTCAGAACGCTTTCAGAAATAAATACAAAACAGATGCCACACGGCCCATTTTAAGTGCACGTGCTCCCTGTGCGTCAGCACTGCATAATTATTGGGGGCATCGTTTGTGGCGTAACGCTTGAAGGATTTCATTCTTAAAAGGACCATTTCGGTAAGTTGACTACAGATTTACCGGCTGCAAGGCGGACACGGGAGGGAACCGTGAGAACAGTACGAGCTGTCTAAATTACACAGGTAATTAAGTTACCATGACAGTGACGGCAGGAGGAGAGACAGAGACACCGGAGGGGGGTGGGGTGGTAGCAGGCTAATTATCAAAGAAACCACCTCTGCTGTCCTTCACAAAAGCATGTGACCTCTGGAGTCAGACCGCATTTCTAACCTTTTATGTGGCATTACTCTAGATGTTGGCATATGTGTCACTATCGAGTTTACTGCTTTTCTAAGAAGATCCCGTCTGCATGTCAGGAGCACGGACCGTCAGCCTTTCCTGAGCCGGTTGGGCGGGTTTAGCCGGTGCACTCCTCTGTATGGGAGAGTCAGCAACAAATTTATACTGAGGAAGTAGCACCCTCAACCCGCCTCGTAACTGCCTATTAGCTCAAAAACTGTCAAAGGAATGGCCAACGCTGATGTAACATCGCCTATCAAAACATGCCCCTTTGAACAAGCAGCCGAAGCATGTGCAATAAGGATCAGTCACTGAGGCGGAGGCGCTAGAACCACGATGATCTTTCCCACTGTACATAAAACTTTTATTAAGAGGGTCAGTATATGTTAACGTCGCTTTTGCTATTCCACAAGAACAATACAAACTAAATCAATCGACAACGCAATGGGAATGTAGGCTAATCGATATCCCAACGTGAAGTTCTGTTGTGTGTGAGATCGTTTAGGTTTTGAATGTCACCAGGCTGCTATAATTAGCTGCAGACTATTCGGAGGTCTACCAAACCGACTCACCTGTCCAGCAGCCGCACAGGTAGCCAAGCGGGTTTTAGAACCCGTGCAATTTAGTAAAACGTGTTCTGCAATGCACATAAAGCAGATAAATACAGCCGGTTAACTCGACTGTTATACTGTCGCTAGAACACGAATGATCTTAAAGTATTATTAAAGGAGGAAATTATTACAAGCACGTCATACGGGAGTTACCGAATACCCATGACGTGGTTAGTCCTCCTGTGACCCCAGTTGGAAGGAGGTAGTGATGAAAGCGGATGAATGCTAATAAAATTTGGACATATCGCCATTTCTGGAAAACCTGAAAAGTAATGACGTTTGCCTTTTACAACGGAAACGGTAGGAAGATAAGCGCTTTACCTGAATCTATGTCACCTGAGTTGTTTCTCCGCGTCCCACCTGACCGGTGCTCGCTTCCTGAATTCACACTGCGGCTGTACCACCCCGTGCGCCCCCCTCCCGTCACTGTGGGGAAACACCTTTCCTCAACTCGGTTCGCTGTCTCCAGTTCTACTGACGTATTCCCAGTCGCGGTGTGTCCACTTGATTTGACTGCCAGTCTTTTCCAGTCCTTCTGGTTCGCTCGACCCCTCGCGGACCGCCGGTCTACTTAGTAGTTCTCTACCCCCTCCTCCGGCGTCGCTGGCCCGCTCCCGACTCCCAGCTCCTCCTTACGACAACCAGGAAGCGGCTTATCCTCCTTACAGCGCGCGGCGGCGGATTGGCTCTGGCGGGCTGCGGAGGGTTGCTGGGGTGGGGATGCCAGTAGGGGAGGGAGGCGGGTGGTGGGGGTGTGTGGAGGTGGTGGTTCGGCCGGCGCGCGATAGGCTCGCGTAGGTGTCTGTCGCTGCGGGTAGGGAGGGTGTGTATGTGTCTGTGGAGGGCCATTGCATTGCTGATATGAAGCTGGCGTAGCTGTCAAAATGAACACGCATGCAGTGTTTGTTGGCAAAAGACAGCACTACCGGCAACCAGCAGCTGTGAAAGTGTCTCTGAAAAAGTTTCTTTTTTGATTGCGAAAAAAGCAAGGGCTGGTAACTCGACCACTGAAAAAGCTGAACGCGAGCGTGAAAAGGCAAAAATAAAAGCGCGGCTCACGTGGACGGTTTCTCGCGCTGAATGGTCTGGGTTAGCGCTCTGATACGGCATATTTAATTCATTACAGCTGACTGAACTCTGAATGACTGTCTTTATCAAACAACCTTTCTCAGACGCCTGGCTTGTACGTCTGTAACAGAAAAACTGTACATGTTAACATTTTCCTGTTGTCATATTAGTTTTGTAGCCTCTTATAATGAGTTTGTATGTCAAGGCCTTTGTGATGGATATGTCACAAGCACATACGTGCATTCACACACAAGTGTCATGAGTAGGTCTGATGGTAAGGGGATGTCTGTACTGTAAAATGATTCATGCCTAAAAAAACGATGAGACAGAAAAAAACAAGAGAGTGAACAGAGAACACAAAGTGAGAGAAAGAAAGAGGAAGAGACAGAAAGGAGACACATTTCCTGTTTGAAGTGGTTTAGCGTTTCGAAGCTCTGGAGGGGATCACCTCACTATCACAACCTAAACGATGTGTTCGTGTGTGTGCACAATCTTATACGTCATTCAGCAGATAGAAGTGTGTGCGTGCGCGTGAGCGTGTACGCATGTGAATGTGTGATTAAAGCATCCCGTGTTGTCTCCTCAACTACCTGCCCACCCCGTGCCAATCTCAGCTCCTGTTTCCTGCTGTTCGAGCTACTGGGTAAGGGCGAAGGATGTTTCTGTCCTTCTTCGTCTGACACTCTCGATCTCTCACATCCTACCCCAGGATTTTCCCCTTCCTCCTATGAGGTGTTACTATCAGTGTAAGTACTGACATTTCATTTAATTTCATCGACTGTACAATTTTTCATATTTAAGTCTAGAATTAATTTGATATTTGACACCATCATGTGGCCAGAACTGGTAATGCAAATTCAGGTATATTACACATGCATTACTAAACTAGAGAATCAACAGTTCTTCTTTTGCTCTTTCATTAAAGCTGTATTATTACATCATTGAAAGAATTAATGAGCACATCTCTGCTGCACATTGCCACTGGTGAAACCTGATACAGAATTGTTGTTGATGCATTTCCTGTTGTCCTGTTGAAAATGACAGAAGACTTGAGAAGTGGTACTTGAGACCTGGCCCAGGTCACCAGCCCCAGGCTAGCAGTGGTCCACCAGAGACGTAAAGCATTTCTGCCACCTGCACCTGACACAATTAACCTTTGCCATAGACGCTTAACCTTGATCTTCGGCCAGCTCAAAGTGATTAAACCATGCTAGGGAGAAAGGCCAGTTTGTCAATAGCGCTATCACTTTCTCCCCACAAAGCACAAATATCATCTAAATTAGCCAGCATCTACACTAGTCACTGTCTGGGAATGTGTACATTCATCTGTCAGAACATTTCCTGCACCCCTTTCTTCATGTTATGGATCAACACTGTCAGCCCCAATTGCTTTTTCCTTATTTTCCAGATATCTATTTCCTAACAGGCATTTTTTAGCTGAAAACTTGTACATCAGCTTCACAGAATGATCTATGCAAACACTAACATCTATTAATAGACAAATGGACATGTCTGAGTTTCCAGTAGTTTCCACATGACCTGCATGATCAGGTTGTCTGTTATCCCATACAGACCTGAATCAGAGCAGGTTCAACATGACCAATCAGAGTGGGAAGCTCTTTGTTCTCTTCCTGCTCCTTTGGGCTAGAGTTCAGGGTTAGGGGTTAGGGTTAGGGTTTAGGGGTTAGGGTTTAGGTGTTAGGGTTTAGGGGTTAGGGGTTTAGGGGTTAGGGGTTAGGGTTAGGGGTTAGGGTTAGGGGTTAGGGGGTTAGGGTTAGGGTTAGGGGTTAGGGCAGTAAAGGCTTTTACAGGTGGAGTTTCTCTACCACTCAACTTCTCCACCATCTGAAATGGCTCAAAACACTGAAATGTATTTGTGTAATGTATATACATCTAATTTGTAGTTCAGTTAAAGGAAAATCAGCAATATATTTGAAAATGTAGGCACAGTGATATTTACTAGAACAGTGGCTAGTATAACTGGAACATGGAGGTCAAAGTTAGTGGTTATAGACAATATAATAAAATGTAAAATAAATTACATTTTAGGGTTAAATATCTTAAAGTACTTTTTAGTATTTGAAGTAGAAAAATACATGGATCCAATGTGTTTCCAATTCCTATCCAGGGTTAGGGTTAGGGTGTGCAGGTGCCAAGTCCTGTTGGAAAATGAAATCTGCATCTCCATAAAATTGGTCAGCAGCAGGAAGCATGAAGTGCGCTAAAACTTCCTGGTAAATGGCTGCATTAACCTTTGACCTCAGAAAACACAGTGGACCAACAACAGCAGATGGCATGGCACCCCAAACCATCACAATGGAAACTATGGACTATGGAAACTTAAAACTGGACCTCAAGCAACGTGGATTCTGTGCCTCTCCTCTCTTCCTCCTAGATTTCCAAAGGAAATGCAAAATTTACTTTAATCAGAGAACATAACTTTGGACCACTCAGCAGCAGTCCAGTCCTGTCTTTAGCCCAGGCGAGACGCTTCTGACGCTTTCTCTTGTTCAAGAGTGGCTTGAGTGGCACAAGGAATGTGACAGCTGAAACCCATGTCTTACATACGTTTGTGTGTGTGGTGGGTCTTACATACGTGTGTGTGTGGTGGGTCTTGCATACGTCTGTGTGTGGTGGGTCTTACATACGTCTGTGTGTGGTGGGTCTTACATACGTCTGTGTGTGGTGGGTCTTACATACGTCTGTGTGTGGTGGGTCTTGAAGCACTGACTCCAGCTGCAGTCCAGTCTTTGTGAATCTCCCCCACATTTTTTAACGGGTTTTGTTTCCCAACCCTCTCCAGGGTGCAGTTATCCCTACTGTTTGTACACTTGTTTCTACCACATCTTTTCCTTCCCTTCGCCTCTACTAATGTGCTTGGACACAGAGCTCTGTGAATAGCCAGCAATGACCTTTTGTGTCTGGCCCTGCATGTGTGAGGTATCTGGTCTGGACAACCGTCAAGTCAGCAGTCTTCCCCATGATTGTGCAGCATACAGAACTAGACTGAGAGACCATTTAAAGGCCTTTGCAGGTGTTTTGAGTTAATTAGCTGTTCAGAGTGTGGCACCAGGTGTCTTCAATATTGAACCTTTTCACAATATTCTAATTTTCTGAGATACTGAATTTGGAGTTCATTAGTTGTCAGTTATAATCATCAAATTAAAAGAAATAAAACTTGAAATATACCTGTGTGTAATGAATGAGTATAATATACAAGTTTCACTTTTTGAATGGATTTACTGAAATAAATCAACTTTTTCATGATATTCTAATTTTATGACATTAATCTGAACATTTACATAAATTACCTGCCATTTATATAAAATGCACACATTTTCTCATGGATGATGCATATTTAGACACACACACAAAATAGGGGAAGCAACATACTGATTCTAAATTTTCTTTATTCTCATTAAAATCACCTTTACATCATAAATCCTGTGTACATATCATCCTTTCATAATTATTAGAATCACACACTATTGTTTTTGAAGAAAAGCTAAAGCTGTGATATAAATAAAAATAAACCATTTGGTCCTTAATGTGCAGTCTAGGCATCCTGGTTTTAGGAGTAGAAGAGGGATTTATTCTGCACAAGACATCAAAGAACATGATGAAATGGAGGACTGATAGGGTGAGAGATATATCAGGACAAGGGAAGTGTGGGGACTGTGTGTGGAGAAGTGTGTGGGGTGTGTCAGGTGGAGTATGTGAGTTAGGGGAGTGGGGGTGGAGTATGTGCGTTGGATGAGTGTGTCGGGTGGAGTATGTAAGTTGGAGGAGTGGGGCGTGTCAGGTGTATGAGTATTGGGGGAGTGTGTCGGGTGGAAAATGTGTGTTGGGGGAGTGGGATTGGGGTTGTGGCTGATGGCAACTATAAAGGCAGTTTGACATATCAAAGCTGATCACACAGCAGGAGATGAAAGACAACAGGAACATTTAAGATCATGTGTTTTACCAGACAGACAGAGAGAAGCCCATATTTACAGAGAACTCGGCAACCTCTAGCACTGTAGTCACTGTGGAAGATGGAACAATTTAAGTGTAACACGAAAAAACATTTAATTATAGCAGTCATTGTGATAAAGGTTCTAGAACTGCTTTTATTATAGCAACCATTGTCATGAGGGTTCTAGAGCTGTACTGTCCAAAACTAACACCAAACACCTGAGACAAAACTACTGGATGCCTTTTAATCACCTTGCTTAATGTAATTTTGTAGTTATTTCAGAAATATGTTGTCTATTTATGATTATTTGTGTTTATATTATTTAAAATTTTTATAAACATTTTATAAATTTTATTTTTTGTGACCAAAATGTAGTGAGGGAGTGAAAATGGAAAATAAATTACATTTCTGTTCATGGCCTTTATCACCTGACTTTTCTACAGTGCCATTTTAGCAGTGTAGAAGTGGCAGTAGTGTAATGGCAGTAAGTGGTATTAGTGTGATAGTGGTGTAATGTGGTAACATTGTAGTGAGGTAGTGGTGTAGTATGGCGGTGGTGAAGTGTGGCAGCTGTTTACCAAGGTAGCAGTGTAGTGTGGAAGCAGTGTAGCGTGGTAGTTGTGTAATGTAACATTGTAGTGAGGTAGTGGTGTAGTGTGGCAGTGGTCTAGTGTGGCAGCTGTGTTGTGTGGTAGTGGTGTAGTGTGTTAGTGTTGTACTATAGTGGTGGTATAGTGTGGTAGTGTATTGTAGTAGTGTAGTAGTGGAATAGTGTGGCAGTGGTATAGTGTGGTAGCAGTATAGTGTGGTAGTGGTGTAGTGTAGTAGTGGTACAGTGTGGTAGTGGTACAGTGTGGTAGTGGTGTAGTGTAGTAGTGGTATAGTGTGGTAGTGGTGTAGTGTAGTAGTGGTATAGTGTGGTAGTGGTGTAGTGGTGTAGTGTGGTAGTGGTGTAGTGTGGTAGTGGTGTAGTGTAGTAGTGGTATAGTGTGGTAGTGGTGTAGTGTAGTAGTGGTATAGTGTGGTAGTGGTGTAGTGGTGTAGTGTGGTAGTGGTGTAGTGTGGTAGTGGTGTAGTGTAGTAGTGGTATAGTGTGGTAGTGGTGTAGTGTAGTAGTGGTATAGTGTGGTAGTGGTGTAGTGTAGTGGTATAGTGTGGTAGTAGTGGTATAGTGTGGTAGTGGTGTAGTGTAGTAGCGGTAGTGGTATAGTGTGGTAGTGGTGTTCTGTGGTAGGGGTACTTGTGGTAGCTATATAGTTGTATCAGTATAGGTTCGCTTTTCTAAGCAATTGTGTTCAACATTTTAGATACTTTAATTTTTGACTGTCATTTGAGAGCTTGGGGAGACATGAGCATGTAACTATGTTTAGTTTGACAACATTTATGAACATTGCTTATTAACATGTTCCATTGGACTGCAGCATGGCTGGCTTAAAAGAAAACTCATGATTGCCACTGCTCACAAAAAACTGCAGAAACATAGCAAACACTGTGCACATCACTTCATCAGAGGTGGTGAAGACAGGATCATGAAAAGGAAAAAGCATGTTCATAGAACCTGCTTCAGACACGGAGACAGACCACATATTTAGTAGAATCCAGAGGTGCACATTGATGGAGCTGCCATGTGTTTTTATGTATTTCCAGTTCTGCTACCTGATCTGCACATATGATCCATAACACAGCGCATGAACTCTGACCCATGACCTTTCCGCAGTGTCTAAGCCAATGGTTCCGGCCTGTTCCTGTTTACATGTTTGCAGGAAGCTTGTGTCTCAGTGCATCAGATTCCCTCTGGACTATGTTGGCATCCTGTTTCCCCACCTGGGTGGAGGTGGCACCTGGGGCTGTAGATGGAGGGGGCATATCAGCTAAAAGTGACACAGATGTGGATTTAGAGGTGGACAGAGTTGGTCTGGCTGAGGAAGCTGTACTAATGGGTGGGGTTTGTGTAGAGGGAGGGAGTGGGACTTGGATGATGGGGGCTTGAGGCTGACTGGGTGTAGCTATACTTGTAACTATACTCCTGTACTCCTTTTGTGTAGGAGTTGTTATGGTTAGAACTGGGCTTGTGTTCCGGGTTTGGGTGGTGACTGGGGTTGGTGTGGGAGTTTGGGTTTGTGACTGGGCTGCTGTTGTTGTTTGGGTGTGGAGAAACATTGGAGTTGAAGTGGGAGTTTGTATTTGAGTGCCAGTCTGGAACGTGGGAGGAGGTATGCTTTGAGTTTGTGTTTGGGTTTGTGTAGGGCTTTGGATAGGTGGCAGTCGAGCCTGAGAGAAGACAGTGTCTGAAACTGGAGTTTGGAAAAGACTTGACATCAGGACAGTAGATGGTAGATTTTGTAACGGAGCTGAGGTGGGTACAGTAGCAGCTTGAGTTTGTAACGGAACTGGAATTTTCACTGTGCTTGTAATTTGGGCGGAGCCTGAGATCCGGGTTTGGGAAGGTGCTGAAAGAGAAGCTGAGGCTTCAGCTTGGGTAACATTTGTAATGGGGGTGTGAATTGTGGTCGGGCTCTGGGTCTGCACTGCTGAATGTGTTGAGGTCTGACTGTGAGTGGAAGTTCCAGTTTGGGTGGGAGCTGGAATTGGTGGCTGAGTGTAAGTGGGTGTTTGAATGGGGGTTGGTGTCTGGGTTGGTGTTGTCGCTGCAGGGGGAGGTGTACTGGTGGTGCAGGATAAAGGAGAGGGCTGGGAGAGAGTTTGAGAGAATTTGGACCGAGGGCTCTGGGGCACAGAAGTCCCTGGGGAAGTGGATGTGTGCGCAGTGTAGAAAGAGGAAGAGGAGGTTGAAGGGTGAGAGGGGGAGGTAGGTGAGGACTTGCTGTTCTGTGTTTGGAGAGGAGCCAGAGAGGAAGATGTAAGGGGAGGGTCAGAGGAAGAGTGAGAGGGTGGGCCCTGAGCACCAGGCTTTGGCCGCTGTGTTTGGTGCAGGCCTGGTGCAGTGGAGGCAGGGTTAAGGGCAGAAGAGGTGTTCGCGGATGAGAGAGACATGTGTTTGGGGGAGGGAGATACAAGGGGTATAGGGGCATGGGTGGGGGGAGGGTTTGGAGGGGCAGGAGACGGGATGG
The DNA here is from genome assembly GCA_020368025.1 of Brachyhypopomus occidentalis. Taxonomy (NCBI): domain Eukaryota; kingdom Metazoa; phylum Chordata; class Actinopteri; order Gymnotiformes; family Hypopomidae; genus Brachyhypopomus; species Brachyhypopomus occidentalis. The sequence continues at coordinate 78,847 of JAGXOD010000114.1, forward strand.
GTGGTGTTGGCTGTGTGTGTGTGAGTGAAGAAGGCAGCGGAAGAGGTGTATGTGCAGCAGGTGGTTTATGGGTAGGGTTTGAGCTCAACACTCCAGCACTTCCACCACGTGCAAGTTGTCCCTGTGAAACCAGGAAGGGGGCGGGCAGTAGGTTACCTCCAGAGGCTTTTCGGTGAAGGGGAGGATGTGGCTGTACGCCTGCCCAACTACGGTGAGGCAGTGTAGGCTGGGAGGCAGAGAGCAGCCTGGCTTCCTGCGTCAGACGGCCCAGCGCTGGCAGACCTTGCGTGCTGCCCCCTCCGCCATAACGCATTAGAGCCTCTTTTGCCCCCTGCTGGCGCCCTTCAGACAACACAGCTGCCATGGCTGGGGAAGGGGGTGTGGCCTTATGGAGGGGTGATGTGGTAGACCCTCCACCTAATGTGCCACTCATCACTGAGGGTTCTGTGTGGAGGCGCAGACTATAGTGCAGAGCTCTGCCCGTCTGCAGTGGTGTGGATACTGATGATGTAGGAGGGGTCTTGACTGCTGCCCCAGGCAGTGGGGCTCCTCCCACAATGGGAGGAGCAGCTGTAGAGGGAGAAGGTGTAGGGGTGATGTTGGCTGGCCCGCGAGGGCTTAGCCCACCCATCACTCCAATGAGAGAGCTGAGTGACTGTCGTGGGTGCAGGATGGGGGGGCGGGACGGTGAGACAGGGCAGGCGGAGGGTGAAGGGGAGATGGGCAGCGGTGAGGGCAGGAACATGCCTGCCCCCAGGCCATGCTGCTGTAGAGGCTGCTGAATAGAGATGGCTACGTTGGTGGTGGCCGCTGCTGTCTGCAGGGGAGCGTGGACCAGTGGAGCCCAGATCACAGGCCGTGGATGTGGGGACACACTGCCCCCTGTGCTGCCTCGGTTGCTGGTATTTATGTCCTGCATGGCAGGCATGCTATCATGTTTGACGATCTGCTGCACCAGGATACTGTCACACGAGCCAGCCCCACCCGGCCCTGTCCCCCGCCCCGCACCCCCCGGGCCACGCCCCAGACTGCTGCCTGCCACAGACCCCCCCTGAGACGTCTTTCGTAACAGGATGGAGTTCTTCTTACCTGCAGATGAACAAAGAGATATGAGACACCACAATGATCTGCAATTAAGATAACAAAAAGATTCACCCAATTAGGAGACAGACAATACCAATGCGGTTTAGTCGGTCGGCTGCTACTGTTTCAAAGGCCCGCCTCATCATTGGGTGCTCCTCAAGGACCTCGTTGAAGCTGTCAACACTGAGCGAATAAAGGCGACAGTACGTGTCAGCTCTGACGCTCGCCGTCCTCCTGCCTCGAGTCAGCAGACAAATCTCTGAAGAGGGAAACACGTATGAACACTTTACACCCGTTATACACTTTATATATATATATATTTTACCTTAGAGTACACGAATGAGTGTGAATTAACAACCTAACAAGAGCTCTCAAACCAACAGTTAAAACCGTTAACAACCAATATCCTGCTGCTTGTCCATCTTTTTGCATGCTTCTACCCAAGACTACTGCATGCAAGCACCTACAAGCACCTGGGAGATGGTCTGGCTCGCCGGTGGATGTACTGATGCCGGGGTTGGATGTACCATTGTCGTAAGGGGACGTGCTGATGCTGGCTCCTACCTGAGGTGCACCATCTGCACCGAAGGGACTGTGACTACTTGGCCGGGGAACAAGAACTTTAAGCTATAACTGTAGAACCACCTCTTGTTCACAAATACGGACTGGTGCTAACGGGCTGCCCAATGGAGGATGGGTTCCCTTTTGAGTCTTGGTCCTCCCAAGGTTTCTTCCTATTCCCCGCCATCTTAGGGAGTTTTTCCTTGCCACTGTCGCCTTTGGCTTGCTCATTAGGGATCTGGACCCATACAATTTGTAAAGCTGCTTTGAGACAACATGTGTTGTAAAAACTTGACTTGACTTGCTATCCCAAATATGATGGATTATGTATTAGGTAGCCTGAAATGATGTAATCCTTAATGCAAGCTCACCTCCAAAATATGACCCATCACTGAGTTTGGTCTCCTTGTTGCCACGGGTGAGCACGCTAACACGACCATGCTGAATGAAGTACATCTTGCGTCCGACGGTTCCCTCACGAATGATGAAGTCCCCCGGCTGGAACACCTCAAAGCGCAGCTTGGTCAGAACAGCCGTTACAAAGTTTGGATCGGCGTTAGCAAACAGGGGCATGTTGGCCACCAGGCTGCGGCAGTTAAAACTCACGATCTCCTGTTCAGAAGTAGCGCACACAGGACAGGGTTACTACACAGGACAGGGTTACTACTGGTGGCCAAAACTCCTAATGTTCAACATCACTGAAACTCACTGACAAGACAAATGTTTTAAATCTTCTAAAAACTGTAGGCTTCAGAGAACAAAAACTAAAGACTACAGTATGAATTGAAGCTGCAGTCAGTGGATGTGGATAGACTGTGGACAAACTGTGTTTTGCATCATAAAATACTACTTTTGAAAATAATATCCATTTTCAGTCAAAATATTGAATCATCTCATCAGCCTAATCAGTGATTATTTTGAATCAGTAGTCTGTCCAACCACACCACTCTCTCTGTCTATCTGCGCTACCCCACACCACTCTCTCTGTCTATCTGCGCTACCCCACACCACTCTCTCTGTCTATCTGCGCTACCCCACACCACTCTCTCTGTCTATCTGAGCTACCCCACACCACTCTGTCTGTCTCTACCCCACATCTCTCTGTCTATCTGCGCTACCCCACACCACTCTCTCTGTCTATCTGCGCTACCCCACACCACTCTCTCTGTCTATCTGCGCTACCCCACACCACTCTCTCTGTCTATCTGCGCTACCCCACACCACTCTCTCTGTCTATCTGCGCTACCCCACACCACTCTCTCTGTCTATCTGCGCTACCCCACACCACTCTCTGTGTATCTATACCCCACACCACTCTCTCTGTCTATCTGCGCTACCCCACACCACTCTCTCTGTCTATCTGCGCTACCCCACACCACTCTCTCTGTATATCTGCGCTACCCCCCCTACAGCGTGTTCCAAATGCTCCTAATACTGTTGTCAAAACACTTCCACTAAACATTTCTATTAATATCTTTATGAAAACAAAAGCCTGAACTTTAATAATCATCAAGCGAGAAGGACAAAGTGTGTGTTGTGTGTGTGTGTGTGTGTGTGTGTGTGTGTGAGAGAGAGAGAGAAATTGTTGTGAAGTACACCAAGTTTCCACAGAAATAGGACATTTCGGACAGAGGTCCTTCATTAGCTGTGCAAGCAAAGCACTTCCAATATATATATACTGTGATTGGGTAACAAACCTCCTTTAATGGGTCACTCAGCTCTCCTAGGATATTTTCTTCATCAAACATTTTTCCCTGGTAGCGATGCTCATAATACTCGTGGATCTTTTGTCTGACATCGGCAGGGAGTTTGTGGAAGGACATGTACTGCTCTACCTGCTTATACTACAACACAGTACAGACAATATGTCAGACATTCAGCAAAGGCATGTCAGACATTCAGAAGACATGTCAGACATTCAGCACAGACATGTCAGACATTCAGAAGACATGTCAGACATTCAGCACAGACATGTCAGACATTCAGAATACTTGTCAGACATTCAGCACAGACATGTCAGACATTCAGCACAGACATGTCAGACATTCAGAATACTTGTCAGACATTCAGCACAGACAACATGCCATGACAGACATTGGGCTCCAGGACATGATAGCACTGCTACATGTCCCAGAGCTACAGCAAACAAGAGGGCCTGACACAGAGACCAAACAAAAATAATGCACACATACACACACACATGCACTCAGATACAGAATACTCCTGTCTAACTGTAGGAGAATACTGCTACAGAATACTCCTGTCTAACTGTAGGAGAATACTGCTACAGAATACTCCTGTCTAACAGAATACTCCTGTCTAACTGTAGGAGAATACTGCTACAGAATACTCCTGTCTAACTGTAGGAGAATACTGCTACAGAATACTCCTGTCTAACTGTAGGAGAATACTGCTACAGAATACTACTGTCTAACTGTAGGAGAATACTCATTTACAAGACTATGACTTTATATTACATAATTAAAAAGGAACAAGCACTAAAACTGCTTGAGTTACCTTAACTTTAGTTACCTTACTGTTACCTTAACCTTAAGAATAAAACAAACCAAATCATTTACTGAAGATTGATTATCAGTGACACAATCATTATCTGCCTCTGTGTGAGAGAACATACAGTGAAAACTGTTAGTTAAAACATTAAAACCAATGGAAGTAGAACCTTTCACATCCATCCATCCATCCATCCATCCATACCTTCTCCTGGTACTGGCGGCGAGAGGAGTCGAGGGACTGGATGAGGGCAGTGGCATGGCCGATGAACATGGCGTAGCAGGTGGCCCCCACGATCATGCTGAGCATGGTGAGCCAGACATCGGTCATGCCCTCGGGCGCCTGTGCGCCGTAGCCGATGCACAGCATGTGACTCATGGCCTTGAAGAGGGCATAGGAGTACTGCACGCCCCAGGAGTCATTCTGCACACAGGGAGCCACCACGCTGCTTCAGGACCAGAGTCTTGGTCTTGTCTGAGCTGCCTCAGTGTGGACATCAGGAACAGAACTGCTGCTCTCATTAACACTGCACTTCTACTCTGTAATGCTACTTTGTTAAAGATACAGTGTAGCCCCAAGCCCGTCCCTAATCCTAATCCTGTCCCTAATCCTGACCCTAACCCTAATCCTGACCCTAACCCTAATCCTGTCCCTAACCCTAATCCTCCAACTCTGTATCAGTACTGGGTTTGTCATCACCGTAGCACATTTCAGATCAGCGGTTAGGGTTAGGATATAGGGTTTAGGATTAGTGTATAGGAGTTGGGGTTAGGGTATAAGGGTCCCAAACATACAAAATGTGTGTACAAAGTCATGTTCACTTATAAACTACACATATAAGACAGGTAAACACAGAATAGTGTGTACATAGTAAGCATCTCCAATGGAGTCGGCAAAGAGTGTAACTTTTAGATTCCGTATCTTCACAATGTTCTAATTGTGAATGGAAAGGTAAGGAACCTGAATCCTGAATGAAGGCCATGATGTGTTCATTAGAAGGGACTGGGGGGGGGGAGGGGACAGACATAGACATTCTCTTGGGAAACTTTGGGCATCACCGGCCTAGCAACTGTCGCTATGACAACCTTGGTGGAAACCCAGCTGTAGCATGAGTCAGCAACTCATTCAAATGGTGCTATGGCCTGTGTGTTAAGATTAACATGGGTTGTGAGGGATAGGATTAGCCCTGTGTGTGACTGTTGAGATTAACCTGGGGTGTGAGGGTCAGGATTAGCCCTGTGTGTGACTGTTGAGACTGTTTGAGTGTGTGTGCACAGGCAGTGGTGAGTGTGAGGCAGTGTGTGTGAAGTAGAAAATGTTTATGTGTGTGTGTGTGTGAGAGAGAGAATTCAAATGGTACAAGTAGCCTGTGTGGGGTGGAGAATGAGTGTGTGTGTGCGCACACGTGCGTGTGTGTGTGTGTGTGTGTGTGTGTGGGCGTGTGTGAGAGGCGAAGAATGTGTTGTTTTTTGAGAATGTGAGTTTTTAATATCCACTGAATTTCATTTAAGATTCCCAACAAACACATCTGAATGTGACAAACACATCTGAATGTATGTGTAAATATGTACAGGACAAAGTAATGCTAACAAGAAATATAAAAAATATAAAAAAATATATATAAAATCTCACAAATAAAACCCCTAAGATCCAAGATTATTCCTAACTCTAAATCTCAGTAAACTTATTGCACTATAACCCATATCGCCTGCTGCACTCTCACAATGCAGAGTTCCGAAAATTAGCAGGACTTCAGCCGGAGGCAGAGCCTTCTCCTTAAAGCCCCTCAGTTATGGATCAGTCTTCCAGCTCCAATCCAAGATTCTGACACAGTTCCAATCTTTAAATATAGACTTAAGACTCATCTATTTCATCAAGCCTTCAGTCAATGTATTACATATGAAGGTGTGGAGCTCAGGGGCCCTGAGTCATTGAGTCTTCTGGTAATCTGAGATGTTTCTGCTGTCATCCAGCCATGACGTGCGTTCACTCTAGTTGTGATAATGATTTGGGTGTAAAGCAATGACCCAGTGAGCCCACATGACTGTGGTCACCCCCAGGCCCCCCCCCTTTAATTATGCTGCTATAGATTAGCCTGCCGGAGCCACATGCTAATCACTGGCACGTGTGATATATATATATGGATGTTTAATTTGATGTTTACATATTTAACCATTATTTTTTTTGCTAGTTACATGCTTCTACAAAGACAATTCCATAAAAGCAATGGAAGATCGGAAATGGAAGATATGCCGATGCCGCCAGACACACTGATGCTGACTCCTACCTGAGGTTCAACTGCTCGAATTGAAGATGGGTTCCCTTTTGAGTCTTGGTCCTCCCAAGGTTTCTTCCTAATCCCTGCCAAGGCAATTGCCACTGTCCCCCCTGGCTTGTTCATTTGGGATCTGGACCCTTTTGTGCCTTTTTAAAGCTGCTTTGTGACAACATGTCTTGGTAAAAGCGCTATATAAATGTACTTGATTTGACTTGTACCTAAGATCTAAGATCATTCCTAGCCCTAACCCTTAAGATCATTCCTAGGCCTAACCCTTAAGATCATTCCTAGCCCTAACCCTTAAGATCATTCCTAGCCCTAACCCTTAAGATCTACGATTATTCCTAGCCCTAACCCTTAAGATCATTCCTAGCCCTAACCCTTAAGATCTACGATCATTCCTAGCCCTAACCCTTAAGATCATTCCTAGCCCTAACCCTTAAGATCTACGATCATTCCTAGTCCTAACCCTTAAGATCTAAGATTATTCCTATCTCTAACCACAAGCCTAACCTCAGTGTGTCCATGTGTACATAGTCCCTCCAATTCCTCCCCGTCCCCCACATCTCAGCCATTCCTCCCCAGGTGTGTTCTCATCTTTACAGAAGGTTATTCAACCTGTTCAGAGCACATTGCATATTGCTATGTGTTTTTCATCACATTATTGAACAGGGAATGTTTATACATGCACAAACCTACACATAAACACACCTACACATACACAAACACACTGGTGTGTGTGTCCCAATGATGCACACACATACCAGACATGCTGCTAACCCCTTTATTTGTATTCATGCTGTGAGAAGAATATTTGTGCATACCTGATTTGACCTGAAAACCAGCCCTGCTATGCGTCTACGAACCTACGAACCCCCTGCAAGCACATACATACATGCACATGCACACACACTCACCACCATGTTGTTTTTGTAGACCCAGCAGTCGGAGGGGAAGTCCTGCAGCATGGGCACTAGGAACTGCAGGCAGCCGTCCCAGTGACACAGCAGCAGCATCATACCAATCAGATTCACGATGCGCACCATCGCGCTCGCCAGGTCGTAGGTCATGTGAAAGATCTGAGACACAGAGAGAACGTCCATAATGAACACACAGCTGATCCCAACCTCTCACAAACACTCTGTGTCTGAGTGGGATTACTGCCATTAGCCCTCTCTCCTTCCATCCACCTCTCTTCCCTGTGATTGCGTGCACACTCTGATATGTCCCCCAGTGCAGTCTCGCCCCTCACCTCCTCCCACTGGTGGATGTATCTGATGAGTCTGGAGAGGCGGAGCAGGCGCAGCAGACTCAGGATCTTGGTAAAGCGAACAATGCGGAGAGCTCGAGCAGTGCGATACACCTGCAGAAAAGATACAGCATGACCTGTCATACCTGCCAGACCCATCACGCTTGTCAAACCTGTCAGATCTGCCAGACCTGTCGTACTCCGCCTCAGAGCAGGGTAGGATGTGCATACAGAATTTGAAAGGTCACAGGCCTACCTCTGAGTCAATCCGAGCCTCCAGGTCCACCATAAGGAAGATGTAGTCCACAGGGATGGAGGAGACAAAGTCCACAAGGAACCAGCTCTTCAGATAGCGCTGCCGGATAGCCTTGGGGTCCAGCAGGATCTCCGTGCTGTCCTCTTTCACAATGCCTGTGCGGAAATTTAGGACCAGATCTACCAGGAAGAGAGTGTCTGATACCACATTGAAGATGATCCAAGGAGGTGTATTCTCATCTTTAAAGAAGGTGATTCCCACAGGCAGGATAATCAAATTCCCCATCATCAATAAGAGCATGAGAAGATCCCAATAAAATCTGAGGAGAGGAGAGGAGAAGAGGGGAAAGAGCTTGAAGCCTCATGGTAACAGTCATTTCTAAATAGAACAGTGCTAGGTTAGGGCTTTCTAAAATGTGTCAGGGATGTTTGTGCTCAGAGCCCACCAGGCGGTCAGTAGTAGACTCTGTCCTCCCCCACCCCTACTGAGCCCCTGTGCAGACATGAAGCATATCCCTTGAGGAGCAGTCTTAGGGTAAATCACATGCATCTTACAGAATGAGTGATATGGACACATGCTACAAAATAAAAACACGCTGCAAATACACAAAGCAAATTCAACAAAATGACATCGCGTACGATACATTTCAGAAATGCTGCAAATCCAGTCACAACACAACGGAAGTGGCCCACAACACAAAGGAAGTGTTTCTGGACGAATTATTAGGTTTTTAGTCAGAAACGAGTTGTGCTATACAGCATCTCATTATGTTGAATTGGACTTAAGTGGTAAAGCTCTTTAAATGAAGCTAGCTATTTAGACAGAAAAGTGTTAAATAATAACAGAGAATACTATGTAGGTTTTTAATTAGAAATAAGAGTTACGTTATACAGTATTTCATCACATTGAATGAGACTGAATTAGTAAAGATCTTTAAATGTAGCTAGCTAAGTATTTAAGCCATTAAAAGTTTTTAAGCCTTAGTTTTGTCTAAATAGCTAGATATCTATCTAGCTACATTTAAAGAGCTTTACTAATTCAGTCCCGTTCAACATAATGAGATACTGTATGTCAGGGAATTTATGATTCACTGCAAGTGACGCTCAATCAGAACACTGACATTTTGTTCGTTCCCTTGTCTGTGTTCAGTGTTCAATGTTCAGTGTACATAGCGCCTTTCAAGATACCCAAGTTCACTTTACAATTTTAACACAGGTACAAGTCTTACACGACCAATCACACACCAGTGAGAAGCGGCAGCCAATTGCACTGTATAACACAAGCTAGCTAGCTATATAGATGAAAACTAAGGCTTAAATACCTTTTAAGGCTTAAATACCATAGCTAGCTACATTTAAAGAGCTATACTAATTCAGTCCTGTTCTACATAAATACTGAATTTGCTTTGTGTATTTGCAGCACGTTTTTTCTTTTGCAGCTTGATGGGTTTTCTCGGCCACCATAAAAACCCTATAAAAATGCATGTAATGTAGGTTCAAAATATAGAAAGATTACACAAAGACACTATTTATGCCATACATATGCACAAACATACAGAACTGTGCAAATGTTTTAGGGTTACGATTAAAAAATTCTGCAAAGTAAGAATGCTTTCAGAAATATAAAAAACAGAAGTGTGAATGGGAGTGTAAACAGAAGTGTTAACAGTTTATTTTTGTCAATTAACAAAATGCAAAGTGACTGAACAAAAGCGCAATCTAAATCAAATCAATATTGGGTGTGAACACTCCAAAACAGCTCCAGTTCATCCAGGATAGTCAGGGATTCTATAGGATTATAGATTTTATTAACCAATTATACCAGGTGATAATGATCATTCTCATATGTAGGTTGAAAGCTGTATAGGAGGCTTAAAACTATGCGAGGAACAGACAAGGAACAGACTGCTACACATGAGGTTGTAGAAGACACAAGGTAGTTCTACTGCACCAGCAAGTTCTCTTCCAGGCAAAGACTTCACAGCAGACTGGAGTTCCTCGTGCTGTACCAAGCACAAAGAAATTGATCATGGTGAGGACCGTAGACACGTTGAGTACCGTAGACACATTGATGACCGTAGACACATGAAGGACATGTCATACTTACATCCCTTCATCAGGTTTGCTTCCCTTCACGATGTTTACTTACCTTCATCACATTTACATCCCTTCATCAGTGTCACACAACAGGAACTAGGAGACCACAATAACCAGACTTCCCAGAGAGGATTACCTCGATCCTCCTCCCCTCATTACTGAATGTAGCAGTTTAGCGACACTCCCTAACATATAACCCGGAACTGTGCCTTATTACATCGCAAAGTATTGCCTACAGTTTTCTGAACAAGCACGCTGAGCGTTTTCCTTCTACTACAGTTAGGTCCATATATATTTGGACAGAGACAACATTTTTCGCATTTTGGTTCTATACATTACCACAATGGATTTTGAACAAAACAATTCAGATGCAGTTGAAGTTCAGACTTTCAGCTTTAATTCAGTGGGTTGATCAAAATGATTGCATAAAAATGTGAGGAACTAAAGTATCTAAAGTAAACACAATCCCTTCATTTCAGAGGCTCAAAAGAAATTGGACAGATTATGTAACTGTAAATAAAATGTTAATTTCTAGTACTTGGTTGAAAACCCTTTGTTGGTAATGACTGCCTGAAGTCTTGAACATCACCAGACGCTGTGTTTCCTCCTTCTTAATGCTCTGCCAGGTCTTCACTGTGGCGGTTTCCAGTTGCTGTTTGTTTGTGGGCCTTTCTGTCTGAAGTTTAGTCTTTAACAAGTGAAATGCTCAACTGGGTTGAGATCAGGTGACTGACTTGGCCATTCAAGAATATTCCACTTCTTTGCTTTAGTAAACTGGGTTGCTTTGGCTTTATGTTTTGGGTCATTGTCCATCTGTAGTATGAAACGACGACCAATCAGTTTGGCTGCATTTGGCTGGATCTGAGCACACAGTAGGGCTCTGAATACCTCAGAATACATTCGGCTGCTTCTGTCCTGTGTCACATCACCAATAAACACTAGTGACCCAGTGCCACTGGCAGCCATGCATGCCCAAGCCATCACACTGCTTCCACCGTGTTTACAGATGATGTGGTGTGCTTTGGATCATGAGCTGTACCACGCCTTCGCCATACTTTTCTCTTTTCATCCTTCTGGTAGAGGTTGATCTGTGCTGGCTTTTTTAGATGTCTTTCAGCAAAGTCCAGTCTAGCCTTTTTATTCTTGAGGCGCATGAGTGGCTTGCACCGTGCAGTGAACCCTCTGTATTTACTTTCATGCAGTCTTCTCTTTATGGTAGATTTGGATATTGATGCGCCTACCTCCTGGAGAGTGTTGTTCACTTGGTTGGCTGTTGTGAAGGGGTTTCTCTTCACCATGGAGATTATTCTGCGATCATCCACCACTGTTGTCTTCCGTAGGTGCCCAGGTCTTTTTGCATTGATTGCCAATTATTTTTGATCCCTTTAAAACAGGGTGGCACATGTTAAGGAGCTGAAACTCCTAAACCCTTCATCCAGTTGTAATGTGGATACCCTCAAATGAAAGCTGAATGTCTGGACTTTATGTACATGTACATTATATAACTATAACTTGAATATGTATCAGTAAATTTGTGTCAGTCTCTAAATATATATGGACCTAACTGTATCTTCCGTTGCATGGTCTCAAACCAAGTTTGTACCTTCTCTGTGTTTTATTGAATTGCCCTCTAGTACCTTTGCCTGGCTTGCTGGTGTTTTTGTGCCTACTCACTCAGACCATTTTGACTTTGAGATTGGACTGCTCTTTTTTCCCTGCTGTCTGGAATTTATTCCCCTGCCATGTGTATCCTCGTGCGTCAGCCTTCAATATGCATCCAGCCTCACAATCAGGTTTAATTCCCTTCATAGTGTTATATCCCTTCATCAGATTTACATCCATTCATCATGTTTATTTCCCTTTAAAATCTGAAGATGTCTAGAAGTTCCATCAGCTCAGTGGGACCAAGGAACACCCATCTATTAACACTTCTGTTAACACTTGTATTTTTGAAAGCATTCTTACTTTGAAGCATTTTTACACACCTGCCTAAAACTTTTGCACAGTTCTGGACACAGACACAAACACACACGAGTAACGCACATTTAAATGAACAGTTGGACTAGACACAGACACAAACCCACACATGATTACACACACATGTGAACAATTGTGCCTGTGTGTTTCTCAGTGGACCTTTAAGGAAGACATCAGATTAGCCAGAAACAAAGCCACACCTCTGAGCAGAACCACACCCTTAAGCAAAACCACACCTCTGAGCAGAACCACACCCTTAAGCAAAACCACACCTCTGAGCAGAACCACACCCCTGAGCAAAACCATTTCTCTGAGCAAAACCATAGCCCTGAGCAAAGCCACACCATTCAGCAAAGCCGCACACTTCAGTAAAACCACACCCCCAAGCAAAGCCAGACCCTTCAGCAAAGCCACACCACTGTGCATTTTAAATCCCAAGTACTGCTCTATCTAGGTGGTACATTTGTATTCATCACTGTACTCACAATGAAAAAAGTCACCTAACTGTGTGATCTGGCCAAACTCAGTGTTACTGTTATTCTGTAAGAGGCTCACACTCCCGTATCCAGAGCAGTACAGATAAAGGTGACACTACCAAACAGAGCACAAAAAAGAAAGAAAAAAAACAGCACAGTATTTTTCCCCTAATAGGGTTGGATTCACACACACACACACACACACACACACACACACACACACACACCTTCCAGCAGAACATTACAACAATCCATCTGGGAAAAGATGCCTGTAGACCTGACTATAGACCTGACCATAGACCTGACCATAGACCCACCTGACTACAGACCTGACTGTGGTTCATATGCAGTACAGTGTGAGGATGCTGTATCTGGCTGATGCTGTTCTGAGTGTCACAGTGTGACTGTGGGACTCTCATGGCAGCCTGCTGTTCTTCAGCACCTGAACAGCCGTCATTAGCTTCAGCCTGATCCCTGCCACTAACCCAGCTCCCCTTACCCTCAACACAGACCAGCACATATTTGATGGACTGATGGAGGTATTCAGCCTGACTGAGATACACCTGAGTGTATTTAGGAAGTGAACCAAAATCTGTTTTAGATACTGTAAAGGGCAGCTGTAGACACTGAGCTACACACTGTCCAAAGGACTGTTTAAGACACTGTTAGGGGGCTCTGGACACTGATTGAGACACTGCCCTAAGGGATGTTTTAGACACTGTTAGGGGTTGCTCTGGACACTGATTGAGACACTGCCCTAAGGGATGTTTAAGACACTGTTAGGGGTTGCTCTGGACACTGATTGAGACACTGCCCTAAGGGATGTTTAAGACACTGTTAGGGGTTGCTCTGGACACTGATTGAGACACTGCCCTAAGGGATGTTTAAGACACTGTTAGGGGTTGCTCTGGACACTGATTGAGACACTGCCCTAAGGGATGTTTTAGACACTGTTAGACACTGATTGTTAGGGATGTTTGACACTGCTCTGGACACTGATTGAGACACTGCCCTAAGGGATGTTTAAGACACTGTTAAGGGCTGCTCTAGAAACACTGCCCTGAGGGCTGTTCTAAATCCTACTGGGAGACTAACAGTATGAACAGACCTTGTAATGCTCTAACTGCACAGAGACAATAAAAGCGTGTCAGGATTCACAGTCCTACTTCCACTCTCACCATCAGCGACACTTAATTTAGGCTACATGACTCACATCAGAGCCCATATATCACATCACAACTAACAACATCATATACATCACATCTGAGCCCATACATCACAAATAACAACATCAGATACATCACATCACACACCACATCACATCAGAGCCCATACATCACATTGCTTCCAAACACTCACACATCAGTACAGTCACCAGGAAAACACTAAGTCAGGTCTCTCTCCTTCATTTCCTTATCTCTCATTCTCTTTCTCTGTCTTTCCCTCATTCTTTCTCTATGTATTCACTATGCTAATTTGTGGATATTGGATAGTTATTGGATAGTACCTGCAGTTTGTTGCAATGGTAAGGGTCACCAGTAGGTGGCAAAGGAAACCACCAGGACTGTCTCTCCTGCACTGTTTACTGTCTCTCCAGCACTGTTTACTGTCTCTCCTGAAAGGTTTACTGTCTTTCCAGCACTGTTTACTGTCTCTCCAGCACTGTTTTAATGTCTCTCCTGAAAAGTTTACTTTCTTTCCAGCACTGTTTACTGTCTACTCCACCAGTCACTCTCTAACTGAAGAACTACATTTAAATATTACAGTATTTAAACCTATATAATTTTAAACCTATATAATTTTAAAAGTAAACAGATAAATACCTTAGTGCTACCACAGAGCAGTTGCTTTGAGGTCACAGGATCTGGTTTCAGACAGTCTCACTCCAACAAGTACACAAAAGTTTATACAAAAGTCTTGAGTGTGTTATTGTTTTGTTTTCTGTTTCCCACTGGACACTGTAGGTGTTAATACTTTTTTATTTGGCAGTGGGGCAGGTGGGGAATGTCATCATTCTTGTAATTGTATTGTTACTATGAGGAAGTAATGCAGTATGTTGGTAAGTGTGGGAAGGAGTGGAGACTTCTATACCAATCCTCCTATGCTCCTATCATAGTCCGGTTTCAGTGAGAACTACAAATCCCTCATCCATCTCTGATTCATCTATAACTCCTCACACACCTGAGTGTTGATTCATCTATAACTTGTCCAAAAGCTGAATCTTCAGTTCCTGTAAAAGTGGGCTACCTATCTAACCTTAACCCTGTGGGCTAACCCAGGGGCCATCCATAAATCACTCACCATCCATTCCACCTCTCTCCCTCCCGCTACCCTGTCCACATGCCTCCATTACCCAGCTTGCTCTGCGTCTCTGTACCTGAAGTCACTGTAGGGGTGGATGATCCAGACTCCAGCACTCTTCAGCCTCTCCTGTTCCATGGCAACGGCCTTGTGGCTGCCAAACATACGCAAGGAGAACTTGTTGACCCCAGGCTGCAGCATGGCTCCAAATTGTCTCTGGATGAAGGTGGACTGGTTGGAGTAGCTGTAGTCCTCTCCGTCCAAGCCCAGGACAGCCTCAGGGGTCCCAGCTGCTGTGGTAGTGGTGGTCTCTGGTCCTGCAGCCACCACCACCACACCGGTGCCGGAGGAGGAGGTGGAGGTGAGTGCAGCACGCGATGCCGCAAAACCCACGGAGCGGATGCCACCGCTGGGGGCAGGACCAGAGTGGGTGGGGCCAATTGGAGGGGGCAGAGGGATGGGTGTGGTGGGTGTGCCCGCAGCCGTACCTGGCCGGAATGGACCGCCATCCCGTGAGGAGCTCATGATGGACAGACGGCGTCTCCCTGCCACCTCACCCCGCTCACCCTCCAGGGAGGCCTGGGAGAGTCGGTAACCAGGTGACGGCAAACTGCCCTTACTACGCCTCTTCTGATCTCCATTACGGCCCAGACGAGCATCTCCAGAACCACCCCCAGAACCACCCACTGCCCCATCCATGCCAACACCTAGGGGCTGTTAAATGCACACGCTCACACACAAGCACTCACACATACACACAAATACGCACTTGCACACTCTAAAATAACTAGATTGACTTGTTACACTGCCTTAAAACACAGCGAGGATATGAACCATTAGTCCGTATATAGAGAGCAGACACAGACGCTGATCTCACGTTTTTGTTTTGCAGGTAAGATCGCTGATTTACTTTACACAGACTTAGCAGCACGAGCACATTGCGACTCGCGCCTACGCCCTCTCCCCTTGAACTCCTCCATGCTTCTCACCTAAATGCCCTTGGAGCAAACCAATTAAAGGCGACTCTAAACTGCCTCTCTTAAGGAAAATATGACGACTGCATGAACGTTGTCAGTTTGTCCTTCGCTCGTGGGTCTTCAGCGGAGAGTCATTCTTCTTTCCCCTTGTCCTTGGAGCGTCTCGCTCCGACAAAGGCCCACTCTCTCTTCTCTTCATCCGTCCTCAGCGATATGAGCTGGGCATCTTTGCACTAAATTCCCGCTCTGTTAAATAAAAGCGCACGTAACCCTATAAACGTTCTACTGCTCGTTCTTTACTTGACTCGATGGTAACGTTTCCTGTCGACTGAACGTATTTTATAAAGTAAGAGTTAATTTCAAAAGTAGACGACCTAGTAGTTCGGTGCCATTAATATTCCCGTGACAAGGACATTTGATTCGTGTCGAAACAGACACATCGGCTGTTGGCGGCACACTCAGACACAGACGCTGACTCACACGCGCTTTGATTCATATACACATGCATAGAAATAGGTGCATATAAACACGCACTTACATATCCACGCATCAAAAGGCAACTAAAACACGCAGCATAGGATTATGGACATTACCAGATGGCAAAAAAATAATCCAGTGGTCCACGTTAGAAACGTGCTCAGAAAGCAGGCGAGGTATTTTCCCATCGTCAAAACCCGGGAGACATCACCATGACACGCAACAGGGTTCCAGCGAAAACACAAGACATTAAAAATGGTACCGCCAGGTGAAATTAACCACGAGACGGAGAAGTTTGAACAGGTAGCAGATGGAGCTCCGTTATCTTTCGTACTTTATTCTGTCCTTTTTTTCTTTTCACATCACGAGCACAAGGCGTATTGCTCTCTGCTGGTTTCCTCACGCGGCTCTTCGCCAACCTAATAAGACCCTCTGGTATTTGTCCATGTCAGATAAACAAGTATTATTTTTCAAAGATGACTAAATCCGTCACAGATTACATTCGAAGTCTCTAACAATATCAACTTGTTGAACACCAGCTTTATCGATTATTAAAAATAGAAAATCCAGAATCTGGGACTGGAGCGCTTACTTGAGAAAGCCGTTCGTGTTCAGCAGGGTGCAACCACGCAAATCTAAAATGAAATTATTAAATAAACAAACGGTCTCGATCTAATCGTCTTGTTGCCATGGCAGCCGCATCCCTATCACCCTTCTCCAAGGCCGCGTGCCCGACCGGCTTTAGACTCCGGCAGCACAGGTATGAGTCTCACGTCATTCCTACTTTCACCAATAGAGAAAGAGAAAGTGAGAGAGGATGGAGAATGACGGAGGAGACAGAGCGACAAAGAGTGACAGAAAGCGAGAGATACAAAGAGTGAGAGAGAGAGAGCGAGAGCTGTTTTTAATCACTTTACAACAGCCGCTGTGGATTAAAAAAGAAACAAGACAGAAATTTTGGACTCCGCCCACACGTGCACGCACACTAATCATGTGTATATGTTTAAGATCTCAACCATTACGAACCAAAAATAGTATGCTTTATAATCTGACAAAGGCCGGTCAGGTGCAGTCTATCTGAAGTCAAGTGAAAAGAAAAACAGCCTTATTGTAAACAAATGCAGGAATGTAAAATCCCATCATCTAACACATTTCCCATCATCTAACTATTCGTTAGTGTAATACTAACATAGGACACACAAACACTAGCATAGTATACACACTAACAATACACTTACAGAGACTAGGATAGTATACACACACTAATACACACTAGCACAGGACAAACACTAATATAGTACACACACACTAGCATTGTACACACTAAAATAGTAGAGACATACATACACTAGCATAGCACACACACTAACATAGTACTCACTTACACTAGCACAGTACACACACTAACCAAGTCATAACTCACAATAAACGTAACAAACCAGATAACCGAGAGCACGTAGTACTTACCTACATACTGAACATTAACAACCTAACATTGATCATAGGCGTGGTCCTCTTGGTGATGAGTTAGAGCATGAAGCTGCGTTTCTCTTGGTACATGTTGCTGGCAGAACTTGGTGGAGGAGGAGCTATGCTGATGTCACGCTGTACGTGGAGGAGGAGCTATGCTGATGTTACGCTGTACCCGAGCTCTGGCTGACAAGGAAAGCAACATCCTCAGCTTCTCCACTGTTTTGGAATGTGCAGGTGGGCTGATGGAGGCCTGGACCTGGACATCCCTCTTGCTTGTGCGTAGTTCAGCTTGCCTAAAAAATTGTTTTCCCAAAAGAATAGGTTAAAGTTGTCAATAAAATTCAGGCTGCTTGATTAATACCTACACGCACATATGAAATCAGACATCATATTCGCCAACATCTACACATACAGATCAGACACCATACTTTCTAACACCAAGACACAGAGAGACACATAGATCAGACACCATACCTCTCCAACATCAACACACTCACAGACAAAGGAGATCAGACATGAGCAGCTACAGGAAGCCAGTGAAGTGAACCTCTTCATTATACAGTGTTAGGACTAATTAAGGTACTAAACAATCTATTGCTATGCTACAACACTAACCCCACAACTAGGGCTTCATTACATATAGAACATATTAGTTATTTTATTGCCCATAGGGAAATTCCTCCGCATTTAATCCACCCAGATTGGACTATATACACACAGCAGTTTGCACAGCACATTATGGACACTGAGCACACACACACACACACACACACACACACACACACACACACACACACACGCCCAGAGCAGTGGGCAGCCATTTGCTGCAGCACCAAGGGAGCAGTTGGGGGTTAGAAGCCTTACTGACAGGCACTTCAGGCATCGTCACTACTGGATGCTGCTTGCAAGGATTGAGCCACCACCCTCTGAGGCCCACGTCTTTAATCTTTAGGCTGGTACTTTTATACTGCTTGGTAAAAGTGTTATTTGGTGTGTAGTTTGTGTATCCTACAAAGTTCTATTTTAATGTCACTACTGGTCTTACTACCTGGCCATGAACATGTGCACACCTGACCATTGCACCCGTATCAGCGACGCCCACTCCTACACACTCAACCTTTCATACACTCACCCGTTTGCAATCCCCCGTCTTTTCATCAGAGCACGGGTGTTTTTCATTTCACGCACCCTTTAAATGCCTGCAGGTCCTGCAGTCCAGTGCTGTGCATTGGGGCAGCCTGAGTGAGCCAGCGCACTGGAGGGCCCGACCTGACACTGCTTCCCCTACCAGACGTTTGAGACTAGTGTGACTCTCACACGTATAGTGATATTTAGTTCTTTTGTTTCTTGTCGTGCTGTGTGTGTTTATCTTTACGTTATGGACATTAAAGAATACACAGCCACACCACCTCCTACTGCTGCTTCTGTCCCAACGCTACACACATAATAGCCATGGACATTATTTTGGAGTTGGCTACTCTTTTGTGGCCCCCATTCTTCTGGGAAGGCGTTCCACAAGATTGTGTCTGTGGGAATTTGTGCCCATTTCAGTCAAAAAGCATTTGTGATGTCAGGGCAAGATGGTCTGCTTTGTAATCAATGTTCCAATTCTACTCTCTAATAGAGACAGGACTCAACAGAATCTAGGGTAACAAAAGAGTTCCAATTCTACTCTCTAATAGAGACAGGACTCAACAGAATCTAGGGTAACAAAAGAGTTCCAATTCTACTCTCTAATAGAGACAGGACTCAACAGAATCTAGGGTAACAAAAGAGTTCCAATTCTACTCTCTAATAGAGACAGGACTCAACAGAATCTAGGGTAACAAAAGAGTTCCAATTCTACTCTCTAATAGAGACAGGACTCAACAGAATCTAGGGTAACAAAAGAGTTCCAATTCTACTCTCTAATAGAGACAAGACTCAACAGAATCTAGGGTAACAAAAGAGTTCCAATTCTACTCTCTAATAGAGACAGGACTCAACAGAATCTAGGGTAACAAAAGAGTTCCAATTCTACTCTCTAATAGAGACAGGACTCAACAGAATCTAGGGTAACAAAAGACTGAACACTAATAATACAAGACACGAGCAACACAACCAGAAAGACTATAGAATACATAAATCCTTGACGCAGAAACTGGGAGCAAACAAAAAGAGCTACATGCAATGACCAGCAAAGGTTAACTGAAAACATGGGATATAAATACATGAGGAAATAGGGAAAGAAACTAGGCATAGGTGAAAACGCCAATGAGCAGACCAGCAACAAGGATGGTGTGTGAAAGCAGACACAATAAGGAAAACCAAAATAAAAGCACAAGTAAAACGAAAACCAGGAAGTAAAATCAGAACAGAAGACAAGAGACGTTGCTGTGTGAATCGCAGCGGCATGGATGGGGCGATCATGACATAATGTATTTTCTGCTAAAGTAGCAACCTGGTAATGTAGCTTGCTAATGTTGCTATTGGTCAACAGAACAATGCATCAGATTTGTTTATAAAACACAACCCATTTCACTAAGCAGATATAAAAATAGACAATTTCTTTAATAGACAAATTTCTATTTTAACTTGAGTGTGACGAGTCACAAACAGGCAGACAGTCACGGAACAGTCGCAAATGTTTTAAAGTGAAAACATTCTGGGCCAGCAAACAAGGTTAAAGCCAGAGAGCAATAGAGAGAGTAGAACAACAACAAATTAAAATTTGCAATATTAAAAACAGGTAATGTACTGTAAATAACAATCAGTTAATTGACTCAACTTAATGTACCAGCCCCCACCTGCCAGTGCACCTCAGCAACCCAGACCTCCAGTACAGGTCCTCCGCAGGTCTGTGTAATCTCCACACTGCTCTTCCGACTGTACACCAGTGACTGCACCTCTGTGGACAATCTTGAAGTGCGCAGACGACACTTCAGTCATTGGTCTTGTTGGGGACAGTGATGAGTCTCCCTACAGATAGGTGGGTGATGAGTCTGCCTACAGGAGGGTGGTGAGTCTACCTACAGACAGGTGGGTGGTGAGTCTACCTACAGACAGGTGGGTGGTGAGTCTGCCTAGAGACAGGTGGGTGGTGAGTCTGCCTACAGACAGGTGGGTGATGAGTCTGCCTACAGACAGGTGGGTGATGAGTCTGCCTACAGACAGGTGGGTGATGAGTCTGCCTACAGACAGGTGGGTGATGAGTCTGCTTACAGACAGGTGGGTGATGAGTCTACCTACAGACAGGTGGGTGATGAGTCTACCTACAGACAGGTGTGTAATGAGTCTGCCTACAGACAGGTGGGTAATGAGTCTACCTACAGACAGGTGGGTAATGAGTCTGCCTACAGACAGGTGGGTGATGAGTGTCTACGTGAGCTGAATTTACTCTCTAATTAGAGCATCTCAATAATCTGCCTTGTAAGGATAGATGTCGGTTAGGATGCAGTCTACTTAAGCAGCTGTCTACATAAACAATACCAACTTACACAGCTCACTAGGTTTTGGGACAGACCCATTATCTTCACTGCTTAAGAATCTACACCTCAGCTATTTCAGAGGAAGGCCAGTGCCTGAAAGGGCTGACAGCTTTTGATTTGTTCATCTTTGTAGCCATCTGTCCTAGAGATCATCACCTAGGGTGCACATATATTTGCTCACTAGAATGTATAACAATCTAATTCAAACCTGACTGACACACAATACAATGCAAGTTCCATCTGAAATTCTAGTCTTTAAAACTGCACAAGCATATATGCATAAAAGAACATGTGTGTATAATAGGGTTTAATATGTATGTATGCTGTCATTAGTCTACATCAATTATATTGCTATCTAATGTATGATTAAACCCTAATCTTACTGCTCATCGTCTGTGTTATTGCTTCCCTGACAGAGTAGCACATTCATTGCATGTGAATTATGTAATAAAATGCAATATTAAAGTGCTACCAACATTTGGCAAGAGAACCTCCCCTGCCTTCCCCCAGCCCCTAACCATGCACATAATATTCACTAGCCTTAACCATCCTAACTGAAAAAAGTGGTCAGATTACTGACGGTTACTGTGGTGCGTTACTAAGTACTTAGGGTTAGAGTGAGATGCTGCCCCTGAGTCTCCAGATACACGAGTAACAGTGTTCTGTGTAATAAGAATTAGATACTGTACTAATGCTGCTACCTCTAAACTACTGTCTCTATAATAAACCAAATTTACTGATAGTAATACCGATAGTGACTGATAGTATGCTAACACACAAGCCAAAGTTATTAACATGTCCCATGATCTAAATATCTGAACTCAAAGGGTCACATTCAACATCTATACTCAAACCAATGGTCACATAAAAAGACAAACTCAAACAAAGAACATCTGAACTCAAACAAAGGTTCACATACAAAGATGAACAAGTTTATTTAATAACAAAGGTTATATCCACCATCAACGGCAGAAAATAATTTTATTTAATAGAGTTGAATAAAATAGGCGACTGAAACTTTGCCTAAAACAAACAAAAAAGCCAAACAAACAAACAAATAAAACTGATTTATCTTGAGGACATTTAACTGTTATTGAACATTTAACTGTCATTTAACATTTAACTGTCTTTTAACATTTAACTGTCTTTTAACATTTAACTCATTCGAAAGGAAGATTTCTTACCTCTGTGTTTCAGCTCAGGCAAAAGGTAGGTGAGCTACAAGAAGCTGTGAGGACCCTAAAGACACTGTCATTGTGTTGTGTGTGTTGGTGCCCGAACCCTAAAGACACTGTCATTGTGTTGTGTGTGTTGGTGACTGAACCCTAAACCTCTCAGGTATCCTATGGACACTGTACGAAGTTTTAAAGATCAAAAACCCTGCCTCAAACTTTGCTACCTTTCCTAAACTTGTCAATTAATTAATTAATGTTTATTGTGGTTTCAGAGTCTCTACTGACCTGGGTTAATGAAGAATATATGTAAGTGTACCAAAAATGTAAGTGTTTAACAGTCCAAATATGTAAGTGTTTAACAGTCCAAATATGTAGGTGTTTAACAGTGCATTTACAACACAGCCAAACGGTTTCTCTGCCAATCTGCCCTTCTGTGATTTTCTGATGCTGATACATGCTAGAACCCACAAGGACACTTCATCATTTTAGAAAATTTGTATTATTGTGGGATTATTGGATTATTGCGTATTATTATGGGAGGAGACTCTGGTTGGAGGATGAGTGTGGTAAAGGTTATTATGGGAGGAGACTCTGGTTGGAGGATGAGTGTGGTAAAGGTTATTATGGGAGGAGACTCTGGTTGGAGGATGAGAGTGTGGTAAAGGTTATTATGGGAGGAGACTCTGGCTGGAGGATGAGTGTGGTAAAGGTTATTATGGGAGGAGACTCTGGTTGGAGGATGAGAGTGTGGTAAAGGTTATTATGGGAGGAGACTCTGGTTGGAGGATGAGTGTGGTAAAGGTTATTATGGGAGGAGACTCTGGTTGGAGGATGAGGATGAGTGTGGTAAAGGTTATTATGGGAGGAGACTCTGGTTGGAGGATGAGTGTGGTAAAGGTTATTATGGGAGGAGACTCTGGTTGGAGGATGAGAGTGTGGTAAAGGTTATTATGGGAGGAGACTCTGGTTGGAGGATGAGAGTGTGGTAAAGGTTATTATGGGAGGAGACTCTGGTTGGAGGATGAGTGGTAAAGGTTATTATGGGAGGAGACTCTGGTTGGAGGATGAGTGTGGTAAAGGTTATTATGGGAGGAGACTCTGGTTGGAGGATGAGTGTGGTAAAGGTTATTATGGGAGGAGACTCTGGTTGGAGGATGAGTGTGGTAAAGGTTATTATGGGAGGAGACTCTGGTTGGAGGATGAGAGTGTGGTAAAGGTTATTATGGGAGGAGACTCTGGTTGGAGGATGAGTGTGGTAAAGGTTATTATGGGAGGAGACTCTGGTTGGAGGATGAGTGTGTAAAGGTTATTATGGGAGGAGACTCTGGTTGGAGGATGAGTGTGGTAAAGGTTATTATGGGAGGAGACTCTGGTTGGAGGATGAGTGTGGTAAAGGTTATTATGGGAGGAGACTCTGGTTGGAGGATGAGTGTGGTAAAGGTTGGGAGGAGACTCTGGTTGGAGGTGGGAAAGGTTGGAGGATGAGTGTGGTGGGAGGAGACTCTGGTTGGAGGATGAGTGTGGTAAAGGTTATTATGGGAGGAGACTCTGGGTGGAGGATGGGAGAGACTCTGTTGGAGGATAAAGGTTATTATGGGAGGAGACTCTGGTTGGAGGATGAGTGTGGTAAAGGTTATTATGGGAGGAGACTCTGGTTGGAGGATGAGAGTGTGGTAAAGGTTATTATGGGAGGAGACTCTGGTTGGAGGATGAGTGTGTGGTAAAGGTTATTATGGGAGGAGACTCTGGTTGGAGGATGAGAGTGTGGTAAAGGTTATTATGGGAGGAGACTCTGGTTGGAGGATGAGAGTGTGGTAAAGGTTATTATGGGAGGAGACTCTGGTTGGAGGATGAGAGTGTGGTAAAGGTTATTATGGGAGGGGTTGGAGGATGAGAGTGTGGTAAAGGTTATTTACTCTGGTTGGAGGATTTGGGGATGGGAGGAGACTCTGGGAGGGTTGGAGGATGAGAGTGTGGTAAAGGTTATTATGGGAGGAGACTCTGGTTGGAGGATGAGAGTGGTAAAGGTGGGAGGGGAAGGATATTAGGTTTTGGGAGGAGACTCTGGCTGGAGGATGAGTGTGTGGTAAAGGTTATTATGGGAGGAGACTCTGGCTGGAGGATGAGAGTGTGGTAAAGGTTATTATGGGAGGAGACTCTGGTTGGAGGATGAGAGTGTGGTAAAGGTTATTTTGGGAGGAGACTCTGGTTGGAGGATGAGTGTGTGGTAAAGTTATTATGGGAGGAGACTCTGGCTGGAGGATGAGAGTGTGGTAAAGGTTATTATGGGAGGAGACTCTGGTTGGAGGATGAGAGTGTGGTAAAGGTTATTATGGGAGGAGACTCTGGTTGGAGGATGAGAGTGTGGTAAAGGTTATTTTGGGAGGAGACTCTGGCTGGAGGATGAGTGTATATTTGGTGTTGATGTCTTCTTTTGATGAAACTTCTAAATGAAAATTCCTCAGAATCTGCAACACACACACACACACACACACACACACACACACACACACACACACACACAGACACTGGTAAGACAGAAAACACACAAGCATTGAGTAAGGCATAACACACACACACACACACACACACACAAACATGCACACACACACTCACACAAACACAAGGATCATCTTCATCTTCCTGATGTGCTCACATGCAAAAGTAGCAGTTGAATCTCGCTCTCTGCGATCCTCCTCCCAACACACTGCCGCGCCCCAAACCCAAACGCCAAGGACCGGAAACCTGCCCCCAAGCCTGCCTCCTTGCTGCCATCCTCACTGCCCTGCCCATCTCTTGCCTCAGGCCTGCCCCAGCGGGCAGGATCAAAGCGTTCAGGGTTATGAAACACATCTCGACTCCGACCCAGAGGATACAGACATGCTTGCACCAAGGTCTGCAGGGGGAAAGGAGAGACAAGCTGGCTCACATACTGTAAATGTTTGCATTTAGTTTACATTACAAATTAAATTAGATTAAATGCCCAAGTAGTCATCTATGACTTCATATTCATTCTCCAGTGAAGTGACACAGAGGCCAAACACCTGTCGTCTATCAGCAAAGGAACAGAACACACAGATGAAATGAGACAAAGGTTGAGAGTTCACAGAAAGACGTTGACCTTCAAAATTCAAACCAGTGGATCTGAGATGAATCCACCTGCAACAGGAAGTGTTTTGCAGGTGCAAAGCACAGAACTACTTCACAGACTAAGTTCCAGAATTAGATACGACATCCATGGCAACAAACTAAGCTAAGCTATCATAGTAGGGTTCTATGGCCATATACAGACCAAAAGACAGCGTTCTAGTAACAAACACCAGGGAAACAAAGAACACAGTTATGTATGGTGTTAGTCAAGGTCATGGAAATGAGAGCCAGCTCCCCACTAGGATGGATGGATCAGTGGGAAGGATGGAGTTCAGGTTTGAAGAGAGGCTGTTTTTATTCCAGAGGCCCTATGTATGTACTCCTTCAAACCCAAACAAGAGAATATTCCCTTAAGAATGAAAGATATACTAGTAGGTAAGATGTCCGCACAACATTATCCTATATGTGTTTGAGACACTCGGAGTGGCTACTGTGTTCTTACCCCAGCAGGTATGTGGTAATTCTGCAGCACAATGTCTCGAATAGGGTACCTCTGTACTGTGATACCCACTGGATATAGCCTACAACACAAAACACATAATGTTACTAAATTTACTGTAAAATAACACGATCGACGCATATTCTACATGGAAGTAACTTTAATTTTTTCAGAGTACAGTTAATTAGACTCCTATTACAACAGATACTGAGATACTTCTGTTTCACGTCCCACCTCAGAGTCTCCTTCACTGTCCCTTTAAGTAGTGGTGCCCCCTGCAGGGCCTTCTGGGGACTGCCTGCTGCCTTTAACCATGAAGCCTGAACTTGTTTGCGTACTGTCTTCTGGACTTCAGGGTTCCGAGCCAATTCAAACAAGGCAAACTGCAAAGGAACTGCTGTCTGAGAGAGAGAGAGAGAGAGAGAGAGAGAGAGAGAGAGAGAATGAGAATGAGAAAATAGGAAAAAGAGACATCAGAAGAGAGTGAGGGGAGAAAGAATGTGAGAATGAACAAGAGAAGAAGATAAAGAAATATCCTGTTTCTGCTAAACATTTTTTCCAAAATTCACAAAACACAAAATCCTCATCATTATAATCCACTTCAGTACAGTATGTAAGTCTAACAAGTCTAATACGTCTTTGATGTAATTACTCTGAGCACCAAGCTGGACTCACTGTGTCAACCCCACCAGCCATCAGCTCTGTAAGATTTGCTCTGATGAGATTCAGAGGTAACTGCCCCCTCTCCATCAGCTGCCCCAGAACACCTGGAAACTGGCCCACTGAACCAGGTACTGACCCGCCAGCCTGAGATTCTAAACGCTGGTAGCCCCTCTGGATTCGAGCTTCCGCTAAACACACACACGAAGAAGAAAACAACAGAGAGATTATGTACATCAGTGACTATGTACTGAGAGATTATGTACATCAGTGACTATGTACTGAGAGATTACGTACATCAGTGACTATGTACAGACAGATTACGTACATCAGTGACTATGTACAGACAGATTATGTACATCAGTGAGGTTATGTACTTAAGTAAATGTGTACAGTGTGACTATGTGCAGAGTGACGGTGTATAGAGAGATGATATACATGAGTGATTATGTAGAGTGATTTGCACAAATGATTATGTAATTGATTGCACACAGAGTGATTATTTACACAAGTGATTATACATTGTACATACATAATTCTTATTTACAGAAGTGAGTGCCATCGTCGGGTGAAATTGCACACCATGGCTGAAGATATGGTCCCATGCAGTGGCGTGTTGGGTCCACAGGGGGGCGTGCAGGCGGCATAAAAGTCGAGGTGGTAGATACAGAAGAGGTGGAGTTGTGGCAAGCATGCGCTCTACTGCCCAGATAAAGCGTTCAGATTCCCAGGAAGGCTTGGACGAGAACAGACCGATGCGTTCACCATACAGGACAGAACAGCTGGCTAGGGAAGAGGACAGGACACACACCAGAAGACATTCTCATATGTTCTGAGTAGTGTAGCCCTAAAGCGTTCCTAAACGCAGACAGATGGATAAGTGTAACTGCAAAAGCTGAGATTACAATAACACTAAACCAAAATAATCTTTTGTCTGACTTACCTGCAGTATTTAACCCTTTCCTTGTCTGATCTACCTGTAGTATTTAACCCTTTACTTCACTTCTCTGTTGATGTGGCTCCACAGTAAAAAAAACACAGAGGCAATCAGGAGAGAGTGATAGGAAGGAAAGAGCTTAAGAAGAAAAGAATGACTTGCACTGGGTCAATCAGACATACAAGGACAGTTTATGGACAGTAATGGACTCCATGGCATAGGGCTCTAGATTCCTGTAAAGTTGTTATGAGACAATCTGTTGTTAAAAGTGCTGCTGAATTAAAGACCATGAGCAGAGCTGAGCTGAGTGGATGCTGGGTGACTCAGATGCCTCTTCTCTTCTACACCAAAGCTCACTGACTGCACAGAACATAATCCAATGCATAAACAGCAGAAACATTCACCTTCTAGAGCAAAGCGGAAGAGGTCAGGGCTGGGGTCAAGGGTCAGCACACACACACACACACACACACACACACACACACAACACACACCCAAACACACACACAAAACAACACACACATAATACACACACAACACACACCCAAACACACACACAAAACAACACACACACAAAACAACACACACATAATACACACAACACACACACACACCCCCCCCCCCCCACACACACACACCACACACACACACACACACATACACACAACACACACCCAAACACACACACAAAACAACACACACATAATACACACACAACACACACCCAAACACACACACAAAACAACACACACACAAAACACACACACAACAACACACACACACACACACACACACACACACACACACACACACACACACACACACACACACACACACCCAAACACACACACAAAACAACACACACATAATACACACACAACACACACCCAAACACACACACAAAACAACACACACAAAACAACACACACAAAACAACACACACACAACACACAACCCCCCACACACACACACACCAACACACACACACACACAACAACACACACAAAACAACACACACAAAACAACAGACACACAAACACACGCAAACATACATACAAATACACACACACAACACACCCAAACACACACACAACAACACACAACCATTAAGACACCCACAAATGCACGCACACGTGTGTGGACACACATGCATGCAAAAAAGTCATTAACTTCAACACCTCAAAATGTGAGCAGATGAAATGTAGATTATAGGTGTTAGGTTAGGGTTAGGTGATAGATAGAGGGTTAGGGTTAGAGGGTTAGGTGATAGAGGAGTCTTACCCAAACACAAGACAGTATGACATAGAGCACTGAACCAGATGGTCTTCAGTCCCAATGGTACAGGTAACATTGTTAGTCACTACACTATACCAATCGGAATGCAACAGCTTACAAAATCTCAGAAGATACAATTTGCATTCTGGGAGCTTTTAACTTCCTTTCACCATAACCTCTAAATCACGTTAGTTGTTTCACGTGATGAAATAAACACACTTATGTGCGTATGCACATAACTTCTAGTCAACTTCTAGGCTAGTAGAGGCACCTAGAACCAGAACCCCAGAACCCCAATTCTAGCCCTTTAATCACAAACCTTTACCCTAATCTTAGAATCACACCTTGTGCCAAAAAGCTCAATGAGCTGTTGATGTTTATACTCCATCCCTACAAAACGTTAATTCAGTAGAGTCCAGAGTTTTATTCCACACCCACCCACACACCGTATCACACACACAAAACACACAGCAACTGACTTGAGGAAGACTCCTTTGCTGTGTTTGCGGGTCTCTCTGTGTGTGGCCCATGGCTGCAGGGTCATACGCCGTGGATGCAAACCCTCGGAACGAAACAGCTCCCCAATATCGCCTGGCAACAAGATATTAACACTGCTCTGAGAACCCAGATACTGCCTAAGAGAGAGACAGACAGAGAGACACAGAGGAGAGAGCAGAGAGAGGGAGAGAGCAGAGATAATGTCCAATGAACATGTTATATGCAGCGTCATCTTCACCCCTCAGCCCATTTATCCCATAGCAGCAAGATCTGTAACTCAGTTTTGACTCCATTCACTCAGTTAATTGTTGTTCTACAACAACAAACTCCTGCTTCCTCATCTCCAACACTACATGTATCACAGATAACTACTAACCCTAACTATAACCCTAAACCGTATCCCTAACCCTAAACCCCAACTCTTGCTTGCTCTTCTCAACACTACATACATCACGTATGACCTGAACTACAGTGGAGTATGAATATAGTTATAGCTGATTTTGCACATCAACTGAAAAGAGGGCGGCATCATTAAAGAACAAGAGTACAATCTGGTACCTGTATATGGTTCCGTGTTAGTGCTGGGCTCTGGTACCTGTATATGGTTCTGTGTTAGTTCTGTGCTAGTGCTGGGCTCTGGTACCTGTATATGGTTACGTGTTAGTGCTGGGCTCTGGTACCTGTATATGGTTCTGTGTTAGTTCTGTGCTAGTGCT
Source organism: Brachyhypopomus occidentalis (assembly GCA_020368025.1). Taxonomy (NCBI): domain Eukaryota; kingdom Metazoa; phylum Chordata; class Actinopteri; order Gymnotiformes; family Hypopomidae; genus Brachyhypopomus; species Brachyhypopomus occidentalis. The sequence goes on from JAGXOD010000114.1 coordinate 108,879, forward strand.
GGGCTCTGGTACCTGTATATGGTTCTGTGTTAGTGCTGGGCTCTGGTACCGGTAGATGGTTCTGTGTTAGTGCTGGGTTCTGGTACCTGTAGATGGGTCCAAGTGTATTGAAGGTTTTCTCCATGTGTTCGTGTAGATGGCTGAAGGTGCCCTCCTTCCAGAAGCGAAGCAGGTTGATCCAGCCATTACTGCCTGTATGTGGAATCTCCTGGAAGCTCCTCACCACAGCGCTGCCTCCAGCACTCGCCTGCATTCTGGACCTAATTCCTGCATCACCTGGCAACCCCACAGACACGGACAGAGCTCTGTTCACTGTAGAGGCAGATGGAACTCTCCTCACTGCTGGAGACACCAGCGGCCAAACTGAAGGCATGTTCCCCCTGTCTCAGGCTGTCGGTGTCCCCATGGCTCAGAACAGCTCAGCATGTGCTACAGTTCTCCTCTATTCAGCCAGTCTCCAAAGTATATCACTCGTCTGACAGGGTTCTGGATTTATAGTTATAGAAGGTCAAAGTTCAAGAAAAGTACAACAGCCCTCAAAGTCATTCTGTTTCACAGAGAAGGAAACACACACACATTCATGCATGCACACTTGTACTCTTACACTCTCTATCACTTTTTACACATACACACACTTGCATACACATTCATGCTCACACATTCATATTTGCATGCATGCACACACACACACAAACACACTGACTCATATAAACTTACATTAATGACACTTAGCAGATGCTCTTACGCAGAGCAATTTACAAAAGTTGTCTCCTCCCCATCTAGAATAAATATGACTCCCAAAATGTCCTTAACTGAGACATTGCCAGAAATATGTGTCAGTCCTGAGACTGAGAGATGCGATACTAGACAAGCCAACACAGTACGGTAGAATACAAACCGACTGCCAATACTAAACATTTACATTCACATTTAGACACTCTTATCCAGAGGAACTTACAAAAGTGCTTAGTCATTATTGTTGGAAAATATACAGGATATAGACCTGAATACAGTTACAAAAAGCTAAAATGCTGAACCGCGGTACCCAAAAGGTAATACACACCGTATAACCTCCCATGCAATACCAATACCTAATACACACCACAAAATACCCATGCAATACCAAAGCCTAATAGACACCCTAATACACACCATATAACATCCCATACAATATCAATACCAAACACACACTATACAGTATAACATCACATACAGTACCTAATACACACCATGTAACAAAATACCCTACAATATCAATACCTAATACACACCATATCATATAACATCCTATACGATATCAATACCTAATACACACCATATAACATCCCATACAATGTCAGTTCCATAATACACACTATATAACATCACATACAATACCAAATAAAAAAATAAAAAATCCAAATGTATTTATATAGCACTTTTTACAACAGTTGTTGTCAGAAAGCAGCTTTACAAGTTTCCATGTCCAAGCCCCTAGTGAGCAAGCCAAGGGCGACAGTGGCAAGGACAAACTCCGTAAGAGCCTGAAGAAGAAACCTTGAGAGGAACCAAGACTCTCAAGATAAATAATTTGCATCTTTGTGTGTATTTATATACATGTATTCTCTATATAATTTTTATTCTTAAGAGTCCTAGAGTTCTTGATGTCAGTAATAGTAGTCCAGGGCGTGGAGATACAGCCATAGCAGGGGGTAATTTGGGGTGGTGAGAGAGGCCAGTGCAGTGGAGATACAGCCATAGCAGGGGGTAATTTGGGGTGGTGAGAGAGGCCAGTGCAGTGGAGATACAGCCATAGCAGGGGGTAATTTGGGGTGGTGAGAGAGGCCAGTGCAGTGGAGATACAGCCATAGCAGGGGGTAATTTGGGGTGGTGAGAGAGGCCAGTGCAGTGGTTAGGCATAGCTGGTTGGGCAGGAGCTGGCAGGCCCAGGGTGGATATCAGGAAAGGCTCGTCTCTCCTCATCTCAGTATTTCTCAGGTAGGATGGCAGCCATTTGGAAAAAGAAAAGAGGGACAATTTGCTCTGTATGGGACAATATGTATTTCTGGGGTGTGGCAGCAACTCTGGCATTAATTACAGCCTAAAAGGGCAGAACCAGAAGGTAACACAGACTTGGGAGCATCCTGAGTCATTGGCATCCACCCACTACAATGTCAACAAACTTGAGTGATTACATGCAGTGGCAGCATGACCAGCATGACGAGCATGACGAGCATGACGAGCATGACGAGCGTCCCAGTTTACCATAAAACCCTTTGCCCATGAACCCCTGGATCTGTAAGCTTTATCTAAGGGAACATATTAACTACCAATGCTAAAATAATAATAATAAGTTTTCAACCTAGACTTAAAGATTGAGACTGTGTCAGAGTCCCGGACACATTCTGGAAGGTTATTCCATAGTTGGGGGGACTTATAAGAAAAGGCTCTTCCCCCTGCTGTTACCTGATTAACTGTTGAAACTAATAAGAGGCCAGCACCCTGTGATCTTAGTGGACGCGGGGGTTCATAATACCGTGCAGTGCTTTATAGATCAATAGAAGAAGTTTAAAATCAGTATGGAATTTAACTGGGAGCCAGTGCAGGGCCAATAAGACTGGGCTGATATGATCAAATTTTCTAGTTCTAGTTAGAACTTTGGCTGTGGCATTTTGAACTACTTGAAGTTTATTTAGATTCCTATTTGAGCATCCTGACAGTAATGAGTTACAGTAGTTTAATCTGGAGCTAACGAAGATATGTAATAATTTTTCTGCATCATGTTGGGATAATGCATTTCTTAGCTTGGTAATGTTACGGAGATGTAGAAAAGCTATCCTAGTAGTATTATCTATGTATTTATCAAATGATCGGTCAGAGTTGAGTATGACACTGAGATTTTTGGCTACTGAGCCAGGTGTAATGGGGTAGTCTGCGAGATTTAGCATTAGATCTGGTATTTTCTCTCTGTCGGCCTTTGGGCCCAGAAGAAGAACTTCTGTTTTGTCACCATTAAGGTGGAGGAAGTTTAGCGACATCCAACATTTAATATTTCTTACGCAGGCCTCAATTTCTCCTAATCTGGATTTGTCATCAGGTTTGACTGATATGTAAAGTTGGGTCTCATCCGAAGCAGTGAAAGTTGACTCCATGTTTATTTATAACTATTCCCAATGGTAACATATATAATGTAAATAATAGTGGTCCTAAGATGGAGCCTTGCAGGACTCCATATTTCACTTTTGTGCATTTGGAGGGAATATTATTGAGCTCTACAAACTGATAGCGATCAGTTAAGTAAGAATTAAACCATGAAAAGGCTGTACCCGAGATTCCAACCCAGTTTTCTAACCTTTCTAGCAGGATCCTGTGATCTATTGTGTTGAAAGACGCTCTAAGATCGAGAAGCACTAATAGAGATACATATCCTTGATCTGAGGCAAGAAGGAGATCATCTGTTACTTTAATTAGGCCTGTCTGGTTTGCTCATTAGGGATCTGGACCCATACGATTGTAAAGCTGCTTTGTGACAACGTGTTGTAAAAATCGCTATATAAATAAATTTAACTTTGACTTTGTTTCAGTACTGTGGTCTAATCTGGAGCTAACAAAGGCGTGTACTAATTTTTCTGCATCATGCTGAGATGCATTTCTTAGTTTGGCAATGTTACAGAGATGTAGAAACGCTATCCTAGTATCTATGTATTTATCAATTGATAGGTCAGAGTCGAGTATGACGGCAAGATAATAAACATCATATAGCATCCCATACAATACCTAATACACACCATATAACATCCCATACAATATCAATACCCAACACACACTATACAGTATAACATCACATACTAATACAAAATACACGTCATGTAAACAACATTAAACACATCCTGTAATTTGTAGGTGAACATCAGAGTCTGATGTGGACAGTTACTGGAAGGCAGTTAAGGGAATAGTACCATGAGAAGCCTTTGACCCAGCCATGCTGCTGTGTGTCCAGGATCACAGCGATGATCTACAATATAATCCAAATGTACTCGTTATGAAAATAAAAAGACAACAAAGATACAGCAAAGACGAAAGGTGAAAGATATACTGATATATATATACTGATGTCCTTATGATTCTGTATGTGTGTGATTTACACCATGAATATTCAATTAAAAAATGGTTCAATGCTCCATGTAAACTGCACAGCTGGAGATAACTGAGAGGTGGGGGGAATTAAAAGTTAATAAGTTAAACTACAACATTAACTATAATGTTTATGGACTACTGAAAACCAACTTTAAAACAATACTTATAAGAGGTGCTTTGGAAATAGTAAAATGACCAGCAGACTTTTCAAATGTAAGAAAACAATACCAAGGTCAGTAGTTTAAAGCCAATAATACCTGAAAACTCAACCCACACCAACTGTTTTCCTCAACATTTGACTGAATTTAACTAAAACATTTTGAAGTATATGTAGAGGCTGTTAAAAAGACACTTTTACACCAGACCAAACAGCAAAATGAGTAATCTTAAATATACTGATAAACACTTATGTAAACAAAACTATGATTACACTGTAAAGTAGCACTATAAAGTAGCATTGTAAACACCAGTCCGAGTTTACTCCATCTCTGTCAAGATCAGATTGGTAGGGTTACAGGACCACAGGGTGAACCACATGACCGGTGTTTAAAACTCCTGACCTTTGAGCCTTGGTGCTCTGACACGTATTGGCGACTCTGTGACAAACTGCAGACCGCATGTGATGTTTTTAGGAAGACTGTGCGAGTATGTGTTTTTGCTGGTTTCTGTAGAGACTGCGTGTGTGTAAATGCTGCCCTGCATGGAGTATGTTTCACAGACTGATTAGGAGTTTTTACTGGAGCTCTATTCAAATTACATTCATGTCCACCTGTGGAGAATCACTTACAGCAAGCAGCTTCACAGGAATCCAGGAGTAGAACCCTAATGAGTAGAACCCTAATGAGTAGAAACACACAGTCCCACCCCAGGAGAAAAGAGCCCGGGATTGACCAGTGTCTCCACTTAACAGCATCCACACTGTTTACTCCTCAACAGGACGCAGACACAACCTTCTCTCTGTCCCACTGGGGAGATCAGGACTCCACTCCATTGCCCTGATTACCGTTAAGAACCATAATGAAGGGTAATCTCATCAGTTATCACAGGGGGAGCTCACATACACCTGATAAGCCAACATGTACACACACGTAAAGATGTTAGGAGTGTATTTCTACTTACTGTAAGACAGACACCCTACATGTGACATGCAGCACACACTTTTGGCAGATAGGTGATGCAAGAGAGATGATGATTAATACAACTCCAGAAGGCAGAGATGAGAGTGAGAGACAGCAAGAGTGTGAGAACATGGGAGAAAGCAAGAGAGAGTAGTTTCTTATCTCAGACTCACATTTAGAGATGATCATGTACCGGTTAGCTCTTCTCATGTTACCGTGAACTCAGTCTGAAAGTCTGTTTCAGAAAAAGAAAGTGAGCCAAAGCCAAAATCTTTACTGACTAAAAATAACACAAGTTTCTGTGTGTGAGCAAGCGAGGAGATATTTGGGGGGAGAACGCTCGTCTCATTAACACACGCAGAAAATCAAGGAAATAAGAGACAGAGAGCAAACCCAGTTGAGAAGAAGTAAAGAACAGTAAAGAACAGAGACAGGAGATGGAGGACCTGGAGGTGGTGGTGGTGGTGGGGGGGGTCATTACATGTGGCTGTTATCAGTGACCATGCAGAACAGCCTTGATGTGTCCAACAGGTGAGAACACCATGAATTACATAAAAAGACACACGCAAACAAATCAGAGACCAGCCATCACACCCACACCGGGAGCAGAGAGAGCGTGAGGGAACGTGAGAGAACGTGAGGGAACGTGAGAGAGCATGAGAGAGTGTGAGGGAACGTGAGGGAGCGTGAGGAGCATCTGGGGAAAGACCAGACAGACAGAGAACCCTGATGCAGGTCTCTGGGGGAGCCTCGGCTCTAGGGCTTTAAAGGATTGGGGTAGGACCAGGTTGGTACAAACATGTGAGAATTGGGAGACACCACTGGCCTCAAGACTTTGGATAGAATCTCACAATGAGACTAAATACAGCAAATACAGCAAAAGAAATCTGGCTAAACACCTTATCTTTATTGTATGCCAGGTGCATGTTACACATGTTAGAAGTGTTTCTCAAGCCCATCAGGTGAAGCACAGGTCCATAGCACCCTCTGCCCATTCAGGATTGGTCAACAACCACAGGACCATTGCAAAGTTGTAGACTGCAACAGATGGACCAGACTCACAGGTATAGATGGACCACAGAGGCATAGATGGAACAGACTCAGATATATAGATGGACCACAATCTCAGAGGTATAGAGTGACCACAGACGCTCTACAGATTACTTCTCCAACTCCAACCCCCACTCCATTGTTCAGATGCTACTGGAAGCTTTGATTAGGTTAGGCTAACCCTAATCCTAACCCTACCCATAAGATTAACTGGATCAGATGTGGTAGCAGTAATTGCTACACATGGTCAGCCCAGCTCAAACCTCACCTACAAACCTTGCCTACAAAGGGACACCTACAAGGTGAAAAAAGGGACGTTAAGTGTTCACAAAATCCATGAAACTGTTGCTCACTCCCAGAATTTCCTTCATCTGCTTTAAAAATGGGAGAATCAAAAAGCAGAAGGAACTGACAAAACCTCCTAATTCCATGTGACCCCTTCACAACTCTGGGAAAGACAGTAATCCTCTGTAACCCTGAGCCTAACTGTAACCCTGAGCCTAACTGTAACCCCCGTAAACTCCTACACCACATCACACTATTTATACTAAATAAACTCAACCAGCAAGCTGTACCAAGGCCAATACACATGCACACACACGTACTCATTTTCACACTCATTCAAACTCATACAGCCTACAAGTTCAGTTTACATGTGCTTAAAATAAGGACAAATCTCTTTGGACACATGAGGAACAAAGAAACATTTTATTATAGAGATAATCTTGCAGTATTTACATGTGTCATTTCATACAAAAACAGTTTTTAAAATAAATACTGCAATTCTGAGTGCACATGTCAAATTACATATATATATACATATATATATATTCTCTCTGCAAAAGACCCAACCACAGAGAGATCTGAGGATGTTGATATGTATGTGGCTCTGGATATGGTTGTGATCTGGATTTGATTTGAGGATGATGATGTGTGTGTAGCTCTGTCAATATGGCTGTAATCTGGGTTAGATCTGAGGATGATGTATGTTTGGCTCCATGAATATGGTTCTAATCTGTTGGTTGGATCTTGGAGGCTCATATACACAAGTAGAGTTAAGCTGTCAATCAAAGAACAGTGTATAACCTGATTGGCTCTTGGGAGTGGTTGGCCACTGAACAACCAGCACTGGACTGATTCAAGTTGTCCAGGTGGAAAACAAAACACAATCAGATTTACACCAAAAGCCTCATCATCTCCACCTTTTCCAATTTACAATCTTCGAGTCTAAGAGAGCCTTGTTAAAGGGTCCGAGTCCATCCCTTTCTCAACTAGAATTGTGAAAACTCTTACTGGTTTCATCAACATCAATCACTGTGGACCTCGTCTCCTGCAGTGAGCCCATGTGGGTGGAGAAGGAGCAGAGAAGGCAGGGCGGCTCAGGAAGTACAGCAAGGGATGAGGTAGACGAGACAGAGGGAGACACAAAGGTCATCCAGGTTGAACAAAGGTCGGAGGTCACCGGCTAACATCACGGCTGCTGCAGGAGGAACGCCGGCCATCTCGGAGGGAGGAGAAAAAGGCGTGGCGCAGACAGGAGGCGAGGGGGAGCCGCCGCTCAGGATCATACTCCAACATCCCCTCCAGCAGGTCAAACAGCTCCTGGTGCTCTACCACTTCAGACAGCACGTACTTCTACAGGGACGAAGCAGAAGAGGGACAGAGGGAAACAGACAGTGAGAGAGAGATTGTGACAGAGACAGACACACAAAAAGAGAACGAGCGAGACAGAGACAGACAGAACGTTTACAAATGAAAAACAATGCTATCATCATACACATTTTAGTTCACACTAAAGGTACTTTTTAAACCACTATGACCCACTAAATCCTGAAACTTTACACCTGCTAGAATATGCCTTTGAACTTCTTTGACTCATCAACCACACACTACTGTGTGTGTGTGTGTACACATACACGTAGAGGTTTGCAGTTCTCACGGACGTATCTTCCCGCTGAAGAATTTTCATTCCAATCCAACCTCCCTCTGTAAAAATACTTCTGCTTCCTGCAGGACAAGATCAAACATCACATAACACACACTCGCATACACCCTATCCATCACACACACACACACACATTCACATACACCCTCTCCATCACACACACTCACATACACCCTCTGCAACACACACACACACCCTCTCCATCACACCCACACACCCATCAAAATTCAACATATAGAGTAACACCAAAACAACTGTATTCCAGCTCAGTATTCCATCATGCACAAGCACCAATTGCTGATGATAACCTGTAAATAACCAGTTCCACCCAACTACCAGATAACCTGTAAATAACCAGTTCCACCCAACTACCAGATAACCTGTAAATAACCAGTTCCACCCAACTACCAGATAACCTGTAAATAACCAGTTCCACCCAACTACCAGATAACCTGTAAATAACCAGTTCCACCCAACTACCAGATAACCTGTAAATAACCAGTTCCACCAAACTACCAGATAACCTTTAAAAAAAAGTTCTACCCAACTGTTCCACTTTTGCACAACATGGAAGCTCCATCAAGCATCACTGTGGCTGAGATAAGTAGATGATTAGATGAGAACATGAGCAGATAAGAAAATGAGTAGAAAAGCAGATAAGTAGATAAGTTGAGTAGATGAATAGATAAGTAGATAAGAACATGTATAGGCACATGGCTCAGTACGAGGCCCAGAACGAACACAAGAACACACACACACACGCGCGCGCGCACACACACACACTACCGTCTTAGTCCAGCAGTGTGTGTGTATGTTTCTCTAGAAACTTTTAGTACTTCATTACAATTCTTAATCTCTCTCTCTCTCTCTCCATCTATCTATCAAAGAAAACAAAAATGTATGTGATTGGGATTGTGTGTGTGTGTGTGTGTGTGTGAGAGAGAGAGAAAGACAAACAAAGAGAGACCGACCTGGTCTTTTGGATCATTCTAGAGGGAATCAGTCCTTGTACTCTCTCCATCATGGCCAAGTGCTCTCTGTTATCATGTGTCTGAAAACAAGAAAATACTGAAAATGAACACACACACATACGCGCGCGCACACACACACCCCAACGCATGCATGCGCACCCACACAAATACACAGATACATTAAAAACACACAAGAAAAGCTCAAGGACAGACATGATGGCCACCTTGGACACAGGCACTGCAAGGACACACACACAATTACAAACACACACAGGCACTGCAAGGACACACACACAATTACAAACACACACAGGCACTGCAAGGACACACACAAAAACAAACACATTCAAAAAACAAACTGAAAACTTAGGGGGAAGAAGTAAAAAATAAAAACCTAAAATAATGTGGTTGCATAAGTGTGCACACCCTCTTATAGGGTTACTTATAGGCATCAGTCTGGAGAAGGGTACAAAATAACTTCCAAGGCATTAGATATAACATGGAACACAGTGAAGACAGTGATCATATATAGGACAACAGTGACATTGCAAAGAAATGACTTTGTGGCACATACAGGCTGTCTATTACATGGAACAACAATATCCCATGTTCTTCGTATGTCTAGGCGATGGGGTAGCGTGGCAGGACGGAAGACTCTTCTCACGAAGAAAAACATCCAAGCACGGCTACATTTTGCAAAAACACTTTTTAACTCTCCTAAAAACATGTGGGAAAATGTGTTGAAACCAAGGTTGAACGTTTCTGACATAATTCCAAAAGTTATGTTTGGTGCAAAAAACACTGCACATCACCAAGGGAACACCATACCCACAATGCACCACAGTGGTGGCATCATCATGCCGTGAGGCTGTTTGTCTTCAGCTGGTACTGGGGTCTTTGTCTAGGTGGAGGGTATTATGAACAGTTCTAAATACCAGTTTATGTTGGCACAAAACCTTCAGGTTTCTGCTAGAAAGCTGAAGCTGAAGAGAAAATTATTATTTTAGTTTTTTTTTTACACTTCTTCCCCCTACAGATTTCAGTTAGTTTTTTTAATTGAGATGTACAGGTTATAGGTCTCATTAAAGGTGGAAAAAGTTTTGAAATGATTTATTTTTTTTATATCACACCAATACACATATAGTTCGATCTCTTCCAATAAAAAAACAAACCCTGATCTACGATCTGTCAATCATGTGGCCCTGAGGAGCCTCAGTGGGTGTGGCCCTTATTTTCATTTTTGAACGGTGGCAACCCTACCGCTGCTACTTTGGTCTCCAGGCAGGCGGATCAACCAGCCTGGAAAAGTGTGTATCTGAGGTAGTACTCTAACCCACAGTACCTGGAAAACTGTGTATCTGAGGTAGTACTCTAACCCACAGTACCTTGAAAACTGTGTATCTGAGGTAGTACTCTAACCCACAGTACCTGGAAAAGTGTGTATCCGAGGTAGTACTCTAACCCACAGTACCTGGAAAAGCGTGTATCCGAGGTACTACTCTAACCCACAGTACCTGGAAAAGCGTGTATCCGAGGTAGTACTCTAACCCACAGTACCTGGAAAAGCGTGTATCCGAGGTACTACTCTAACCCACAGTACCTGCAAAAGCGTGTATCCGAGGTAGTACTCTAACCCACAGTACCTGGAAAAGCGTGTATCCGAGGTAGTACTCTAACCCACAGTACCTGGAAAAGCGTGTATCCGAGGTAGTACTCTAACCCACAGTACCTGGAAAAGCGTGTATCCGAGGTAGTACTCAAACAGAATGCACCCTATGCTCCAGACATCACAAGGCTGACTCCAGCCCAGTTCTGAAAACATAGCAAACACAACATGGCAAACACCGAGTTCCAGCAAAATCTATCAATGTTTTATACCCCCATTATACAATCCCACCCTCATTACCCTCCCAATTACCCCACCCCCAACCTCATTACCCCTCCATTACCCCATCGCACACCACATGCCCTAACTGTTCTCACCCAGAATGACCTCTGGGGCCCGATAGTGTCTGGTGGAGACGATGGTGCTGTGGTGTTCATGGTCAAAGGTGGCACTGCCGAAATCCACCACCCTCACAGCTGTGTTCTTCACCTGCCGCTCCTGACGTTTCTGCACACACACACACACACACACACACACATGAATAAACCCACACACACACCCACAAACATCCAGGTATATACATACACACATGCATATAAATGCATAAATACATGCATACATACACACACACACATGAATAAACCCACACACACATACACACACACACACACGAATAAACCCACACACACATACATACACACACACACTCTCACACACACACACACACACACACACACCAATAAACTCACACGCACACATACACACACTCACACCAATAAACTCACACACACATGCATACACACACCAATAAACTCACACACACACACACACACACATTGTACTCCAGCACTCGCTCTCCTCCCACCTTTTCTGCGTTGTAGCATGTGCTAAAGTCGGAGTTGACGAAAAGAATGTTCTCCGGCTTCAGGTCTGTGTGTGTGAGCTTGTTGTCATGGAGAACTGTGTAACGGAATAGAAAATTGTTGGTGAGGACTATGAATAAAGCAGCTTCTCTACATGGTCTAACTACACAGAAACCACTTTTCACACTTAGCACACATTCATAACACTGAACACTGCCCCCTTCTGTCCTTAGATAGATATTGCATAGTGCCCAGAGTGCTTGATGTACAAACGTCCAACAGCTCCAGCGCGCCCAGCAGCCGTTACCCACTCTGATCACACACACTACCAGGCAAAGGGTTGGACACACCTCACTAAATGATGTTCTTAATAATAAAAAAAGGTTTATTTCAGAACTTTAGTTCCTCACTCCACAAGTGCTCTGCAAGTGTGAGAACGTCTTCAGGACTGATGGAGAAGCATCATAGGTGCTGCGTCATGAAGCTGCTTAACACAACACCAGGAGCCTGCAATGCTGTCATCAAAATATTGCATAGATTCAAAGAATCTAATATTTGTTTATTAGAGCATAGTAACATGTTTTCTTTCATTGGTTTGGCATCTTCCTTGTTTTTTTTTTGTCGAAAATGAAATAAATAAAATAAACAAAATGATAAAAATAAACAGTAGGCATGTCCAACGTTTGACTGGTAGACCTGCAGTCAGGCGTCCGAGTTCTAGAGGCGTCTGCACACCTGCAGGAACTCCAGACCTCCAGACAGAGCATGTGTTACCATACTTACACTTCACAGCGATGCAGATCTGGTACGCCATGTGGCGCAGCTGACCGAGTGGGTAGGGGTGGTAGTCATTCTCCTTCATAAAGTCGAATGTGCTGAGGGCCAGCAGCTCAAAGCTGATACACACGTGACCATGATAATCAAACCAGTCAAACATCTGCACACACAGACTGGGACAAACAGCAACACACAAGACTAATCAGTGGAATGTCAGTTAGAGCAGTTAGTTAGAAATGCTGGGCGTGGCTACGAGGTGGGCGTGGCTACGAGGTGGGCGTGGCTACGAGGTGGGCGTGGCTGGGACTGAACTCACTATTTGTTTTCGGAATCTTTCTCTCTTATCTTCTGCAGAACGTTGATCTCCAGACGAGCTGCCTCTTTATATTTCTCCACGTTCTTAATGATCTTCAGTGCAACATGACATTCTCCCCTACACACACAACACATTGATTTTACCAACATCAAACAGAAAGTACAAATCCATTAGATAAAATCAGAGAGGAGATATTGTAATGAGTTGGAAAAATGACCAGAGGGGTAAGTGCCTGACCTGTGATGGTCAATGCACTGCACCACTTTGCCAAAGGTACCTTCTCCCAACAAGCTCACAATCTCATCTGCAACACACGCACACACACACACACACACACACGCACACACACAGGGTACATTAAAGCAGAAGTTAGGCCATAAAGTGACAATGAAATACTGGGGAAATGGATCATCTGACCTACATCTGTCTGTATAAACGTGATCTGCTGAAATGATCCACTGTGTGTACTGAGCATCTGGGCCACATAGTGTTAACATAACTCACACATTCTATATGATATGCTACTCACAGACATTACACATTACAAACACATATGACACACTCTACACACTAATGCTACTGACACATTTTACAGGCCACCACTGCTGGCCCACCGTATACTGTATAGCTACTGACAGGCCCCACACTGTGCTGGGGGTGAGACTGTGCTGGGATTAAATGAGGATTGGCAGGGGATTGGTTGGCTCTGTCAAGCCAAGTGTGGAAGGAGCGGTGAGTGAGCAAGGAGAGTCCAGCTCCACGTACATCTGTCCTGCAGCACGTCTCCTGCCCGGTACACCAGGTGACCCTCCTCATCGTCCTGAACAGCAGAGACCTGCGTGCGACCGACACCCAGCTGGTCCGAGACACCCGCAGACCAAGAGAAAACACAGAGCAAGTCATTAAGAAACGTCTCAACAGTAAAGCATTCGCCCTGTTACTGGTTAGGTAAGCAGCCATGTGGGGAGTGCTAGGGGTCAAAGTGGAGCTGTGGCAGCATTACACCACCCTGACAGTATTACACCACCCTGTCAGATACCACCCTGACAGTATTACACCACCCTGTCAGATACCACCCTGTCAGTATTACAACACCCTGTCAGATACCACCCTGTCAGTATTACACCACCCTGTCAGATACCACCCTGTCAGTATTACACCACCCTGTCAGATACCACCCTGTCAGTATTACACCACCCTATCAGATACCACCCTGTCAGTATTACACCACCCTGTCAGATACCACCCTGTCAGTATTACACCACCCTGTCAGATACCACCCTGACAGTATTACACCACCCTGTCAGATACCACTCTGTCAAACACCGCCCTGTCAGTATTACACCACTCTGTCAGTCACTACCGCCCTATCTGTATTACACCACCCTGTCAGTCACTACCACCCTGTCAGTATTACACCACCCTGTCAGTATTACACCACTCTGTCAGTCACTACCGCCCTATCTGTATTACACCACCCTGTCAGTCACTACCACCCTGTTAGTATTACACCACCCTGTCAGTATTAAACCACCCTGTCAGTATTACAATACTCCCGGTCTGTCAGTCGTGGACGTTTGTGTGTTTGTGCTTGCTGGTAAAGGTTGTCCGTGCCGTCCTCCGAGTGAGCTGCGCTGCCTCTGCAGATAAAATGCTGTGCTCAGTGGTGCCTCTCGGAGGAAGCAGGTGTTCACTGCACACTCCTCAGTTGCTAACTCATATGAAAGGACAGGCTGGTATTGGCGTAAACAAATTGGGATAAAAACTGGACACAAGTGAAAAAAATATTCATCTCAACACAAAGTGAAAAAAGCAAAGCAAACAGCCTACATGAGAGAAGGGGAGACCCAGCTGTTATGTTACAGGTCTGAACGAGCCTTTATTGATGACAATAAAGCGGAATAAGAGCACAGAAATGATCATATGTGACTGAGCAGGCGAGCCTGTGGGCAGAAACATAGGAGCTACTCACAGACAGGCAGAAACAGAAGCGGCCCAAGAACCCCCTACACATGGAACACACGTTCGTCCTGCCCATGTCCCCAACCCACACATGTCCAACTGAACGAGACAGACAGTGGAAGGAAGAGAGCAGCAGTAAAGGGAAAGGCGAGAGACAGACAAAGAAAGACAGAGGCAGAAAGAAGACAAGACAGACAAAGAGAGAGATGGAGAGAGAGAGAGAGAGAGAGAGAGAGAGAGAGAGAGAGAGAGAGAGAGAGAGAGATGGGGAAAGAGAAGGCAAAGGGGGCAGTGAGGTCTGGGGGGGGAGTGGGAGAGCTGTGGCTTCTAATTTTAAACACCCACAACCACCAGGGAAAATCCAGACACCAATCGATGTTCTGTGAGCTGCACCCCAGAGATCTGGTTACCTTACTGGCTTCTTTTTACCTTCCTTAAGCATCTCTCCCTCTCACACACGCGCACTCAGTCACAACTCTCACATAAAAACACACTCAACCCTCATACACAACCCCCCCACTCAACTCTCGAACACAAAAACAAACCCACACACACCTCCCAAACAAAACACACACCCACAACTCACACACGCACTCACACACAATGTATTCTTTGTACCAAAAACACATATTGCTGACTCTCTACACACTCACCTTCTTACACACAAAAATACAGCTGTCCACTTAGTTAAACATATTAAAACATTAATATAAACACACACAAATTGTCTCTTTATAAGGATCTTTATAAGGATCTCCTATACTAATCTCCTATAGACAAGACAAAAACATAAAAAAAAAGACTTGCTCATCAAGAATGAGATACATGATAAGATACATGAGTTAGATAATAATGTGTACCATAGCCTGCAACCCCAATAGATGTGTGTGCATTCATTAACACTGCCACCAAAACGACAAACACGAAAGGGTAAAGAGTGATCATCCATTCCTCCTAACGCATTATGGCAGGAATTGTCTACTGTAACACCTGCAAAATATGTAATCGCTTTATATCAGTTTAGGCAAAAGAAGGCCTGGCAATCTGACTGTGGAACACCTTCAGACCATCAGAACTAAGGGACTACGTGACTAAGGGAGTGTCATTTCCAGTGGCTAAACATGCTAATGGACATTGTATTAATGACATATCTGTTTGCAATGCCACATGTTGCTATGGCACCAAATGAAATTAGGAAACTCAAACAAAAAACGATATGCCCTCTTGGAACTTCAGAATCTCATGGGATGAACACTGGGATTTCAACATTACTTTTTCATATATAAATGGGTTCCTCTTAGAACTTCAGAAGCACTTTGCTTGCACAGTTGATGAAGGACCTCTGTCTCAAACACCCTGTTTCTCTAGTAACCTACTTCCCTATATTGTTAATATCTCTATATATCTGGTGAGAGAGGGAGTTAGAATTAAAGGAAAGCAGGATGACAGCAGACAGCATCCCACAAAGAGACAGCATGCCACAGACAGAGGAGCTTCTAAAGAGGAAGAACACTGAACGGTCCTCACCGATGAACACTGGTTCCAACTGTGAGAGTGTCTTCTAGACCGGCTTCTTGTCCGGGATCTTCTTGTCCTGGTTCTCCTTGGTCTGGTTCTCCTTGGTCTGCGCCTATACTCTGGTCTGTTTGCTCTCTCCCAACGCTGACCTCGGTGGTCTTCCTCACGGCTGTTGTCATGGGAACGGCAGGTAAAGGTACTGCGGGTGTAGTAGCTATTCATTATGCCTCGCCCCAAACAGCTATAGTCCAACCACTCATCGCCATAGTAACATCGTTCAGGAAACCTGGAGGCAGCAGAGTGTTCATCATAACTAGTGCACACAGCACACATGCACACATGCACACAGCACACATGCACACATGCACACAGCACACATGCACACATGCACACATGCACACAGCACACATGCACACATGCACACATGCACACAGCACACAGCATCCAGACAGGACACACACACACATATACAAAGTTAATGTGGCCTAGAAACAGAAAGGTAAGCATTTCAACTTCCTGTTCCGGTTTCAAACAGCTTCCTAACAAATGCACCTACAAATTTTGTGATGCAGCAACAGGGACTGTGGTACACTCCACCATCAGGGACTGTGGTACACTCCACCATCAGGGACTGTGGTACACTCCACCATCAGGGACTGTGGTACACTCCACCATCAGGGACTGTGGTACACTCCACCATCAGGGACTGTGGTACACTACACCATCAGGGACTGTGGTACACTACACCATCAGGGACTGTGGTACACTACACCATCAGGGACTGTGGTACACTACACCATCAGGGACTGTGGTACACTACACCATCAGGGACTGTGGTACACTACACCATCAGGGACTGTGGTACACTACACCATCAGGGACTGTGGTACACTACACCATCAGGGACTGTGGTACACTACACCATCAGGGACTGTGGTACACTCCACCATCAGGGACTGTGGTACACTCCACCATCAGGGACTGTGGTACACTCCACCATCAGGGACTGTGGTACACTCCACCATCAGGGACTGTGGTACACTCCACCATCAGGGACTGTGGTACACTCCACCATCAGGGACTGTGGTACACTACACCATCAGGGACTGTGGTACACTACACCATCAGGGACTGTGGTACACTACACCATCAGGGACTGTGGTACACTACACCATCAGGGACTGTGGTACACTACACCATCAGGGACCATACACCATCAGGGACTGTGGTACACTACACCATCAGGGACTGTGGTACACTACACCATAAGGGACTGTGGTACACTACACCATAAGGGACTGTGGTACACTACACCATCAGGACCAGTTGCAGGAGTCTAAACACTAACAGTGGTAAACATCTGAGCAAGACTAATACCACTGAGCCTGAAACATCCCCTCACATTATGAAAGCGGTTAACACTACTCAGCCACAGTCATCTTACAAGAGGAGCATTCGTAGAAGCCCATCTTACCCACATCTAGGGTAGAAGATAAATTTCATGCATTACGAATGGTCACAATAGTAATGGATTCAACATCAAAATCATCATTAACATTATTACATATTGCATGGACATGGGTGTGCCTGGGTCTATACAATAATTAAACTTCCAGAAAAGACAGACACTCGAGTCACACAAAGACAGACACACTTCCCCACCTCTTGTATTGCTGGTAGCTGCTGTCTGTCCTCTCCTGCCACCGTCTCTGAGCTCTGTGCCCTCTGAGCTCAGGGCCGGGACTCCTGTCCCACTGGTATCCTGGCGACACGGATCGCGGCTGAGTACACCAACTGTGCCGGTGCTTACAGCTTCGGTAACGTCCACGACCGCTCCACTCAGGAGATGGGTAACGAAGAGAGTAGGGCATCTACCAAAGAGATCACATAGGTGTCCCTCTAAAGCAGGGGTGTCCAAAGTGCGGCCCGCTTTCAAATTTTCACCGGCCCACAGCCTCTGTTGACCACAGCATTTTATATTTCACCAGAAGACGGCAGTAGACTCAAAAAAGCTATTTTATATTTCACCAGAAGGTGGCAGTAGACTTGGGCTCAATCCAAAATGCTGTACTTAAGCAGTACGCACTAGATTTCCAAGCAGTACGTTCTGCTCAACCGTTAAAGCAGGACGTTCTTTCAGTAGGTGACTGGGCAGTTTGCATACAACCTCGGACACACTACGTCTGCCGTTTTACCTACGTCATATGACGTCACACTACCACAGTTAAAGACTGCTATTTATTAAAAGCGCAATTTGATATTTTTGTTTTATATTTTCGCGACATTTACCTCGTTTGGTCATGGATTTAGAATCAGCATCAAGATGGCATCAAGGAGTAGCAGAGAACCAATTACCTCAATTAGCCTTAATAATCCAATTAATTGAATCCAGAATTCAACCTAGAAACCACTTCTAAACCAAATAAAGTTGGTCGAGTCTGGCAATCACAGAAAGCAATAGTGTCTAAACACTAGTGTTTCAGATATCATCACCATCATAGTTTTTATTTTGTTGTTGTACAGGGTGTACGCGGGGTCTTAAAAAGTTAATTAAAAGTTGATAAATCAATATTGGAAAAATTAAGGGCCTTAAAAAGTATCAAAATGTCTTAATCGCGATTTTTGGGGTATTAAATTTTCGTTGATATTTTAGCTTTGCCTAAACAACTTGACTACAAAAAGTATGCATGAATGTATTTATTTTCATCTAGAGACGATTTAAATCGTAAATTGCGCTATAGAATCATTAATGGCCCAACCGATCAAGTCCAACGTCTTGAGAAGATGTACCGCCTCGTAACCGGAGTGACTGGGTGCTTCAGAGTAGCCACGATGCGGGAAACTCAGACACAGACGCCAGTGTTGACGCTCCGAAGGTGCTTGTTTCTTGTGAGATAACAAACATACCACACATGCGGCTACAGGTGCTCCATTTGTACATAAACGTCACATAAGAACCATCAAAGCGTTAAAGAGATTATGTACTGATCTAGACATAAAGAAAAACTCAGAGTTGATGCAAACTGAAGAGTCATTAGAATGCAAAACAAATGCACTGAGGTACATGTCACGAGTACCGTGTTTATTATTTATTATTCACCAAGTTTAACCAAGTTGTCCTAGGTGATGAATAGCTGAGTTACTTGTTTCTTGTCGCGACCCATGTTATGTTTTAGTATATCTAGCCCTGGTTTATTTATTTGCTTCTTCATACTGTATCTGAGTTCTGTTGTATGGTTGTGTTTTAAAGATTAAATTGCAACTTACAATAATTTTGTAAGTTAAAAATTTGTTGCTGATTACAACTTAAAGTGGCAACGAGGTCTTAAACATTTTTGGAAGGTCTTTAAAAGTATTGAAATTAACTTCAGTATTTCTGCAAATACCCTGCTGTATCTTACTTATATTTGTAAACACCCGACTTGCTACCTTCCTCCATTTTTTCCTCTGCTCCGAAAGCCTCTGCTACTCCAGTTGAATTATGGGATAGGGCAGTGTGCTACTGTACTACCTGTTATCGCGTACTACTTTGGCGAACTGAGTAGGAGGGAAGTACTGCATTTCGGGTGGAGCCTTGGGCTGTGTTTGAAATAGCCTACTACATACTACTGGCATACAGCTTGGGCCCCAAATCAGTATGCAGTATGCGAATAAAAATAATTTTTCCAGTACGCGAAACATCCCCGGATGACATACTACTTCCGCAAAATATTCCAGTACGCGAACAGACCTATATTCGGGGTGTACTGCATACCATCATGGAACGCTACGTTCACGTGACCCCATGCTTTTGCATTTTTTGCGAGGGCCAGTATGCAGTACCCAGTATATACCGAGTGCAGTATGCCGTATGTAGTAGGCTATATCGAACACGGATTTGATCTACGCTGCAGTCCCATATCCCCCGCTCTCCCATCACACGCAGAGCCCCCCCAAAGAGATCACATTGGTATCCCTCTAAAAAGATCACACAGGTGTCCCTTTAAAGAGATCACACAGGGGTGCCTCTGAAGAAATCCCTATTTGGAATAGATTCTAATGCACCAAACATTATGAATTTGTACCACTACATACAGGACAGGACAAGGTTAAGGACAGATTAACAGAATAGATCAATTTTCCAGTTTGAATACTTATGATTATCATTAACTGAGATTATCATTAACAATATAATTTTAATATTGTTATTTCCAATATTACAACAATAATACGATTCATAGTGGGTGAATAGTGGGGAGTTAGCTGGCTAAAATTCCAGCCTTTAACGTTTTATTTACTAGCTACCTAACTAGTCAACAATCAGTTAACTTAGCTAACTGTCCATCTTATATGATTGAATGAGCTCTGAACTACCATAACGGGTGTTGCAAACTCAAATGCATTAACTCGTGCCGTTGTGTAGCTAAAAGCAATAGCTAGCCAGCTATATAAATAAACCTGTCTTGCCTTAACTGTTTCTATTCACTTTCTTTTACAATAATAAAAGTTAGATATTGAACTAACCAACCGACTAGTTAATAATATCAGAGTGGTTAGTTGGTTATCTGGTGTGGTTAAGATTTAATTAGCTAGCTGTGGAACCTGAATAAAAACATTACACTTCGTTTAGTGGCTAAGCTAACTGGCCCTGACCGCAACTGCCCTGAGAGTTACTGGCTAGCGCAAGTTAGCTAAAAGCGCCGTCTTGCGATGGGATGTGGACAGTATTAATCATTTCTACTTTGCCTTTGCCTAAACAGAGTAACTTACATAGTTAGCTTACTGGCGTTTAAACTGGACGTTTATGTCAGGGAACTAAAGAACATACAGACAGATAGCGTTAGACAGACAGCTAGCGTTAGCTAACATAAGCTAAGGGAACCATTTTGTTGAATGGCACTAGCTAGCTCACTCCCAATGAACAAGAAAAGATGGCAAATGTCGGGGAAAATGGCAGAGACTTTAAATTGTTCGTTATTTTTTACCGTCTTAGCAGCGATGCCTGTACGCGTATCCCAAAAGAAATGTGTGCTGACGTTTCCTCTGCAGCTATTTGAGTTAAACGTCTCCCTTGCTAGCTAAATGTAGCATCTCTGCTCCAGTACCTGTACGCATCTACTGAGCATTTCTCCGTAGTGGCGCGTTCTTGCACGCATAGGGCAAATCAGACAACTCCGAATGGACACTGTTAAGAGCTAGTGCAGAGAATCTCATCTCATCTCATATCACACATATCTACCATCGTATGCTAACCTCTTTGTTGGATTTGTTGAGAAAATGTTTTTGGGGCAACACACAGGACTTGTACCCTTACAGTTTTTGAGATATATTGATGACATTTTTGGTATTGCTACATGCGCATTAGAAGAGCTCCAACTGTTCATGTCTTCGTTCTCCAAGTTCCACCAGCTCTTGATTATACATGGAATATAGCACATCCTGGCATGAAGATAAGCTTTTTGGATGTTTCAGTTAATTTTACTAATTCTTGTTTAAATACCACAATCCATTATAAACCTACAGACTCGTTCCTATCAACAATACAATTCTTCCAAAAACTCAGTTCCTCACTCGCAACCACTGAGACTTCAGCGCATTTGTAGTGACAATGAAGGCTTCCTCCTTCACATAACGTTAACTTAATGGCAAGGGTAGTAACACAGTGAGACATGACAGATAAAAGTAATCCACTTCATTCTGATAAATCTTCACATCAGAACCAGCGATTCCCTCAGAACCCCCAGAAGAGCACCGGACACAGATCATGAAAGATACTTGAGAAAACTGACGCTTTTGAGTTTCAGGTTCATTTGAATCACTTCATGGATTTTCTTTACAGAGCAACTCTGGAGGCCAGTGAAAATAGTTCTGAGAAAACAGTGGACTCATACACAAAAAGGATCTGATGGGTAGACCATAAAAGATTCACCTGGTGATGGTTCCTAAAGAAAAACTCTAGAAGAAATAAAAACATCTTATATAAATGTGCCTGACTTGAACAATTGTTTCAGTTACGACTAATACACATGATTTTGATCTGTAGCTTCAAGTTCTGGAAAAAGAGCAGAACAGACGACACATGGGAGTCCTGCCCAAAAAGAATCCTGCATGAATTTGTACACCTGGACCTAACAAAATGGTTAAAAAAACCCAACCTGAAAGTCCAGGCCAGGACATTATTCAACCCCAACATCAAAGGGCCCAACTTACTCGAATATAAGGCCCACGTTCTTTATCAAGTGCTCAAGTGCAAAAACAGTGTGCAAAAACAGTCATGCACTACCTATTACATGCAGTGCACATCCTGCACGCACGCCACAGTTCCAGTATGGCTAGGGTTAAATGTACCTAATATGAGTAATCAAAACCACTTCACCTACACACTTTTCTTGGAGAGTTAGATGCATTCAGTGACTGAATTTCATACTTTGGTGACATCTGGTGGTATTTAAAAAAATAACCCCTTAAACGACTCAATTTCACATTCACCAATAATGTGTATCTAAGGACTGGTTTTTAATTCTGCAGCATTTGCATAAATAATAACGTATAATCCACAAACACAAATCCACTTTAATAAAGCATCAAGCTGCTGCTACACACTGGCCTTCAGTGTTTTGTTAAAACAACAGTGAAATAAGTCCAGTGAAACGGGCCCAGTGAAACAGGCCCAGTGAAACAGGCCCAGTGACAGTGAAACATTACTACAGAACGTGTAGAATGGAAATGGTAATAAATGAATGAAGATGAACCGCTTCCCAAGTAACAAATATGCGGTGCATTGTGCCCTGAAGCACATGGCCATGTCAGTAGGACTGTCCTTTAGATCTCAAATCCCTGGAAATATCAACTATCCTAGTGCTTCCACAACCACCCTGTGGTATGTGAAATATATCAGGATATATTAGGATATCTGTATGTTATTATTAGCATAAATGGCATTCGTAAAGCTCTGTGTATTCCAGGAAGGAAAAGGAGGTGGCTACATTTCATCAGCATGTGCGGGTTTTGCTGGGTCTAATCCAACTCCTCCTGTGGAAGCAGACGTTAATCTGACAGGCAGGGCATCAGTCTGATGGTCTGACAGGGTGGAGGCATTTTGCAGGAGACTCTCGGTCGGGTCCTGGAGCCCTTCTCGCTCGGCTCTGCCCAGGGGCAACTGCTGCAGCACTCTGGCCATACTGTTGGCGTCTGGCTGCTGGATGTCCGTGGAGGAGGGCAGGATCTCCGGGAGTGCTTTATCATCCGCAGGATCAGAGGGGAGTGGTGGTGAGGCAGCATCATTCAAGATGTTTCTGGAGATTACTGCAACAGTAGTGAAAGCAAACACAGAGGCTACTGTGAGAATGCTTTACATTCTACCATATTTGCAGGTATTTCCAAAAGAAGATCAGAAGCTCAAACCTCCTGTAGGTGTATAACTGTTGTCTGATGTCTGAGAACTCCACCTGAAGGGGCAGTAACTTGGGAAGATGATCAGAGCCAAAGAGAAGAGCAAAATCTGTCAGACAGAGAACAAAATAACGTCAGTTCACCACCTTTGACTGTAAGCTGCTCCAACATCAGCAGCCGGAATCACAAATGAAAAGCATTGAAAGTCTTATTCTAGCACATTAGCACTGAGTGTTACAGATGACAAGGGAAACTGTTAACCAGTGCAGGGAAGTACTGGAATGTTTAATCTGTAAACCAGTACTGCAGTGTTTAATATGTAAATCAGTACTGCAGTGTTTAATCTGTAAACCAGTGCTGCAGTGTTTAATCTGTAAACCAGTACTGCAGTGTTTAATATGTAAACCAGTACTGCAGCTCTGACCATGATACATGTGCTCGTCTGGGCAGCTTTAGTGGCTGTTTGCTTCACCAGAGCCTGCAGCTTCCTCAGCTGTGCCAGTAGAGATCTGCATGTAGACACACACACACACACACACGTGCACGCACACATGCGCACAAACACACCCGCGCACGAACACACACACATGCATACACCAACACACATGCACACACACACATGCACACACACACATACACGCACACACAGATTAGGGCTGGGCGATATGGCTAAAAACTGTATCACGATATAAGCATTTCATATCTTATATGCTACATTTAAACATTTTATTTCAACATTATTTAAATATTTTTATTTCAAATTTAGCCTTAATAATAATATTTTGATAAGGGGAGTATAATTTTGGCGATGGCAACACAATGCCTGCCGAAATTATACTCCCAAATATCATCTGTAGCGTCTATGCATGTGCAAACGAAGGGAGTCGGATTCTGCCGGGGAGTCAGAATTCGGTGCAACACCTGTTCAAGAAAGTTACACAAATTTTCTATTGATATTGATTACGTGTCTATCGCAAAACATGTCATTATCGTTTTATCGCCCAGCCCTAACACAGATACACCATGAATCCACGCAAGAAAAGAAAAACTGCTTGAAAAAGGCATTGAGAAAGAAGAAAAGGACACCTGAAGGGTGTGTGCATGTTGTGTTTGTGTGTGTGTTTGTCACCCACGTGTTGTGTTTCTCCAGCTGATCTACTGTTCTCTGTAGCTCCTTGTTCTGAACAGAGCATGATGCAACCCTGAGACACACACACACACACATTATAAAATATATATATATACTGTATATACACATATACATACAAATACGTGTGCACATAAACACAAATACATGTGTGCACATACATACAAATACACGTGTATTTACTGTTCATCCCTGGAACTTCAAGTCCTCGCCAGGATCTTTCCATCTCTTTTGAGAACTCGCTGGTCACCACATCTGCTGAAGCTCGAAGTCTTGGTGTAGTTGTGGATGACCAGTTATCGTTCTCAACCCATGTTGCAAACCTGACTCGGTCATGCAGATTTCTCCTTTACAACATTCGGAGAATTCGACCTTTTCTGTCTAGCGAGGCTACTCAAGTGCTTGTTCAGTCTCTTGTCATTTCAAGACTTGACTACTGCAACTCACTCCTGGCTGGTCTTCCTATGCGTACCATCAGGCCCTTGCAACTGATCCAGAACTCGGCGGCTCGACTTGTCTTCAATGTTCCTAAGTTCAGCCATGTTACTCCTCTGCTGCGCTCTCTTCACTGGCTTCCTGTAGCTGCCCGCATCAGATATAAAACCCTGATGCTGGCCTACAAGGCTAAGAATGGACCAGCACCTCCATACATGGTGGCAATGGTCAAATCCCGATCTGTACCCAGAGCTCTTCGAGCTTCAAGCACAGCTCGGCTTGACCCACCATCTCTCAGGACATGCGGAAAACATGCATCCAGACTTTTTTCAGTTCTGGCACCTCAGTGGTGGAACGAACTTCCACTGAGTGTCGAATGGCAGAGTCTCTTGCTGTTTTTAAGCGAAGACTGAAGACACATCTGTTTCAAGAGCACTTAAATTAAATTTTACTACACTAGCATGTATTAAATATTTGTGACTGTAATGACTTTTCTTGCTTTTATCTGTTAAGTAGGGTTTTCTCAGTATATATTTGAGTATATCTAGGCGTCCATACTGACTGTATCTAATAATATCTTTGCTTAAAGTTTCTTCCTGATTTTAGCCTAAACTAACTAGCTAGAGATTTTGTTCTGAGTAAAACAATGAAGCACTTTTTGTAAGTCGCTCTGGATAAGGGCGTCTGCTAAATGCCGTAAATGTAAATGTGTACACTGTAGGGGTTTTAGTTAGGATATTTAACTACCCTACCTGCTTGCCTACAACCAAGGACGGAAATAGGTGCAGAAGACGGACTGACGTGAATAAAACTTGATATCTGACTCCAAATTATAGTTGGTAAGAATCTAAAAGAACTCACCTCTCAAATATTACATAGATAATACTACCAGGATAGCTTTTCTACATCTCCGTAACATTGCCAAGTTAAGAAATGCATTATCCCAGCATGATGCAGAAAAACTAGTACACGCCTTTGTTAGCTCCAGATTAGATTATTGTAACTTCGTTACTGTCAGGATGTTCAAATAGGAATATAAATAAACTTCAAGTAGTTCAAAATGCCGCAGCCAGAGTTCTAACTAGAACTAGGAAATTTGAACATATCAGCCCAGTCTTATCGGCCCTGCACTGGCTCCCAGTAAAATTCGTATTGATTTTAAAATTATTCTATTGACTTATAAAGCACTGCATGGACTTGCTCCTGACTACCTCCAAGAGCTTATGTCTTATTATGAACCCCGCTACCACTACGATCCCAAGGTGCTGGCCTCTTATTAGTTCCATCAATTAATAAGGTAACAGCAGGGGGAAGAGCCTTTTCTTATAAGGCCCCAACTATGGAATAGTCTTCCAGAATGTGTCCGGGACTCTGGCACAGTCTCAATCTTTAAGTCTAGGTTGAAAACTTACTTGTTTGATCTAGCATTTGGTAATTAATGTGCCCCTTTAAATAAGGTAACAGATCCAGGGGTTCATGGGTAAAGGGTTTTTATGGCAAACTGGGGCGCTGGTGCTGTCATCCTATCACTGCACGCGGTCACTCAAGTTTGTCGACGGTGTAGTGGATGGATGCCAGTGTCTCAGGATGCTCCCAAGTCTGTGTTACCTTCTGGTTCTGCCCTTTAGCTAGGCTGTAATAATTTAATTGCCGGAGTCGCTGCCACACTCCAGAAATGCTTACATTTACTTTGTCTAACATATTCCATATAGAACTAATTGTCCCTCTTCTTCCCAATGGCTGCCGAGAAATACCGGGACAAGGAGAGACGAGCCTTCCCGTTACCCACCCCATACAAGCATCTAGGAGATGGTCTGGCTTGCCAGTGGATGTGCCGATGCCGTGGTTGGATGTGCCATTATCGCAAGAGGAAGTGCTGATGCCAACTCCCACCTGAGGCTCATCTACTCTGAAGGGACTGTGACTACTCGGCCTGGAATTAGAATCATAACTACAGGACTATATCTGGACTATACCTGAACTGTGAACGTGGACATTGCTAGCGGGCCGCCCAATGGAGGATGGGTTCCCTTTTGAGTCTTGGTCCTCCCAAGGTTTCTTCCTAAATTCCTGCCATCTTAGGGAGTTTTTCCTTGCCACTGTCGCCTTTGGCTTGCTCATTAGGGATCTGGACCCACGCAATTTGTAAAGCTGCTTTGTGACAACAGGTGTTGTAAAAAGCGCTATATAAATAAAATTGAATTGAATTGAATTGAAATAGCTCAGTGCAGGTTATAGAATATACCTAACCAACTTTATAAAGTTCCTTGCTATAAACAATAGCCTGCTTTGTCAGACGTTTATCATGAACATGCGCAGCAGATGGGATACTTTAGAGGGAATTGGTGTTAGCATTCATTTACCTAATGGAAACACAAATACCGACCGGTGCAGGTTGCCTCACGGTGCAAGGAAGAAGCCGAGGCCGAGGAAGAAGAATGAAGAGACGAGGGGAAAAGAGGAGAAGAGAAAGCCCTGCACCCACAAACCCCCCCCCCCAGTATCTCAAAGGGACAGTGGTCACAAAAACCAGGTTAACCAATGGGAATCAGGCTGCTGGTAGAGACAATAGAGTACATTTGCATACAGAGTGCATTTCCACACTGGACTGCCATCTTTTTTGTACAGACCATCTCAGTGAGTGAACTTTTATCTTGTTAGCATAAACTTTCCCAGTACACAACAAGCTGCAAAACGAGACTAAACATACCACACAAACACACCGATATAACCAAAATACAAATGGTCATTTTTATCCCATTGCTATTGAGGTAAACCACCATTTGTTGCCCCCCATGGTTTTATGGAGGAACACCAGATCCTGCACCCCCCACAGGAACACATCCGACCACTCCTACAGCACATACATACGCTGAAGTTCTCTGAAAGTGCTTTGTGAGGGGACTAAACCCTACAGTTAATACTTTTTTAAAAAACCCACAAAATCCAAAATTAACCCTTGACCCTGTGAAATAATGACACCTGCTCTCCAGGCCGTCGATGTATTCCTTCTTCCTGCGGCGGCTGTCTTGCGCTGACTGCTTGTTGCGAATTTTACGTCTAACTTTCTTCAGCATCCTCTCTTCAGCCTGCAGAGTGATGTTGAAACATACAGAATTGATGAGGCTTCCTCAGCAGCATCGCCAGTCAACAGAAACGCTCGACTGTAACAGCGTCAGTGTGACCTTGGTCAGGGGCAGGCTGTTGGGGAGTGAAACTCCTTCCTGGTCCAGAAGCTTCTGTTCTTCCTCTGTAAGCCTCAGTTCTGGGAAAAGCTGATGAATTCACAGCAATTTTAAACAATATCACATTCACAGATGAAGTTTCTTACAAATTCATTAAAATATAACTAACCAGGCCAGCTGATTGTGCTCTGGGTGTCTTCTGGGTGTGTCCTCCATGTGAGCTGGTTGTGTTCTGGTAGCTTTCTGGAGAAGGACTTTCCACTTTTACACCAGAGATGAGTGGTAGGTCACTCACAACACATGACTCAGACATCAGCACCTGTGAGCTGTATTCATCTACGGGAGGGGTGAGTGTGTGGATGTTACAAGCAGTTCTCCCATCCAGACTGTGATAATGATGCTAATGCTCACAGAGACTCACCAAGCTCTATGGAAATGACATCCAACTTGTGCTGATCCTGTGAGCCACATCCCAGACCACTGATGTCATACACCACCTGGTAGACGGTGGGCGTGGCCTGACTGTAGGCAGAGTCGAGCAGCAGAGTTGGTCCATCTGTGTACTGATCGTCTGACATGCTGTCATCACTTTCGGAGATACACTGGTGTGGAGGCCCAGATGCGTACACATCATTTGGGTTTATCGCCTGCAGAATGTCCTCAGACTCACTCTCATGAAGGCTCTATAGAAATCAAACAAACAGTATATTTCAGAATAAATACATGATAAAGGTTTTCCAGCCAAAGATTTGAAAGACTGCATCTCCTCTGTGATCAAACAAGGGGTGCCACAAGGACCAGTCCTGGGACCTCTCCTTTTCATTATATATATTCTTCCTCCCCTCTCTCTCTCAACATTGGTGATGCAATATTCTCTCCATCTACTACTGTCCGTAATCTGGGGGTCCTTCATCTGCAATAGACTTGACTACTGTGATTCCTTACACCTGTTCTCCAGCATCTCCACTCATGACCACATCACACCTGTTCTCCAGTATCTCCACTGGCTCCCCATTAAATACTGGATCCAATTCAAGATTCTTTTTCTTACTTATAAGGCTCTAAACAATATTGCAACTCCTTATCTGTCCAAACTTCTTCTTCTTCCCCACAAATCATCTCATTCTCATAGGTCTTTTACTGCCAGGTTTTTACCTGTCCCATCATCTAAACTCTGGCTTTGGTGATCGGGCATTTTCCAGACTCGCTCCTCGCCTGTGGAATTCTATCCTGTGATCAATTCCAACTGTGATCAAACAATCTTCTTCTCTTTCCATATTTAAATCTAATCTTAAAACTCGCCTCTTCTCTCTCGCCCATAGCCTCTCTACTGCCCCCTGCTGATGTTTACCTGTGGTGTTGTTACTCTACTGCCCCCTGCTGATGTTTACCTGTGGTGTTGTTACTCTACTGCCCCCTGCTGATGTTTACCTGTGGTGTTGTTACTCTACTGCCCCCTGCTGATGTTTACCTGTGGTGTTGTTACTCTACTGCCCCCTGCTGATGTTTACCTGTGGTGTTGTTACTCTACTGCCCCCTGCTGATGTTTACCTGTGGTGTTGTTGTTCTCTACTGCCCCCTGCTGATGTTTACCTGTGGTGTTGTTACTCTACTGCCCCCTGCTGATGTTTACCTGTGGTGTTGTTACTCTACTGCCCCCTGCTGATGTTTACCTGTGGTGTTGTTACTCTACTGCCCCCCCTACTCTACTGCCCCCTGCTGATGTTTACCTGTGGTGTTGTTACTCTACTGCCCCCTGCTGATGTTTACCTGTGGTGTTGTTACTCTACTCTTTCTGTGTTTTTTGCTGTTCTATGTACTGATGATTGTAAGCGTCTTTGGATTTTAGGAAAGTGCTATATAAAAATAAAGTATTATTATCTCCTAAGCAGCAGCCAGGCACTTGAAGTCCTCTGTGGAAATATCAGGGTGCCTGAGAGTGTTACACATTTATCTAAAACAAATGAAAAGAAACAATAAAGAAACAATATTGTGCAGTAAACAATATAAAACAATCTAATACAATATAATAAAATTCCCTAGAAATAACTGCTTAAAATCTCTCACTGAGTATTGAGTAGTGTGCTGTAATTGGGTCCTTACACACTGGGGCTGAACAACCCACTCCTCTGTGTACACAGAATGAGGACAGGAATCAGACACAGTCAGCCCCGCCTCCAGAGCACCATCCTGCTCAGACACAGTCAGCCCTGCCTCCAGAGCACCATCCTGCTCAGACACAGTCAGCCCCGCCTCCAGAGTGCCATCCTGCTCAGACACAGTCAGCCCCGCCTCCAGAGTGCCATCCTGCTCAGACACGCTGCATACCTCGCCTCTTCTCCCCTCACCTACGTCCTGTAACAACAGTATACAGGAAAAGTTAACAGT
This sequence comes from Brachyhypopomus occidentalis, assembly GCA_020368025.1. NCBI lineage: Eukaryota > Metazoa > Chordata > Actinopteri > Gymnotiformes > Hypopomidae > Brachyhypopomus > Brachyhypopomus occidentalis. Next base: position 139,647 of record JAGXOD010000114.1, read on the forward strand.
TAAACTGATGGCCATTAAAGGAGACGTTCTTTATCTGTGACTGATCTTCAGCTGGTGCCTCACCTCCTCTACTACAGAGTAAGCTAATTTAATGAAAACAGCATAATTTTACTTTTGTGACTGCAGAGTGTAGAAAAGTTGGTGTTGTTGAGATTCAGCAGGTGGGTTGAGGCGTATGTTCAGGTAGTTCAGTAGAGGGAGGAGTTATCTCTGTTTGAACAGTGTGGCTCTCTCGGGGAGGACATTTATATCCTGGTTAGGATATGGGTTTGAGCTAAGAGTTAGCAAAAACTATTTCACTGTATTTGCGTCCCGGCTATCCAGAGAGAATATTTATTACAATACATCCTCCCCGTCAATAATGCTTCGGCCTAATATTATACAACACAGGTTTCTGGGTTGCTTAGTTCAAACTGATATATTTTGCTGTAAACATGACAGTACCTGTAGCAGAAAACAAAGTATTATTGTACTCATGGAAACGATATGGACAACATCGCTACTTACTGTTTCAGTGGATAAAATCGACCCAGATACTATGTATGTTTCCCGCATTCTTTATGCGTCACATAAACTTTACTAAAAGAAAAGTGTATCGTATGTCTAAAATATCTGTACTCAACTTGTACGTAAAATCCAGTTCAATATTCCACTGCACATCCGTGTTAAGGTGGGCGGGACGTTTTGCTAACCACACACCACAGCATATGCACATAATTTTTTTACACTGTCTGGAATATCCACCGGTCTATCCATGTAGTTGGTGATCTTAGAATCCATGCTGGACGAGTGCAAAGACTATATACGCAGACATTTGATTGGGCGAGGAACAGACTGTCAACACTGACCAATAAGAATAGTCCAAATTAGTTAAAGACATCCCATTTTAAACGCTGCGGCAAAAACAGTATAAAATGCCTTTGTTTCAGGCGTGTAGACCTTTTTTTAAAACTGCATTGGACGATACATGTTCACACCTGAGTCTGAGCCATTATTTTATAGTATATACACTTGTGTATATGTATAATGGCAATAAAGCTTAATTTAACTTAACTGAATTGTGCCGCCTGGTGCTGAACGACCCACCCAACTACAGCTGTGTTAGAGCAGTTAAGACATCGTTTCAGCTTTAGAAAAAACATTTCTGCCGTGAGGACACAGTAAAAACAGCGAACACGTAAAACAGAAAACTAACTTCACTAACTCTGAATTGGATGTGAGCGTAATGTAGTCGATTCGCATGTGTTTGGTTTAGTTGTGGCTACATTCTCCCATTCCCCCCGTAGTTCAAACCATTCTGATTGTTTGCTGTGTGAGTCTCTCAAAACTACAGGTGCATCTCAATAAATTAGAATATCATCAAAATGTTCATTTATTTCAGTAATTAAATTCAAAAAGTAAAAAAATATATATAGATGCATGACAGAGTGATCTATTTCAGCCAATGAAGACCCAAAAGTCATTATCTCAAAAAAATTGAATATTATATAAGACCAACTGAAAAAAAATATTTTTAATTCAGAAATGCTGGCGCACTTAAAGTATGTACAGTAAATGCACTCAATACGTGCTTCTGGCTCAATACTTACTTTTGCAGCGTGGCATGGAGGTGATCAGCCTGTGGCACTAATGCGGTGTTATGGAAGCCCAGGTTGCCTTGATAGCAGCCTTCAGTTCATCTGCATTGTTGGGTCTGGTGTCTTTTGCATTGAATTACTGAAATAAATGTTAACTTTTTGATGATTTTCTAACTTACTTTTCTTATTACTCTTATTATTACTTACTCTTACTACTCTCGTCACTCTTACTCTTATTATTCTCACTCTTATTACTCTCATCACTCTTATTACTCTCATCACTCTTACTCTTATTACTCTCACTCTTATTATTCTTACTCTTATTACTCTTGTTACTCTCACCCTTATTATTCTTACTCTTATTACTCTCTTACTACTCTTACTCTTATTATTCTCACTCTTATTACTCTCATCACTCTTATTACTCTCATCACTCTTACTCTTATTACTCTCACTCTTATTATTCTTACTCTTATTACTCTTGTTACTCTCACTCTTATTATTCTTACTCTTATTACTCTTGTTACTCTCACCCTTATTATTCTTACTCTTATTACTCTCTTACTACTCTTACTCTTATGCCCTACACCCACCTCGCCGTTGACCAGACCTCAGCTGATCAGACCTGAGTCACATCTTCCCGTTAGAGGAGCAGACGGGGGGCGAGGCTTTAGCTAGCAATCTTACAGCGTAATAACATTTTCTACCTACCGTAACACAAATACTACGATCAACACATTCCGATACAAGAAACGAAATACGCTATACACTATAACTTTTGCGTAAGAGACACAACTGGTGAGTAGATTTGAGTTGTTAGCTAAGGTAGTCTACTTATAAACTTGGCTAGCTAGCTAATAAGCACCAACATGTAGCTAAGTTAGCTGTTGTTACCGTGCTGTAAGTCACGTTAAGCCTTTACATACTTGTGACGTTTTGGAAAACCTGATATTTTTCAGTTTCTTATTTGGTGTATTATGTAGCTAACACGACACATTTAGATCTTTTTATAACAGTTAACTGTAAAGATAGAAGGGTGCGTGTAACACGTTTTACAAACGAATTGTAATAATGCAACTCATAGGTAACATGTTATTCTCCGGGTTCACTAAGACATATCACCCTTTCTGCTTTGTGTTACCTAGATTTTCAACTTCACTGGAGCTGTGGAAACGGCGGAGACTGTAAGTCAGTGCGCCAGTCAGAAGCGCTTAGGTGCTCAGTGATGACCTCGGCGCCGGTTCCCCCCGCTACAGTCTCTGGCTTCGACTTGGAGTTGGGCTCTATGTGCTTGCTATTCTCCTCAACTGTGCTGTTTGGTGTCGCTCCCTTCTGGTTGGTGAGTGGAACTGTTAGATGGGGTTTATATCCAGGTAAGATTTATACTTGATCTTTAGAGTATAGCTGCTCTGTCTGGTTGTGTCATCTAAGGTTTCCTCAGCTTAAATGATCTGTGCACGGTTTTTATATTTCCAGAAGTAATCACAGAAAGTATAAAATTTAGAGGTAGCCTAAGCATAGAGTGAAGATTTGATTAATCTGGTAATATAAAGTATGACAGTCATGTGATGAAGTAAAAACTGTATAAATGTTAAATCTAGAACAGTAAAAATTGATGTAGTACTACAATGAGAATGTGCCAGTTGGCTAAATGAAACAGTTTACTTTTAGTAATTCAGTAATGTGACTCTGTTGAGGTATTTTGAACCTATTGTTGTTGTTACTGAATCACAAATGAATCATTTAATTTTGATATACACAAATGATGTTTTCTATCAGTAAGCAAAATAGACACAGAAAAAAATAGCAACAAGGAATACTAGGAATACAAAATATAACCAAGGAAAAGGAAACGTGCTTCCTGCAGTGGACAGGTGATGTGATATCTGAGCTCTGTGAGTGACAATAACCAGTGAGTGTATGAATAGTTCAGTATAATAGAAACAGATCTGGTCAAACTGAAACCTGAATCAGTTCACAGCCTTTGCATGTCAGGAGCAGAACATGGTCCAGCCATATACACACAGGACATAAACATGTTTGTAAATGTTCTGGATATCACGTTCTGCTAATATCTGTGCTTTTCCCTGTGCTGTGCAGGGACCAGGTACAGTGTTGTCTCTGATAATGTCTGTGTGTGTGAGATATTCGCTATGCTGTGCCGAGCCTAGACACAAAATCCTATCTGATAATATCCGTGCTCTGTGCTGTCCTGTTCCCCTGACCCTGACCCTGTCCAGAGACCAGGCACAGAGTGCTGTCTCTGCTCAGCTGCTCAGCTGCAGGTGTTCTCCTGGCGAGCTGTTTGCTAGATGTGGTTCCCTCCTACCTGGGAGGGATGACTGAGACGTTCCATGGCCTGGGAGTCACTGTAAGTTCCACTGACCACCCTCAGTCTGCTCCGTGTGCACCAGCCTCGGGACTGTGTTATAGTCCCCTTCATTAGGGTGTCTCAGAATACCAGAAGTGTTGCGATGTATGTCAGCATGTATACATTTACTGTTGCTTCATAGTGTGCTGATGTGATGATGGCGATTTCAGTTGTTGTACTGAGCACCTGTAACACATCTGTCCCCAGCTCTGCTTCCCTGTCCCAGAGTTCATCCTGGCCATGGGCTTCATCCTGGTGCTGCTTCTTGAGCAGGTGCTCCTGGCACTGAGGGAGCAGCCAGATAAACACACAGAGGAAAAATCAGCTCTGCTGGTGGGTGGCAGCCTCGGTCCACATGATGAGCAGTGTCCTTCACAGTGTTCCAGAGTGTGGCCAGAGCCCTGCAGGGGGAGGAGCTCCGGGGAGCGTGCCGGTGACTTCTCCCTCGCGGCGGTCCGAGCCTTCGTCCTCGTGTTCTCGCTGTGTCTGTGTTCTGTGCTGGAGGCCGTGGCCCGTGGGGAGTGGCTGGACCTCCTGCTGCGTAACGGACTCCTCGCTCTGAGCCTGGCCCTCAGACTCGCTCACAGCCAGCTGCGCAGGGTGGTGCTGGCCGCCTGCGTCTTGCTCTTCTCCGCTATGGCTCCGCTGGGGGTGGTGCTGGGGGCCACCCTCCGCCAAACCCACCTCGTCCTTCAATACCAGCTGGCACGCTCCACCCTGCAGGGTCTGGCTGCAGGGAGCTTCACCTACATTGTCTTTATGGAAGTGCTGCCTCATGCACTGAACACTAGAGGGCAGAGAATTCCCAAAGTCACTCTGCTGTTGACCGGCTTCAGCGCCATAACTGCAGTCCTGTTCATTAAACTCTGAACTGAGAGTGAGTTCACATGCAGGAGTGGGGACTTCAGACAACAGCATGATGCCCTTACAGCCTGGTACACAGTAGTGCAAGACACCTGTCAAGATGGTTAGCCTGGTTTCTGATGTTACTTACCTTAGTAAGAGGATGTTTTATAAACTGGTTTACTTAAAACTGTAAGCCAAATACACTTCTTCATGCATCGCTGCAGGAGGTGTAATGTTCAGATGGTATAAGCTTCCAGGTCCTTAAAGGGTAACGGTAACCCTTACACAACCTGCTCCAACCTGTTCATATGACTCCAGCATCATTTATGATTTGTATTATTGTTTGTCTAACTGTTAAAAAATAGAGTTAGAATATGCTGTTTACTACACGTACATTACTACACATGTAATACACATACATTACTACACATGTAATACATGTACATTTATTATATTTTGTTATAATGGTAACATCTTTAACAAACTACAAATCTTAAAAATGAATAAAAATATACCATAAAGTAACCTAGACAGGTGACAGTGATGCTCATGTTTTATTAAGGGTCTAGAATAAGGGCTTTATCTGCTTTATAGAGGGACATTGTACACACTTCCCTTTTCCAGATTTCTGAGATCATTTTACAGACCAGATTCAACATCTGAGTAGAAATCCAACTGTTGCATGTATGTAACATTCTGACTGTGCATGCAATTATGTTGTTGTTATAACAGTATAACTATATATATATATATAAATATAGCTAGCTCATACAGATCAACCAGCGATCATACAGATCAACCAGCGATCATACAGATCAACCAGCGATCATACAGATCAACCAGATTCAAGCTGCAGTGCTAAAACAGTGAAATGTCACTCAGGTTTTGTCATCTAAATCTTCTGACTTTGGATGGAGTTAAACACACAAATCATACATACAGTGTGTGTGTGTGTGTGTATATATATATATATTCATGCATATTTTCCACCCTATGTTTTTAGTCTCTTTTATAAATAAGAACAAAAGTGATGATGAACAGTGCCGTATGTTTACCTCACCCTCAAAAGTACTTTTCTGATAATAACATTACTACATAACTCAAACACATCATAGCAGTGCTCTGGCTGCTCTGCCTATGAGCTGCTCTTTGGACCTGGCGTCGAGTCCTGGGGCGGGTGGCTGCCTTCACCCTTCGTTACAAGGGGCAACAGCCTAGAAACAGACATTTTCCATGCTGCAAAATGCTCTAAGGTTTTGATGGTTTACAGATAAGTCTGTTCTGACAAGCCCAGAGCCTCTGTGATATGACTGAATCTGGTTTAATTCTAAGTAAAATGTTCATGAATAAACAAATAAACAAACATTGTAGTGTTCTTCTTAATTGTTGTTAATCTGTGTAATCACCAGTGTGCAGGGACAGACATGGTCTCTCCCAGCTGAGAGTGAACTGCTTCTCTGATTCTACATGAATATCTTCATACAAATATGGTTAGCTAGACATCGTTTGCAAAATCGTTGTGAAACAGTTTCTCTAAAAATTGCCACTCCAGCTGGTAGTATGATGTCAGTGGTTGCTGGAATTCAAGAATATATAGAATTGTAGCTGTTATACCTGGTTATTAATTTTAATAATAAATTTAATCAACAATACAATTAATCATTCATCATCCTCTCAGAAGCATCATGGCAGTTATTGAAGATGAGGCTGTAATCTGTTCCTCCTGCCTTCACAAAGTCAGACATGATCTTACTCCCACCAAAGTTTTTGGTTTCAATGATCTGCTAGCAAAAAACAAGCAAACAAAAGAATTATAAGCTGACAACAAGCAGGACGAATATAGTTTAATGGAGGACACAGATCCCATCTGAGTTTGGGTTAGAGGTGTTCAGGAGGGTTAGGACTAGAGGGTAAGAGGTTAGAGGGTTAGTGGTGTTCAGGAGAGCAGGGGCCATCCATTCAGCCTGGCAATCCGGGGGGGTGCTGTGGTCAACAAAGGCTGCGGGCCTGAAAATTTGAACACGAACCAGTAAAAATTTGAACGCAGGCTGCATTTGCACCACAGGTCACACTTTGGACACCCCTGGGTTGGAGGTGTTCAGGAGGTTTAGGGTTAGAGGGTTAGATGTGTTCAGGAGTGTTAGGACTAGAGGGGTAGGGTTAGAGGTGTTCAGGAGGTTTAGGGTTAGAGGTGTTCAGGAGGTTTAGGGTTAGAGGGTTAGAGGTGTTGAGGAGTGTTAGGACTTGAGGGGTAGGATTAGAGGGTTAGATGTGTTTAGGAGTGTTACGACTTGAGGGGTAGGATTAGAGGGTTAGATGTGTTTAGGAGTGTTAGGACTTGAGGGGTAGGGTTAGAGGGTTAGATGTGTTAGGACTAGAGGGGTAGGGTTAGAGGGTTAGATGTGTTCAGGAGTGTTAGGACTTGAGGGGTAGGGTTAGAGGGTTAGAGGTGTTCAGGAGGTTTAGGGTTAGAGGGTTAGAGGTGTTGAGGAGTGTTAGGACTTGAGGGGTAGGGTTAGAGGGTTAGATGTGTTTAGGAGTGTTAGGACTAGAGGGGTAGGGTTAGAGGTGTTGAGGAGTGTTAGGACTTGAGGGGTAGGGTTAGAGGGTTAGATGTGTTAGGACTAGAGGGGTAGGGTTAGAGGGTTAGATGTGTTTAGGAGTGTTAGGACTAGAGGGGTAGGGTTAGAGGGTTAGATGTGTTCAGGAGTGTTAGGACTTGAGGGGTAGGGTTAGAGGGTTAGGGGTGTTGAGGAGTGTTAGAGTTAGAGGGGTAGGATTAGAGGGTTAGATGTGTTCAGGAGTGTTAGGACTAGAGGGGTAGGGTTAGAGGGTTAGATGTGTTCAGGAGTGTTAGGACTTGAGGGGTAGGGTTAGAGGGTTAGATGTGTTAGGACTAGAGGGGTAGGGTTAGAGGGTTAGATGTGTTCAGGAGTGTTAGGACTAGAGGGGTAGGATTAGAGGGTTAGGGGTGTTGAGGAGTGTTAGAGTTAGAGGGGTAGGATTAGAGGGTTAGAGGTCTTCAAGAGGCGCTGTGATCTGACCTTCCAGTTTTGGCTCATGTGTCTGGCAGCCACCACCACCGTCTGGGACGAGATTCCATAACCATCTCCCTTATGCACCAGCCAGTTAGTCCCATCTGCCAGAGTCACTCTAGGGCAGCAGCCAGACAGTGAACAGCCAGTGAAAACATAGAAAAACCAGGTGTGTGTAACTGTGTCACAGAAGTTATAACAGTTGTGTAACTGTCTGACAGGTGATCACAGTTGTACGCATTTTTATACATTTCATCAAGTTTTACCTCACTCCAGAGTGACTTAGTTTGCCTGCTTGAAAAGACATCCCTTCTAACGGTCTTGTCATTCGGTCAGCTTTATACACTTTGGAGTTGTACAGTTTTGTCAGGTCTGACATTTTCGAAAGGTCATAATTATAGGAGTTCCTTGACCCTGACAAAATATGTGAGCAAATGTAAAATCAATTCGATTCAACATAATTCAACAACTGTTAAACTGCTTTCTGAATAGTAACCTGTAAAACTCTCTCTGAATAATAACTTTTGCAGTGTGAATATAGCACAAGACCAAGGACAAACAGCAAAATATAATAAACACATACAAATAATTAATATTTCTAAATATAATAAACATGGAAAAAAATGAATATATCTAAATTTAATAAACGTGAAAAAATGAAGACGTATAAGAAGTTGTTACCGCACCAGTGCCCCAGGAGCACTCTGTGAGCAGCAGCAGAGCGGTGAAGGTAGTCAGTGACAGAGCAGCTGAGAGCGGCATGGCTGGTCCCATGAGAACGCTCCACTCGTCTTAGCTGTGTAGAGAGCGACTCTCAGTTCAGCAGAGCCCTGTGTATTTATACCCAGCAGCTGTTGCTCCCCCAGTCTGGGCAGATTCTTTATTGTTTTCACTCTATTCAAACAAATGTGTCATGCACAAGCTCAGCCAGGGGAAAGAACAGGAGTTGCACAAGTCCTGGAAGCTTGGCTAGAGTTTGTTCCTGGCAGCAGTCTTAGCTTTTAGTGCTGGGAGAGTTGACACTATGTGCAAAAACAATCATGTCTGTCTGTTACACCGTTAACCACTGCTGGCATGAGTTAATGTTTGTGTGTCTCTGTCTAGAGTGACTGGGTGCAATGGTGAGTGTGGTGGAGTGCTGAGGGGTGATGTGGGACCATGGACCATCATGGGGTGTCCTGAGTCATCGTGGGGTGTCGTGGACCATAGTGGTGTATTGTGGCAGCCTTTACTGCTAGAACTGTCAAGCTTTCAATTTCACTGGAAATTCCAGCCTGGTGAAAAGCAACAAACACCCAAAAAATCATTGTGTAATAGTTTTGGGGGATGATGCTGGTTTGTTCATGAAGACAGTTTATGCTTTTCTCTTAAAGAGCAACAGTCAGAGCACAGCAGCAGTGTTGCAGTGTACAGCAAGCAGATCATTCTAATAGTTGTTAAGTTTAGATTTGACCAGTGGTGAGATGAATGCCTGATTAGGCCTGTTTGTGTAGAGAAGAGTTGCTAACAAAAGGAAACAAAACAGTTTACAAAACTGATATTTGATGGAAAACTAATAGAGTTGTATCAACAATCAACATCGATTGTTGTATATTCCTAATTCATTTTTCAAGTGGTGAGTGAATGTAAAACTTCACCCCCAATGATTGCAAGTTCATAGAAGTCTGGATTATGTTTATAACATTTATCAAACAACAAACACATCAATGTATGAAATAAAGGTTTCATGTGCATTTTGGCAAAAACATTTATCATCATTTGCCTTTGTGTTTCCAAACCAGCCTGCTAAAGTCATTCTCTCCTGGTCATTCAGGACATGAGTATTCAAAGTAGATACATGCTATCACCCAGTACACATATCCACCAGCACATATCCACCCAGTACACATATCCACCCAGTACACATATCCACCAGCACATATCCACCCAGTACACATATCCACCCAGTACACATATCCACCAGCACATATCCACCAGCACATATCCACCCAGTACACATATCCACCCAGTACACATATCCACCAGCACATATCCACCCAGTACACCACATATCCACCCCACACATATCCACCAGTACACATATCCACACACATATCCACCCAGTACACATATCACACCAGTACACATATCCACCAGCACATATCCACCCAGTACACATATCCACCCAGTACACATATCCACCCAGTACACATATCCACCAGCACATATCCACCCAGTACACATATCCACCCAGTACACATATCCACCCAGTACACATATCCACCCAGTACACATATCCACCAGCACATATCCACCCAGTACACATATCCACCAGCACACATATCCACCCAGTACACATATCCACCCAGTACACATATCCACCAGCACATATCCACCAAGCACATATCCACCCAGTACACATATCCACCCACACATATCCACCAGCACATATCCACCCAGTACACATATCCACCCACCCCAGTACACATAACCACCCAGTACACATATCCACCCAGTACACATATCCACCCAGTACACATATCCACCCATATCCACCACACATATCCACCCACCAGCACACATATCCACCCAGTACACATATCCACCCAGTACACATATCCACCCAGTACACATATACACCCAGTACACATATCCACCAGTACACATATCCACCCAGTACACCCAGTACACATATCCACCAGCACATATCCACCCAGCACATATCCACCCAGTACACATATCCACCAGTACACATATCCACCCAGTACACATATCCACCAGTACACATATCCACCCAGCACATATCCACCCAGTACACATATCCACCCAGTACACATATCCACCCAGCACATATCCACCCAGTACACATATCCACCCAGTATCCACCAGCACATATCCACCCAGTACACATATCCACCCAGTACACATATCCACCCAGTACACATATCCACCCAGTACACATATCCACCCAGTACACATATCCACCCAGTACACATATCCACCAGCACATATCCACCCACATATCCACCAGTACACATATCCACCCAGCACATATCCACCCAGTACACACCCAGTACACATACCCAGTACACATATCCACCAGCACATATCCACCCAGTACACATATTCACCCAGTACACATATCCACCCAGTACACATATCCACCCAGCACATATCCACCAGCACATACACATATCCACCCAGTACACATATCCACCACACATATCCACCCACACATATCCACCAGCACATATCCACCCAGTACACATATCCACCAGCACATATCCACCCAGCACATATCCACCCAGTACACATTGTGCCAATCACTGCACTGACAATTCCAGGAATGCTTCCAATTATATGAAAACTCTGATTTCATGCAATGCATCTTTAGTATATGAAAACATTTGTATATGTTAGTTATATATTGTATAATTTTAACAAAACTTAAATCCTTTCCCACAACATAGCTGGCCACACCTACGAGTGGTCTACATGAGTGGTCTACATGAGTGGTCTACATGAGTGGTTTACATGAGGAGAATCAATCATTCAGAACTACAGCACCCACATTCATCATACTATATACTATTCTATTCCTGTAAGGGCGGGGAATTCTGTTTAAGGACACGCCCACCTGCCATTGCAGGTGCAGTGTCGGCATCACCTGACAGAAGAATGACACTGATCTGCAGGTAGCAACATTGTGAAAAGCTACAAAAATGTCACGTGACACTGAATAAAAATGAGGAGCATTGAGGAAAAATGCAGAACCCTGATGCTGGAGAAGGTTTTGTTTTTATTTATCATTTTCAAATTCCAAGAATGGTTTTATAGACCAGGTACAGTGACATGCTTACTGTAGCTTTAGTTCTTTAGCTTTTCTGTTGTGCTGATATTGAAATTTACACAAGCATGAAAGGAAATCCAAAGATCTACATTTTCATAGGTTTTGGCCAAATTCACTGTCTATGTAGAGACAGTGAATGGTCAGTTAATATTATTAGTATACATGTGTTTCATCCTGCTGGTCGGTCATCTTCATCCTCCTAATTTTCCTCCATTGTTTTTCGCATCCAGTTTGCATACTGTGTAACGCGGGTGTAAATCCCGTATGTGCCAGGCTTGCCACAGTCCACCCCCCAGCTGACGATGCCGGCCACCCAGTACACCTCATCCTCCTTCATGACGAAGGCAGAGCCGCTGTCTCCTGAGCACGTGTCCTTCTTACCTTCAGGGAGGCCAGCGCAGAACATGTTAGCTGTGAGCGGCGCCACATTATCACGTGCTGCTCGCTCCTTCTCTATCCACGTGTGACATGTATCTTGCTCCACAACTGGGAGGCTGATATACCGGAGATCGTTAGCAGGGATTTCTTTTTCAGTTATTCCAAACCCCGACACCCACCTGAAACAAGATGTATGGTTAGTGTTAGTGTTTGAGGGTTAATGTTCGAGAGTTAGTGATCGAGGGTTAGTGATTGAGGGTTAGTGTTAGTGTTCGAGGGTTAGTGTTAGTGTTCGAGGAAGAGGCCGGTGCCTTTGATATGTTCCCCTTTTAAAGGCTGTCCTGAGTCTTTTGCAATTTAATTTGTAATGGTTAATATTCTGATAAATGAAACTGTATGGTGAGGTGTCCCTCAAGACCATCAGCATCACATTACTCCTCCAGATTTATATAGCATAACTCCACCCTATACATTCACCATTACTCCCCATGTATGTACCATTACTCCTCCCCATACATACACCATACCTCCTACCCATGTATGTAGCATAACACCTCCCCATCTACGTACCATAACTCCTCCCCATCTAAGTACCATAACACCTCCCCATCTAAGTACCATAACACCTCCCCATCTACCATAACTCCTCCCCATCTACTACCAACTCCTCCCCATCTAAGTACCATGACACCTCCCCATCTAAGTACCATAACACCTCCCCATCTACGTACCATGACACCTCCCCATCTAAGTACCATGACACCTCCCCATCTAAGTACCATGACACCTCCCCATAAGTACCATAACTCCTCCCCATCTACGTACCATAACTCCTCCCCATCTAAGTACCATAACACCTCCCCATCTACGTACCATAACTCCTCCCCATCTAAGTACCATAACTCCTCCCCATCTAAGTACCATAACACCTCCCCATCTAAGTACCATGACACCTGACACCTCCCCATCTAAGTACCATGACACCTCCCCATCTAAGTACCATAACTCCTCCCCATCTACGTACCATGACACCTCCCCATCTACGTACCATAACTCCTCCCCATCTAAGTACCATAAGTACCATGACACCTCCCCATCTACGTACCATAACTCCTCCCCATCTAAGTACCATGACACCTCCCCATCTAAGTACCATAACTCCTCCCCATCTACGTACCATGACACCTCCCCATCTAAGTACCATAACTCCTCCCCATCTACGTACCATAACTCCTCCCCATCTACGTACCATAACTCCTCCCCATCTAAGTACCATAACACCTCCCCATCTAAGTACCATAACTCCTCCCCATCTACGTACCATGACACCTCCCCATCTACGTACCATAACTCCTCCCCATCTAAGTACCATGACACCTCCCCATCTAAGTACCATGACACCTCCCCATCTACGTACCATAACTCCTCCCCATCTAAGTACCATAACTCCTCCCCATCTAAGTACCATAACTCCCCATCCCCCCCATCTAAGTACCATAACACCTCCCCATCTAAGTACCATAACTCCTCCCCATCTAAGTACCACACCTCCCCATCTATGTATCCCCATAACTCCTCCCCATCTACGTACCATAACACCTCCCCATCTAAGTACCATAACTCCTCCCCATCTAAGTACCATGACTACCATGACACCTCCCCATCTACGTACCATAACACCTCCCCATCTACGTACCATAACTCCTCCCCATCTACGTACCATAACACCTCCCCATCTACGTACCATAACTCCTCCCCATCTCTAAGTACCATAACACCTCCCCATCTAAACCATGACACCTCCCCATCTAAGTACCATAACTCCTCCCCATCTAAGTACCATGACACCTCCCCATCTAAGTACCATAACACCTCCCCATCTAAGTACCATGACACCTCCCCATCTAAGTACCATAACTCCTCCCCATCTAAGTACCATAACTCCTCCCCATCTAAGTACCATAACTCCTCCCCATCTAAGTACCATAACACCTCCCCATCTAAGTACCATGACACCTCCCCATCTCTACAGTACCATAACTCCTCCCACCATAACTCCTCCCCATCTAAGTACCATGACACCTCCCCATCTAAGTACCATGACACCTCCCCATCTAAGTACCATAACACCTCCCCATCTACGTACCATAACTCCTCCCCATCTAAGTACCATACCATGACACCTCCCCATCTAAGTACCATGACACCTCCCCATCTACCATAACACCTCCCCATCTAAGTACCATAACTCCTCCCCATCTACGTACCATGACACCTCCCCATCTAAGTACCATAACTCCTCCCCATCTACGTACCATAACTCCTCCCCATCTACGTACCATGACACCTCCCCATCTAAGTACCATGACACCTCCCCATCTACGTACCATAACTCCTCCCCATCTACGTACCATGACACCTCCCCATCTAAGTACCATAACTCCTAACTCCTCCCCATCTAAGTACCATAACTCCTCCCCATCTACGTACCATAACTCCTCCCCATCTAAGTACCATAACTCCTCCCCATCTACCATGACACCTCCCATCTACCATGACACCTCCCCATCTACGTACCATAACTCCTCCCCATCTACGTACCATGACACCTCCCCATGCATTTGCAATAACTCCTGAAACAGTAGAGGCAATATGGTGCTGGAGGAGGAGGGGTAGAATGAAGTAGGAGCAGTATATGTGGATAGGATAAGTGCAGCAGAGGGCCAGGATATGTGCAGCAGAGGGCCAGGATATGTGCAGCAGAGGGCCAGGATATGTGCAGCAGAGGGCCAGGATATGTGCAGCAGAGGGCCAGGATATGTGCAGCAGAGGGCCAGTAGGTGGACAGTAAAGGGACAGCAGAGAGATATATTTATGGTGTATACTGTGATATTGTTCTCTTACCCAATGGTATTAAGTTCAGCATCCTGTGGAGGAATACACACAGGCATGACATTTTCGTTAAAGGTGATGGAGGAGTTTAGCTTGATCAAGGCAATGTCATTATCAAAATTTGTCCTCATGTCATTGTTCTTGTATCCTGGGTGGACATGTACTGAGGCAATAGCAAGTGATTGAAACTTCATGAGTTCAAGGATATTGCTGTGTCCAACATATGCCTACAAAAAAGCAATAAGACATAAAACAATTGTTATGTTTGAGATTATTTATAGAAATATTTAGGCTATTGTCTGAAATACATTCCTGTGTCTAAGACCAAAGAGATCAAACCACTATGACCCTAACCCCAACCCTAACCCCAACCCCCAACCCCAACCCCAACCCTAACTCCAACCCCAACCCCAACCCCCAACCCCCAACCCTAACCCCAACCCTAACCCCAACCCCAACCCTAACCCTAACCACCCAAATTCGTTGTGATTCATAAATTCATATTGTGTTCTTTGTCTTTGCATTCATAAACGGTATTCATTTATTTATTTAATTAATTTATTATTCATTTAATATTTATTTCCTAATTGTCCTGAAGTGAATTCACCTCTATGTTGCCTTTATCATAGTTCACAAACTCCAGATTATGCGCTGCAGTCATGAGCCACCTGCCACCAACAACAGCCGCTCCCCCTCGACCTCCTGACCTGAGGAAGACTTGCCAGGGAAATGACCCTGGAGGGGCAATCTTCCCACCATGCACCCTGTCACGCAAGGAGAGGGCTACGGTAGGACGGCCACACACTGATGCACACACACACACACACAAATGCACCCCGTCACGCAAGGAGAGGTTTGCGGTAGGACAGCTACACACTGAAGTGTGCATACACACATGCACCCACACACACACACACACACACGCAAGAACACATGCACAGACACTAAATGTGTAGAAAGCTTCACCTGCATAGCACGGAGGGATTATTGCATCATCATCACTGGATCTCCATTTCCGGTCTGAAGAGCAGGTAAAATTTACTGCCACAGGAGGAAAAGCAGAAGTAAGATAATAACAGTGAAACAGAATCAGTGAGAAAGTAGCAATGAGAATCTGTATCTGTAACCATAATGAGCTCCTCTCAAAGTGTAGAATGGTTCGTTGCAGTGGTACTGTATGACTGAGCGGTATTCATTGTTAGATCCAGAGAGAAATCTGACTCCTCCATTCAGAAGAGGTCTTGGAGCTCCACAATCAATGACTGCATAGGTAAAGAAGGTTACAGACATTAACAGGCACAAAAACCATCAGCCAGTGGGTTAGATTTGGTGTCAGACTTACTTTTGCACTCTGGCAAAGGTAAGTGCCACCTTCCGTTCTGCTGACACATGGACTTAAAACTCTTAATCTCCGTCCCACCCTGAGACAGAGAGAGAGGGAAAGCAAAGGAAAACAGCGCTCAGTAGATGGACAGTGACGTGTCAGTGGAGTCAACTAATCTACATCCAGACGTTCTCTGCAGGAACTTCTCTCACCATCACAAGTTTATATCCAAGATCACAGCGCAGGTGGATGTAGTCTCTGTAGAAGTACCGAGGGAACTCTGGGGTAATTCTTCCATTCATGATATTCCTTTCAATTTTACACTCCACCCCTTCCAAAAAGTAAACAAGCCTTAATAATGCTTTTCAGACCAGGAATAAGATGCTCATGTGATCTGCCAGTTTACTGGTAGACATGACACATATTGTTACTGATCCAATCAGCTTTACTTTTGCAGCGTATCTGCCCCTCAGACATCGTTCAGTGGAAACGCAGGTTATGCTCTTAGAGCAGCAATGTCTCTCTCTCTAGTCATGCCATCTGTAGTCTATTTCCTGTGTGATGTGACCTTATCTTCTCACTCTGGGTGGTGTAGTGGAGACTCCAGCCACGGCTCTGCCCTGCACCATCTGTGTGATACTCCAGCTGAACAGAGGAGGAGCCAGTAAGCAGGACACCAGGACTCTTCTCACCGCAAAACTTCCTGGGCTTTTCTCCTGGGATAGAAATCTGTGAGGAGGAAAAGAGCCCACTGAATGACCACAGTTATCAGCCATGTTTGTGTGTCTGATGATGAACTGCCAGATCTGGGACCAGATCTTGGTGTGCGGTCACTGTACAGGAAGATGCACCTTAAGAACAAGATATGCATGAACCTGCTTAGCCTAACTCTGGAAAAGAGCAGTTACTAATCTAACAGGTTCTAACATGCACACACAAACACACACAGTGTCTCATACCAGCAGCCAGTGGAAAAGGCAGTTGGGTCCCTGGTTGTAAATCTGCTCAATGTGGAAGGTATGGCTGAAGTTGAGGATGATTTGGAAGCCGGACTCCACAGAGATGTTGTACATGCAGTCTACAGCGAAGGGTGAGCTGCTTGGGTATCCAGGGCTGGACAAAGTGCCCTCTGACTCCGTAAAAGCTCCTCCTGTACAGTCCACTGGTACAGAGAGCAGTCACACCAGGGTCACAGTTAGCAGGGTTAGCAGTCACACCAGGGTCACAGTTAGCAGGGTTAGCAGTCACACCAGGGTCACAGTTAGCAGGGTTAGCAGTCACAGCACTTGATTATGTAGATGGGTACTGTCTTTCTGCAGTGAGGTGAGGAACACTCTGAGTTTAAGTAATGATCTCACACTACACCACTGTGCGTGTGCCTAACACA
Source organism: Brachyhypopomus occidentalis (assembly GCA_020368025.1). Lineage (NCBI taxonomy): Eukaryota > Metazoa > Chordata > Actinopteri > Gymnotiformes > Hypopomidae > Brachyhypopomus > Brachyhypopomus occidentalis. Next base: position 157,286 of record JAGXOD010000114.1, read on the forward strand.
GTACAGTACACAGTATTTCATTCACTCTCATTAAGTTATTAGCCACCCAGTAAGCATATGGAGAATAAGATTGGCTAAGATGAGCCTGTGGGACCTGACGAAGAACTGAAGAACCAATGGAAAACAAGTCCACAACTTCCTCGACTGTCCTATAATTACAAAGAAAGTAAGAGACAAACCAATCAAGGGTTTGTAATCAACAATAACTGCCCTATTTAGAACCCCTGATCTGCTATAGCATTTACAAATTACAGGACCTAAACACTGATGTGGCCACTTCCAAAAATCATTATTTCAGAATTCAGTCAGACACTTACAAAACATCTTATTGACCTGCTAGTCACCCAGACCTGCCATTCTGGAGGGTGTAATGTGAAGGTCTCCCTACCACATCACACCCAGGAGCGCACAGGACACCCTGCACACGCACAGGACACCCTGCACACGCACAGGACACCCTGCACACGCACAGGACACCCTGCACACGCACAGGACACCCTGCACACACACAGGACACCCTGCACACACACAGGACACCCTGCACACACAGGACACCCTGCACACGCACAGGACACCCTGCACACACACACCCTGCACACACACAGGACACCCTGCACACACACAGGACACCCTGCACACGCACAGGACACCCTGCACACACACAGGACACCCTGCTGAGATTCTGCTCTACTCACACACACACGTATGCTGGTCAGCCTGCAGGTGATGCCCATGGTGACAGGCACACAAGTAGGAGCCCAGAGTGTTGAGGCATATTTGAGAGCAAGGAGGATTTGAGTCTTCCAGAACAAGAGAGGCGCACTCGTCCACATCTGTATGAACAAACATATATACAAACTTAGAAACTGTTATAAACCGTTAAACCACATGCAGATACAGAACAGTAATGCAGTTAAGAGTTCTTATTCAGTTACATAATAATTATTTGCTCATGTGATGTTAAAGAGTTTTTCAACATGTACTGTATTGTGAAAAACACTATATAAAACCACTTAGACTGAAGTAGAATTCCAATGCCCTATAACATACCCACAGCCTGGTAGAAGGCAGAGAATCCGATTGGCTGCTGAGGGCCTGGGTTGGACTCATCGCTCACAAACACCAGCTGGAGATGGTTGTCAGGAGACAAGATGGGCTTGTTGCCAGGGTGAAGTGAACTTTTGGAATTGTGGCCACAGAACTTGCCCAGAATTTTCTTACCATGAAGAACCTTAAGAAAAGGAAATAATGACAACACAACACAAACACAACAGAACCACAAACAAGAAACTATGGTGATCTGTTGTTTAATGTGATTTTAAAGTTCTTGCTGACTTCCTGATGTTAATTCCTTCAATTGAAACAGGCCTATTATTTATCGCACACAAGTACAAACCGGATTCCAAAAAAGTTGGGACACTAAACAAATTGTGAATAAAAACTGAATGCAATGATGTGGAGGTGCCAACATCTATTTTATCCAGAATAGAACACAATTCACAGATAAAAAGTTTAAACTGAGTACATATAACATTTTAAAGGAAAAATATGTTGATTCAAAATTTCACAGTGCCAACAAATCCCAAAAAAGTTGGGACAAGTAGCAATAGAGGAAGCCATTTGTAAGCTCCACAAGCTCAGACGTTTGCACTGGGCCAGGGGTCATTTAAAATTGCAGTGTGGCAAAATGGAAGACTGTTCTGTGGTCAGATGAGTCACGATTTGAAGTTCTTTATGGAACACTGGGACGCCATGTCATCCGGACCAGAGAGGACAAGGATAACCCAAGTTGTTATCAGCGCTCCGTTCAGAAGCCTGCATCACTGATGGTATGGGGTTGCATGAGTGCTTGTGGCATGGGCAGCTTGCATGTCTGGAAAGGCACCATTAATGCAGAGAACTATGTTCAGGTTCTAGAACAACATATGCTCCCATCTAGACGTCATCTCTTTCAGGGAAGACCCTGCATTTTTCAACAATATAAAGCCAGATCACATTCTGCAGCAATCACAACATCATGGCTACGTAGGAGAAGGATCCGGGTACTGAAATAGCCAGCCTGCAGTCCAGATCTTTCACCTATAGAGAACATTTGGAGCATCATAAAGAGGAAGGTGCGACAAAGAGGGCTCAAGACGATTCAACAGTTAGAGGCCTGTATTAGACATGAATGGGAGAGCATTCCTATTTCTAAACTTGAGACATCTCTTGAGTGTTGTAAGAAGAAGGGGGGATGACACACAATGTTAAAAATGGCCTTGTCCCAATTTTGATCCGTCATCTATGTTCTATTACGAATAAGATATTGACATTTGCCATCTCCACATCATTGCATCCAGTTTTTATTCACAATTTGTTTAGTGTCCCAACTTGTTTGTAATCCAGCTTGTACACAACAGACTGATATATATACACAGGGGTTGGACAATGAAACTGAAACACCTGTCATTTTAGTGTGGGAGCCTGGTGGCCAATCTTCATTAATTGCACATTGCACCTGTAAAAGCAGAGTGTAAGCAATGCACACAACATTATGGGTGACATACCAGAGTTCAAAAGAGGACAAATTGTTGGTGCACATCTTGTTGACGCATCTGTGATCAAGATAGCAAGTCTTTGTGATGTATCAAGAGCCACAGTATCCAGGGTAATGTCAGCGTACCACCAAGAAGGACAAACCACATCCAACAGGATTAACAGTGGACGCAAGAGGAAGCTGTCTGACAGGGATGTTCGGGTGCTGACCCGGAGTGCTGACCCGGAGTGCTGACCCGGAGTGCTGACCCGGAGTGTATCCAAAATACATAAAACCACGGCTGCCCAAATCATGACAGAATTAAATGTGCACTTCAACTCTCCTGTTTCCACCAAACAGGTGTTTTGGAGGAGCGAGTGAGGAAACGTTTTCCTCCACCAGCATCACGTAGTGACCTGGCCACTAACCTGCAAGAAGAACGGCTTAAACTCCCTCTGACCACTGTGCAGGACTTGTATATGTCATTCCCAAGACGAATCGACAATGTATCGGCTGCAAAAGGAGGCCCTACACCATACTAATAAATTATTGTGGTCTAAAACCAGGTGTTTCAGTTCCATTGTCCAACCCCTGTATGTATATATGTATATATATATATGTGAATATTCTGTTTGCACATCATTTGCAACATAAATAAATGCAATGTACTGAATTCTATTCAAATATTAAACAACTAATGCACATAGGACAGCACTGACCATGAGGTAGTCATAGAAGCAGTTGACAGAGGGCTCAATGTCCAGGTAGTTGATGGTGAGCTGGATCTTGTACCCATGTGGAACATGTAGGTCCCACTGCTGATGGAGATCAGCTGGATAAGGGTTCGGATACAGAGGAGACTGAACCTGGCCAAACATTGCTGCCTCACTCCCACTCCACCAGAACAGACTGGAGAAACAGACAGATAGGTCAAGCTGCTTTAGGGTGACATGCCAATGTGGGAAAGGCACTACAGCAGTTTTCAGCATAAGAAATGCCCCTTAACTGATCAAGGATCCAAAGTCCCACAAAAAATCAGTTTCAACCCTAGGGGACTCCTTTCCAATCCCAGAAACATAGGTTTAAATCTCAGAGGAATTTGTTGCAAGTCCAAGAGACCTATTCCAACCCCAGAGGGATTCTTTACAACTTCACAGGGTTCACAGGAATTAGAACTATAACTATAGAACTATATTTGAACCATAAATGCGGACTTCTACTAGCGGGCCGCCCAATGGAGGATGGGTTCCATTTTGAGTCTTGGTCCTCCCAAGGTTTTTTCCTAATCCCTGCCATTTTAGGGAGGTTTTCCTTGCCACTGTCGCCTCTGGCTTGCTCATTAGGGATCTGGACCCATATGATTGTAAAGCTGCAGGTTAGTTTGCATTTCATTGATAATAAGTCAACCATAACTCATATTGTAATGATTGTCAGTACGTCTTAATATCTGAGACCAGAAGAGGAGACACTACATTTCTGAGAATGCCCCTTAGTACTGTGAACACCAAATAAACACTCCATTTCAAGTAAATACAAACGCTAGATGGTATAAACTTGTTTACAGAAAAATTACATTTCAAAAGTCAAAAGAATACGAGTTGAGATATTGGAATGGAAACCATGAAACATTCATAAAGCAAATATGTGTCTGTTACGCTGGCTGTCACACCCCTTGGCTGTCTGGATATTTGTCCTGCGTTTGTCCAGTGTGTTCCCGTGGGAAAACCTACCAGCACCAGTTATTGCCATTCCCATACAACCAATACGTCTAAAGTTGATTCAGGGTCCGTCATAATATTTTTAATAATAGGGTTCAACTCACAGATCTAGTGCACATTTTATCAGCCTTGTCAAGAAATGCTCTTGCGAAATGCTGCATACCAAGTCGTCAAAACGATGAATATGAGAGAGAAAAATATGCGGTCGTTGGGTTACGGGTCGTAAACAATATGGAGACAGAAAGAGAATCAGTTGTATTTGCAGAATTGTTCCTGCCAGGGTTCCGACATTTATAATTCTATTCTATAATTCTACAGACATCCCACGATTTAAATATATGTAGACCAGGGAGTCCCTTATGCACATACAGTGGATCTCAGAGTACATTACACAAAATAAATCTAATTTTCATTAAAAAGAAAAGAATCAGAAACACTTACAATATGGAGAAACTACCAATATTGAGCGGGTTCCATCCTAAAATATCTACTTGATGAGGTCTGCGCCGCATTACAGGCTAAATGATGTATGTAACTTTACAATTTTTCAGTTGTATACGGAACTACGTGCGACACAGGTAGCTTATGTAACTCGCAATTGTTCATCGCAAACCACCTCTTACACCGCTGAATATGTGCTGTATCACTCTACAGCAGACACAGATCCCGAACGCCATTACAGCCGTTTGCTATCAGGCGCGTGCACATCGAGAGTCGCTTTGCGGTATGAAGGACGAAGGCTTGTCGCCTGACAATCGATCAGTCAAAAAATAAATGTGCAGCATAAAAAATAGAAATAAATAAATACATAAATATTCGATGTAAATAGTCTATTTTATTTATTTATTCATGCATTGATCTATTTATGGATTTATGTCTCAGACGTGAAATCTGTTTCAGGAATCTGAAAACATCAACCAGGAAATGATGACAACAGATTTATTGCATCGCCTTTTTATGAACTGTCCTGCAAACTTTGCGTCAGTCAGTGATGCTGTGGACTATTATAATGCACCATTAAGCAGTATTTTAAACTACCCTGCCAAAACCAGAACAGTCACTTTCTCTCGTTCAGCCCGTTGGTTCACAAGTGAACTATTTGAAATGAAGACAGACGGACGATACCAAAGGTTACCTACCTAGCTACATTTAAAGAGCTTTTCTAATTTAATCCCGTTCGACGTAATGAGATACTGTCTAACACAACTCTTGTTTCTAGTTTAAAACTACAGTGTTATTCCTTTCGTCTCTTACCAGGTAATGTTTAGTCTATTTTGGTGAATCGTTTTGACATACTGCATCATTTAGCTTACCCATGATAAAATCGCTTACTTATCACTAGGTAGTCGCTGCTTATATCACGGGTAAAGAGCTAAATGCTCTTTAAATGTAGCTAGCTAGCTGGGTATTTAGACAGACACTAAGGCTTAAAAACCCTGAGAAAAATCCCATTTAACACAACTTAGTTTCTATCTAAATAGCTATCGAAGGGACTTAATTAATAAAGCTCTTTAAATGTAGCTAGCTAGCTTTACTACTTAAATCCCATTCAATGTAATGAGAAACTGTATAACACAATAAGCTAAAAACCTAGAGTCCCTGCATAAAATAATTCGTCCAGAAACACTTCCGTTGTGTTTTTCTGAATTTGCAGCACGTTTCCTAAATGTAGCTAGTGTTGTCATTTTGATTAATTTGTTTTGCGTATTTGCAGCGCGTTTTTCGTTTGCAGCGCGTTTTTCGTTTGCAGCGCGATGGGCTTTCAGGGCCACCGTACTGGACCCCTTTCCAACTGCCTTAGTAAAAGCAAACACTACCATCTTAAGTCCTTAAGTCCTACTCTTTACATGATGGTTATGTGCCGTGCTCACCAAAAACTGCTGTAATCAAACCACTTCTCAAAAAACCTACTCTTGATCCTGTTTTTGCTAATTATAGGCCTATCTCCAATCTTCCCTTCATCTCTAAGGTATTGGAAAAAGTACTTGACATTTACATTTTCAACATTCAACAATTTTGAAAAATTATGTCTGGTTTTGGCGCTGCCCACAGCACAGAAATGGCTCTGGTTAAAGTCACTGATGACTCTGGTTAAAGACCCTCTGATGACTCACGCATGCTGCTTTCTCCTCGTTTCAGTCATATCTGACCAGCAGATCAGGGTACATTTCCATCGGAAGTGCAAGATCTAAATAATTTGCAGTGACCTGCAGTGTTCCCCAGGGGTCAGACCTTGCACCCATCCTCTTTAGGGATCTGGACCCACGCAATTTGTAAAGCCGCTTTGTGACAACATGTGTTGTAAAAAGCGCTATATAAATAAAATTGAATTGAATTGAATTTATATTATATATGTTCCCAGCATCACACTGTCCGGTCACACTCTGCTTCTATTTACAACTGTTACTAATCTTGGGAATAAAATGGACCAGCTCAATTTTGAAACTCATAAAACATCTTCGCAAGGTTTAATTTCATCACCTCAGAAACATTGCCAACCTTCACCCTGCACTTATTACATCAGATGCAGAAAAACTTGTACATGTTTTTGTTTGCTCCAGACTGGATTATTGTAATGTCTTCATTGGGATCCCAAACAAGATTCTGCAAAAACTTAAGTACATTCAGCACAATACTGCTCGAATCCTGATGAGAGTGCGGAAAAATGAGCACATCTCCCCTATTTTGCATTCTCTCCATTGGCTTCCTGTCTCTGTTAGGATCGAATACAAGGTTTCCCTACTCACCTATCAAAAGACAAAATAAAGATACTTAGTATAACCCACGGGCTGGCACAAAACGGGGAGCACCAAAAATACACGGAGAACTCTCAACGTGAAAAATAGCAAATGGGGAGAAGGAACGAAAAATACACGGAGCTACACTCAACGTGTCCAGGCTCAAACAGAAGAAAAACCTTCCTGCCAAAATAACAAATGGATAGGAAGGGAGACAGTGAAAGGAAAACTTGAGAAAGGCCAGAAGTGGCACAGGAGTGAACACATGGCGACAAGGCACCAGGGAATGCAACAATGTTACGGAGAGACTGACTGGATGAACGAGGTAAGACGACAAACAACTCAGCAATGAGACACTGCAACTGTCCTCCTTAAGTGGGGAGGAAGACAGCTGCAGGTCATCATTGCTGATTGCGTCTCAGTCTGGAACTGGCTCGCGAGCCCCCTCCTGTGGCGGCAGAAGGAGTAGCGCTGGAGCCAGCCCTGACAAACAGGACTGGAAAAACCTATGATATATGACTTTTAACTAGTTTTATTGGATATAATGATGTTTTTGTATTGGTGTTTTTATTCTGTAGCTCTTTGAGTGCGTTATAAATAAAATGTGTTATTATTATTCTATGTTAATGAGGCCATCGTTTAATTAAAAAATGGCCTCGTATTCTGACTGTCAGCTTAGCTACGAAACACTGAGGGCTGAACAAATTTATAATCCTTTTTATGAACCCTGAAGGCTATGATCTACATCTACAGATGATTTCAGAAACCTTCACAGTATCCAAAGTTACTAGTAAACCCGAAATCATAGTGCTCACTGTCCAACAGTTCAGCTATTAATCTTAGTTCCTCACAGATATTCTATTCCCAGCTTCTGCCATCATGCCTGGGACAAAGTCCCATACGCCAATTTCCTATTAGTTCACATTCTATCATTTAGTTACGTTTGGTCCGCCTTGCAGCTCAACCCTGCCCACCCTTGATCAATAGCTTGTTAGAACTGCAATAGTCGCACCCACCTCATTAACATAGAATAGAGGCATAAATCCAGAAATAAATAAATCCTTAATTAAATCCAGAAATAAATCAGTAAAACCAGGAATAAATAAATAATAATAATAATAATAATAATAATAATATGGACTGTTCTATGACGAATATGCATTTATTTATTTTTATGCTGCACATTTATCGATTCTTTTGTCGCCTTTCATCCTCTGTAAATCAGTTTACCAGATATTTAACATATTCAATGAGTTAATAATTACGAATTAAAACATCACTGGTGTGACCTCCTTTGAAACTGAAAACTGGTATTAGTAGTGAGGAATGTTTAATGTAGTTTGGATCATTTTTGATGGTGTAATAAATCACTGTAATCAAATAAAGTATTTTAGTTACAAAGAAGCAAGCCAGAACTTATAGACTGCTGAACTGTGGATCCAAAATCAATGATGAAAATGATAGATTTGGGAATTACTGATTCTCAGGCAAATCTGTAAAACTTACCATAGTATTAGAAGTGTTCTGCCCATAACTGAATGAATCTTTCATGCAGTTAAAATGTTGACCTGCTGAGCGAACTTGTTGTCATTTCAAATGAAAAGAGTGAGAGAACAAGAGTTTAAAAGTCAAAGCAAAAATCAGATTTGTTTGATTTGGCTGAAGAGTAAGAAGAAGAGTGAAGAGAAGGCATACACAATTCAGAGAGAGAGATTTGCACAGAGACATACAGAGGGTAAGAGAGAGGGAAATAAGAAAATACAAATAAAGTTGTATTAATTTGTTATTTATAATTGACCTCAAAACATCAGAAGAGTTTTAAACATATTTTTGATGATGTTTATTCTAAATCCAATCAAGATATTTTTCACGAAGCCCATAGTTAATCTCCTAGAGCATGTGCATTAGTTTAACAAAGTATCAATAAAAGATATTAATAAATACAGTCTGCTGAAATTGGTGTAAACAGGCAAAGAGCAGGATGAGGGCTGGGGCTGTATTCAACATTTCCCCTAATCTGTGTTGTATGGAGCAGTGGGCTGTTTGTTTTTGAAAGGTCAAATTCCATACAAACTCTGCACGGAAATGTTGCTGTAACGGCAGGCTCCGCCCTCCTCCCCTGTTTCTGTGTCGTCCTTCTTGTCCCGCCCTGTTTCCATAGTTACCCTTTGGTTTGTCACGCCCTGCCCTGATCGTTCTCACCTGTCTCTCGTTGTCAGTATTTATATTCCTTGTGTGTCTCTAGTCTCTTGTGGGGTATATGTGTGTATATGTCACGTTCTATGGTTCTCATGTGTTTTGCCTCGCGTTCATGTTTGTTCCCCGTTTCGTATCATAGCTCTGTTCTTGTGTTCATGTTGTTTCTCTGGCTTCCTGGTTTGCGTCTCGTCCCTGTATTTCGGTATGTTATTAGATATGTCTATTGTGCTGTGTATTTCGGTAGTTGTGTTCTCATGTTAAAACCCTCCTCTTGTTTGGTGTCGTCCCTGTTTATTCTGTTATAGGTTTACGTAGTCTCCCATTACGTGTCGTAGTTTCTCTGTATTCTGGTACTCGTTCATGGTTCTTCTGTCTGTTTGATTTGTATTAGTGCGTGTGCTTTTACCGTTGTATGTGTATACTGGTTGTGTGGCTCCGTTACTTTTATGTTTCGCGTTATTTGTATCCTTGTGTTAGTGTAGTCTCCCGTTTCATGTTTATTCAAATAAACCCCGTTCTTCTGCGTCCCGCCCCCTCTGTAGTTAGTTTGTGACAGTTGCCTCATACACGTCCCATCCCAGAGGTGGAAAGAGTACTGAAAAATTGTAATTGAGTAAAAGTATTTTTACTTTGCCTAAATTCTACTTGGAGTAAAAGTAAAATTACCCATCTCAAAATTTACTCGAGTAAAAGTACAAAATTACTTCATTTAGAATGTAATTTGAGTAAATGTTACTCAGTTAATTTCAGTTATTTAATGCAATAAAGGATGAGTCATGAATCAAATTCAGCACAAGTTGTTTTAATCGATTTTGCACACTTGCAAAAGATTAGATGGGATCAGGATCCCACAAATCTGCCCACAATCTACAACTTTAGACCGGAAAAGCTCTTGTTTAATTTCAGCAGCAGCTGATTTTCGAAGTTTTTTGCTGTAAGTCTTGCTCTCTTTGCTGTGAAGAGCAACCCCGCTGAACTAAAAAGCCTCTCACAGGCAGCTGAGGCTGGAAGGCCTGTGTTGAGTTTCAGAGACAGCTTCTTAATGTTTGGGAAGGAGTTCAGCAGGTCCGTGCTCTCCGACACACAGGCAAGGTACCCCTCCAATTCCCCAGAACCCTCTGATCTGCGGGACTTCATCGTGGAGAAGTAGTCCTCTTCGTCTGACGAATTCTGCCTGAGCACACCCTGCTCCACCTCAGCCTCGGCCATCTGGTCAAGGTGATGCCTCAGATACAGTAGCCCTGTTTAATGACAGACGGCGTAGGGAAATTAAGTACTGAGCTATTTGTTCTTAAAGACTATGGATAGCTAAATCAGATAACATATTGGAACACTTTGGCACTATTAAACTTTAATACCCCACCTCCCACTAACAAACACGCCTGCACAGCGGAGATGATCAACTAATTTCACCAAATTACATGCTTTTTAGTATTTCTATGAATGTGGCAAGTAAAATATGTATATGCTAATAGAAAACAAATGAACAAGACTAAAATAAATCTCATACCTCCTTCAATGACTTCAGCTTTGTCAGTCCAGCCCGTCTTAAATTTGGGTAGGAGGATTGCTGCTGAGATAAGCTCTCGGTCCTCCATCATGACTCTGAAGCGCCTTTGGACCCCTTGCTGTAGTGCCGAGATGAGAGGGAGGCACATCTTGACCGACGCTTCATGCCTTCTCAGTTTGGACTGTAATTCAGAGATCACTGGGAGCAGCCATCCAAGGTGTGTGTTGGTCTCTGACTGAAGAATATTCAAGGCCCTTACCACTGGTCTCATCACACAGCAGAACTCATCCAGAAAGGCAATTTCTGCCTGACTCAACCTGCACAAAATAAATAAATGAAAAATAACAATTAAGTTTTGTTCAGTAACAGAGGGGTTTGGACTTTGTAATCATAAACAACCAAATAACATTTACATCATATGGTATTGTATTATATTATATGTTGTGTATTTTATACTCTTGAATCAGCACTGCTTATTCATCATGAATTGTGACAATGTTAAGTTATATATGGCAATGAAATATTTTAAGGTATTTACATCATATAATCTTCAATTTAATTGTAATGTATTAGATGTTTGTGTATTTTTAGACTCTTGAATCAGCAATGTTTATTCTTCATGAATGACAAATGTTAAGTTATAGACTGTATTCTAATTAATATTTTAAAATGTAAAACAAAAACTCACATTTTCAGTTTCAGTTCTTCGCAGACACGCCTGATGGCACCCTCCCTTGTTCTTTAATGATGCGTAGGATTCTCTCCACAGCCATGTAGGTTGAATTCCACCGTGTCTTGTTGGGTCGAATGAGCTGAAGACCACATTTGTCTTCTACAGTTTCTGCTGCAGTGTGGGAGCGTCCTGACTTATTCCAGAGACCTTGGCATTTGCCAAAGGCGGCGTGTGAAAGCCTCTTGTAGGTGTCATTCTTCTTTTCAGCAAGGTCAGCATCTGTCGTGGCAACTAAGTTAAGTAGGTGGCATGCACATCTCTGGTGTTTGGGGAGCTGGAATGTCTTGTCTAGGATGCTGAATGTGTCTTCACTCAACATTATCATCTGAACCTTCTTGGTCTGAGTCTGACCCGCCATCCTCATCCTCCAACTGGCTCTGCTCACCAAAAACAGAGAAGGCCTTCAAAAAATTTGAGCCACTGTCTGTGGTGGTTCTAACCACTTTTCCTCTTATTCTGTATTGGCAGTGGATATCATCCAGGACACCTGCAAGCACATCAAAGGTGTGTGATCCTTTTAACCTCTTGCATGCCAACACGACAGATCTTCTCTCGAAAGTCTCTTCGTCAATCCAATGGCATGTGACGCCTATGTAGCTTTTTTGGTGTGCAGACCAACAATCTGTGGTGGTAGCGACATGATTGATGTTACTAAGATGTGAGATCAACGTCATCTTCATTTGAGCGGCAGCTTCAGCGATTCTGCTCTTAAGTGTGGGTCTGGAGAGTATTTTGTACTGAGGATTGAGTGCAGCAGTAAACTCTTTAAATGCTGGCTGTTCTACCAAAGAGAAGGGATGGTGACCTTCACAAATGAGCTTGATGAGAAACTGATCATAGAAAATACTATTTTTAAAATACATTTTTAAACATAGAACAATCTCATCCTATTGGAAAAAAGTGCTTTATGGTCAGTTATATTAAGCAAAAAATGCAGATTGTAATAGGCCTACTGTAGGATTAGCTAGGCATTAAATTCATTAAATTATTAAATTATTAAATTAAATACAGCAATGCTACTTTTAAAAAAACTACAGCAAAGCTGGAACATATCATGAAGGCACATTATGCTTATATGGGAAGCACAAAAAACAAACAATAAATAAACTGTTTGGGATGTAAGAGACAAAAACACATGCGCTAACTTACCACCACATGCTTTTCGCAAATTGGATGTCGATGTTTTAAATGTCGAAAGCTCCGTTTTGCCGGGCAGGCACATGTTGCACTGCATTATAACGTTGTTGCCTTTTGTGCGTTTGAAAACAAAGAATTCTTTCAAATTTGGCCAAGGGTTTCTCTGGCTTTCGTCTCCAGAATGTGTAGTGCAATGCTCTTCGGACCTTTCCTCCGCCATGGTCTCCACGTCTTGGTTAGCAACAGCCATCTTCCGATGCACAGTAGCCTATTAGATCCACCAGATTACGACCTGATTATGAGACAAAGGAAAAGGGCGTGCAACGAAGGCCACGCAATTGACTTTCAGTTTCGGGACTCAGGAGTTTAAATGTCCGCCCGCATTTAATTTTTCACCATCAATATTTTTTACTCAGTAACGTGAGGGGGTTCAAATGTAGCGAAGTAAAACTACTTAGGTCAAAATTTACTCGAGTAAAAGTAAAAATTACATATTTCAAATACTACTCAGAAAATTACAAATGACTCATAAAAAATACTCAATTACAGTAACGTGAGTAAATGTAATTCATTACTTTCCACCCCTGGACAGGACACATTTTTAATCCAGGGACTGGCTACATTTTACACCTAACAAGCCAGAAACATCTACCATAAACATCACATTCAGAGACACACACGCGCACACACACAGGTGCAGACCAACCCAAAGTGCTTTATGTACACTGTGCACTAATCCCATCTAGATGGTAACTGTTTAATCTATAAGACTCCAACAGTCTCTCTAGAGTGTAACTGTTTAATCTGTAAGACTACAACAGTCTCTCTAGATAGTAACTATTTAATCTGTAAAACCCCAACAGTATCTGCACTCAGTAGCTGTTTGATCTGTAACAGACAGAATGCGTAGGTTAAAAAGAGGTGTTGTGTCTCTGTCTCACACACACACACAGTTACCGCCGGGAGATAGGAGCTGGGCATACAACAACTTGGCTTTATTGTGCGAGGAATGGCAGGATGCAGAATATTCATGCGGAGCTTTATTAGCTAACAATGCTGCATAATTAGTGCTTAGCGGACCATTTATTAATCAATGCATCCAAATTTATCAATACATCCAATTAAAACCCAAATGCAATGAATTAATCACTTCATCCATTTCAAACACAGAATGCTCTCAAAAAGATACAAAAGGTTGCGATATGGTTTTATTTTACCTATTGAGTACATATGCATTAAGTTTTTGTCACAAGGATTCACAGGAATCTTAGAATGTGTATTTAATAAAGATAAATTTAGTCTTGCAAGAGTTTTGAATTGACTGTCATCTTAACATGCATTTGAATAATTAAAAGTACACCTCAGATCTCTTGCTTAGATGTAGAAACACTGAAAAATATATGGTTTCCTGCGACAGACTGACACAGCTGTGCTTATCTGTGACAGGCGGACACAGCTGTGGTTATCTGTGATGGAATGACACAGCTGTGGTTATCTGTGACCGAATGATGATGATTAATTTGTCTCCATGGTTTCCCTGATCCAGTCCAGGTAGTTCTTCACTTTGGTGTAATAGCCTCTATTGTACTGGTTTCCACAGTCAGGAGGACCCCATGACACAATGCCCTTGAGTTGGTAGGGTGTTTTTGGAGACCCAATCCCTACCATGGGGACAACCAGAGGACCTCCACTGTCCCCCTTACAGCTGTCCACATTCCTGCTCTCACCTCCTGCACAAAACATGTTATCAGTGACCTTCTGATCATTTGGAAAACAAGGAACATCTGGAATTTCTGTCACCTGACCATAAAACAAATATCGAGTCTTCGATACATTTTCGGATTTTCCTCCAAACCCTGAGATTGTCCCCATCTTGCCCCCCATCGCTGCTCCATGGGTTTCCTCCGGCAGACACACTGGCCTAATGTTTCGGCTCAGTGGCACCCGGGCAGACAGCTTCACCAGGGCAATGTCATTATCATAGTTCACATGGTTATGGTTCAACTTCCTCCTTTCAAAACCAGGATGAATGATTATCTTCTCAGACTCCATTGTAAGAGCATTTTTGTCCTGCCCATCAATTATTCCTCCATAGAACATGAGTGTTTGTGACCCAGGTCTGTCCACTACATGGGCAGCAGTGAGCGCCCACTGATCTGAGATCAGCGAAGCACCAGCTCGTTCAGGCTCTTTCATCAGGAGATGCCAAGGAAACTCTTCTGCTTTGGCCCGCTGGCCTCCAAATATCCTCCCAGAAGAAAATGCATTATTCTTGCCACATACTGTCAAAATTTGGAGGAGAGGGATGAGAAAATTAAAGAAAACTATATTATTTTTGCTATATCTGTGAGAGAGAGAATGTTTTATTATTAAATAACAAATTTTAAATGACAAATTTGATCAATGAACACACAGAAATACCTGGAACACACTGAGGTCTAGTCTGTCCATTTCCAGATACCCAAGTACCACTGGCATTACAGGTGAAGGTAGCTGACATAAGGGATGAAATTAGAAAGCAACGACTATGATAACTCTCTAAGAATATGTACATATGCACACACACACACACACACACACACACACACACACACACACACACACACACACACACACACACACACACACACACACACACACACACACACACACACACACACACACACACACACACACACACACACACACACACACACACATAACACACACACACACACACACACACACACACACACACACACACACACACACACACACACACACACACACACACACACACACACACACACACACACACACACACACACACACACACACACACACACACACACACACACACACACACACACACACACACACACACACACACACACACACACACACACACACACACACACACACACACACACACACACACACACACACACACACACACACACACACACACACACACACACACACACACACACACACACACACACACACACACACACACACACACACACACACACACACACACACACACACACACACACACACACACACACACACACACACACACACACACACACACACACACACACACACACACACACACACACACACACACACACACACACACACACACACACACACACACACACACACACACACACACACACACACACACACACACACACACACACACACACACACACACACACACACACACACACACACACACACACACACACACACACACACACACACACACAACACACACACACACACACACACACACACACACACACACACACACACACACACACACACACACACACACACACACACACACACACACACACACACACAACACACACACACACACACACACACACACACACACACACACACACACACACACACACACACACACACACACACACACACACACACACACACACACACACACACACACACACACACACACACACACACACACACACACACACACACACACACACACACACACACACACACACACACACACACACACACACACACACACACACACACACACACACACACACACACACACACACACACACACACACACATCTGCATGGCTTTTACCATCTCCAATTAGTTTGTAGTACTCTGACAGACATGTGATGCTGATATTTTGTTTGTATGTAGTAAGTGGATCCTCCTCTGTTAGGATCATCAGATCTGAAAGGTTGGGTATCCCACAGTCCACAACTGAAAGGGAAGACACAGAAAGTGTGTGTGTAAAAGCAACAGGCCTCTCTTTGTACACAACATGCAAGGACCACAACATCAACCCTGTAGGGCTGTTGCATTGTAATCCTGTTTTTAGTTACATTTTATTACATTAAGTAACAAACATGTATATAGTAACATTGTACTTACTAACACTGTACCATTATGTACTCAGATTATTACACACTTAATTAATATTGTACTTACACTGTATACATTTATACTCTAATAGCATAATTTTATTTTTTGGTGCCTTCGGCATCTGGGTTTCTTGCTAAAATAATAATACAAACAAATATAAAATCATATTGCTATAACACATTATTGTTAAAGTCCTCCAGAGTGTCATTCAATGCCCTTCATTTTTAATGTCTTTTTAATAACATTGACATTTTTACTAAAATCCTCTAGAGTTTGTCTTCAGTGTACTTCATTGTGTCTTTGTAATTGAATTAAAGGGGGATTTTCTTTTGCTAAATGCACTGAACATTTGATACATCAGAACAGTAGTTCTTATCTCCAGGTAAATCAGTGTAACCGGGAGAACTACAATTTATAACACCTAGCTCTAACACTAGACCCAGAGTGTAACAGAACTACAGATTATAACACCTAACCCTAACAATTTGAATCAGAATCTGGTGGCCTCTGCCCGAAAGCTGAAGATGGGTCGTCACTGGGTCTTTCAGCAAGATAATGACCCTAAAACATGTGGCCAAATCTACTCAAAAATGGTTCACAAGGCACAAAATCAAACTCTCACGGCCACCTCAGTCCCCAGACCTCAACCCAATAGAAAACCTGTGGGGTGAGCTGAAGAGGAGAGTGCATAGGAGAGGACCCAGGAAAGAGGAATGGTGGAAGATCCCTCTATCTGTATTCTCCCATCTTGTGAAGAGTTAAAGGAGAAGATTAAGTGCTGTCTTTTTGGCAAAAGGAGGTTGTACAAAGTACTAACACCAGGGGTGCCAATAATTGTGGCACACATGATTTCATTCAAAAGATTTGTTTCTTAGTCATGATTTTTTTCACTTGAGTTGAAGGTTGCTTTTTCTAAATTATTTTAGAGTGAGATTATGGTTCAGCAATAAAAAAATTTTTTATTTGAAGGTTGTTAACACCTTTTAAATAGGGGTGCCAATGATTATGGAGGGCGCTGTATGTGTGTGTGTGTAATGTGAGTGTATCTCACGTTCGCAGTGGTGGATGGGACTCCACTTCCCACTTTTCTGACATGTGGACACAAAGGTTTGCTGAAGTGTCTGAGCACAAATGAAAAAAGATCTGAATAACCAGACTACAAAATAAACATCCAGACAGTCAAACAAGAAAGCTACCAAATAAACAATAAAACAGATTCTATACAGTACATATGATCTAAATGTAAAATATAGAAATAAAAAGTAGTTACACTGTCCAAAGAATGCCCAGTGATACACTGCACAGTGACTGTGTCTCCTGGGGTGTACTGAGTTTTCTGAGGCACCACAATGGAGTTGGCCATCACTGTTCCAGGGCACCGCATTGCTGTAGGACGTTTATGCTGGATATAATCAATAAGTTAACACTGTACTGCTATAATCAATCAAAAATGTGGATTCAAGACACCACTGACTACCGCAGTTATGGTGATTATCTAATTAACAGCTAACCAGCTCAAACAATGAAAAACTCAAGCAAAAGCTTGGTAAGGTGCCAATTAAAGTTCTTCATTAAAGTTCTCCATTAAAGTTAGTGCCTTAAAATCCTGCATTGCACTTTGACATTTTTTAATGTAGTGATCAGAAGCTGCAGTGTGAGCCCTGTAGGTTGTGCAAGCCTACGTTGAGCTCTGTAGCTCAGGGAGAAGCCGTTGTTGGTGCCTCCTTGGTCTGTACGGAACAGGACCTGAACACGCTGAGCAGCAGTGGAGATTTCAGCCGGAGCTTTGTGTCCACAGAAGGGCCCAAGTGTCCCAGAGTCAGTGTGTATCTGGTAGGCAGACATAGGAAGCAAAAGGATGTGAGGCCTTGAGCGTGGAGTGAGTAGGAGGTGGATGCATGTGTGGAGTAGAGTGAGATTAGGGTTAGGGTTAACAGCATGCACCTCTGCGTAGAGTGAGATTAGGGTTAGGGTTAACACCATGCACCTCTGCGTAGAGTGAGATTAGGGTTAGGGTTAACAGCATGCACCTCTGCGTAGAGTGAGATTAGGGTTAGGGTTAACACCATGCACCTCTGCGTAGAGTGAGATTAGGGTTAGGGTTAACAGCATGCACCTCTGCGTAGAGTGAGATTAGGGTTAGGGTTAACAGCATGCACCTCTGCGTAGAGTGAGATTAGGGTTAGGGTTAACAGCATGCACCTCTGCGTAGAGTGAGATTAGGGTTAGGGTTAACAGCATGCACCTCTGCGTAGAGTGAGATTAAGTTTAGGGTTAACAGCATGCACCTCTGCGTAGAGTGAGATTAGGGTTAGGGTTAACAGCATGCACCTCTGCGTAGAGTGAGATTAGGGTTAGGGTTAACAGCATGCACCTCTGTGTAGAGTGAGATTAGGGTTAGGGTTAACAGCATGCACCTCTGCATAGAGTGAGATTAGGGTTAGGGTTAACACCATGCACCTCTGCGTAGAGTGAGATTAGGGTTAGGGTTAACAGCATGCACCTCTGCGTAGAGTGAGATTAGGGTTAGGGTTAACACCATGCACCTCTGCGTAGAGTGAGATTAGGGTTAGGGTTAACAGCATGCACCTCTGCGTAGAGTGAGATTAGGGTTAGGGTTAACAGCATGCACCTCTGCGTAGAGTGAGATTTATCAAGTGCAAATCCAAGAGAAGAGTCATATCAGTCCAGGGTCATAACAGATGCGCAATCAGATACAGAAAAGTAACTAATACGTAAAGACATGACGGACTAAAGTAACCTCAAAAACCACCACACTAAACCAGAGACTAGGAATAAAACAAGGCAAAACAATTCTTAAATTTAACACTAGAAAATATGTACAAACCAGACTGCAGAAACACAGATCTAAGGACTCAGGGGCTACATACAAAGACCAGCAACAGGGAAGACAAACATAGGGTTTAAATATACTGCTAGACAATGAACTTAAAAAGACACAGCTGGAGACATGGAGAGGGTGGAGTTACAGATGACAGGGGCGTGGCAGGAGAACACATGGGAAAACCAAAACATGAGCACATGGACAAACCAAAACAAAGCAGTGACAGGGAGACAGAGGAGGGGCTAAAGGGGACCGAAAACTAGATAGACAGGTGGGGGCGGCGCTAAACATGACAAAGGGAAGGAAAATGTAGCACTGCAATGAGAACAGTCAACCTTGTACTACCTGCATATTTATCCACAGAAAACATTCAGAACCTTCAGGCACAAAGAATCTTCTATTATAAACAGACGTTGGAGTGTCTGAACCAGACATTAGCAGTATTAGTATTCTGATCTTAATGTTTTACATATACGGCATTTAGCAAATATCCAAAGCAACTTACAAAGTGCTTTTCATCTGTTCACAGAATGCATCCTAGATAGTCCCTTAGATAGGTCAGAATTAAAGATACACTTGAGCCAGAACTACTAAACTACAGGACTTCATGTTCAGATCGGGCTTCATGGTCATCATGTAGGGAGGGGCTGGGCCATTTTTGGCTTTGTAGGCAAGCATCAAGGTTTAATATCTGATGTGTGCAGCTACTGGAGGCCAGTGAAGACAATGCAGCAGTAGAGTGATGTGTGAACATAAATGTTAACCATTAAGGTAATATTGGAATTTCCTTGCCCACGACTAGTCCATCTGCTGGGACACTTTTGGCCACCCAAGGGATGCACAGGGCAACTCTACGGTAATCAGGGAATGTCAGCCAACCCCTAACCCCCTAACCCCTAACCCCTAACCCTAACACTAACCCCTAACCCTAACACTAACCCCTAACCCTAACCCCTAACCCCTAACCCTAACACTAACCCCGAACACTAACCCCTAACCCGAACACTAACCCCGAACACTAACCCCTAACCCTAACACCTAACCGCTAACCCTAACACCTAACCCCTAACCCTAACCCCTAACCCGAACACTAACCCCTAACACTAAGCCCTAACACCTAACCCCTAACCCGAACACTAACCCCTAACCCTAACACTAACCCCTAACACTAACCCCTAACCCTAACCCTAACACTAACCCCTAACCCTAACCCCTAACCCTAACACTAACCCCTAACACTAACCCCTAACCCTAACCCTAACACTAACCCCTAACCCTAACCCCTAACCCTAACACTAACCCCTAACCCTAACACCTAACCCCTAACCCGAACACTAACCCCTAACACTAACCCCTAACCCTAACACCTAACCCTAACCCCTAACCCTAACACCTAACCCCTAACCCTAACACTAACCCCTAACCCTAACACTAACCCTAACCCCTAACCCTAACACTAACACCTAACCCCTAACACTAACCCCTAAACCCCTAACCCTAACCCCTAACACTAACCCCTAACACTAACCCCTAACCCCTAACACTAACCCCTAACCCTAACCCTAACCCTAACCCCTAACCCCTAACCCTAACACTAACCCCTAACCCTAACCCTAACACTAACCCCTAACCCTAACACTAACCCTAACCCTAACCCCTAACCCTAACACTAACCCCTAACACTAACCCCTAACACTAACACTAACCCCTAACACTAACCCCTAACCCTAATGCTCCTGCTTACTGAAGAGCAGCTCCCTAACTCCCTGCGCTCGGTCTGTGTGGTTGCTATTTCTGGTATGAACCTTAAGCACTGCCTCATGGGTTTTGCATGTCTCTCACTGTTCAAGCTTCTACTAAAAGCCTTTGAGTCACACCTTTCCCTTCTCAGGTGCTTCCAAACCCTAAAACCCTCAAACACCCAAATCCCTAAACCTCCTAACCCTCATCCCCCCAAAATGTCAAACACTCAAAACCCCCAAACCCTCAATCCCTTAAACCCACCCTCAACACCCTCAAACCCCCAAACCCTCAAACATCTCAAAAAAGAATGGTAAGAGTGGTGGCTGTCTGTTTGGAGGAGCTTCCCCACTCATGCTAGCTGCCAGTTAGGGTTATGGTTTAGAGTTTAGGGTTGACAGATTAACTTTAGCAATTAAGGTTCCTTGGTCTGGTTGGGTCTGATCTGTCATATTTGGACACAGAGGTTTTACTCTGTATTGGGGGGGGACAGGACACTCCCATTACGAATACTGTACAGATATGGCTTATAACACTACAACAGCAATAGAACAGATCAGTAAACCACCCAAAGCTCTTCAAGAATCTTCAAGAAAGGGAGGTAAGAGAAAAGCTGCATCAGGTCAGCGGAGCTACAGACCGTAAGAGAGTCCACACATTGCCCATCTCTGCTCTCCACATCAAACTCCCCAGGGAAGCTTAACACCAGCTGCTGGCCCTCCTGCACCACCAAAGTGTAGGAACAGAAGGAGTTCTCCCAGTATGGACCAGGGCTGCCTGGGGGGCTCAGCACACCCTCCCCAAAGAGCATCTCTGTGCAGTTTGCTGAGAGACAGAAAGAGAGTGAAATAAAATCAATGTTACATTTTATATTGCCAAATACAACAGAAAAGTGAGATTCAGAAAATGGATGCTTTTCTATATTTGTGTACGAGAGCAAAATACTGTTATTTTATTACATGACATTAATAGAGATTTTTCAATTTGAAATTGAGGCTGCAGGTGTGCTAGTCTTCACCGTACTATGTACTGTGTGTGTGTGTGTGTGTGCTTGTGTAGTTCCATACCACTGCAGGTATGCTGGTCTTCACTGAGGTAGTAACCTGGCTTGCAACTGCAGGTGTATCCTCCAATGTAGTTATGGCAGAAGTGGGAACAGAGAGGATCACCGTCCTGGCACTCGTCTACATCTGGGGTCCCGCAGAGACACACGGTCAAAGGTCAGCTAAGTAATCAGAATCCATAAAGATCCCCTCTCTCCCCTGAGCTGCCACAGGATGGGCAACACTGAAGTTCAGTTGAGACTAGAAGCTTACCCTGTGCCTTGTAGAAGGCTCTGAAGCCAGTGTGTCTCTCTGGGTTGGAGAAGTCAGCCTGGAAGGAGAGAGCGAGACAGCCCCCGGCGTGTGAACGCAGAGAAGGATTGACAGAGAGCAGATGCTGAGGTGACATTCTGCCACACAGTTTGGTGAGAAGGATGTTCCCTGCAAACACCTGCAAGAACAAAGCACAGACAAAACCAGTGCTATGGAACAGGCTTTAAGGTCCAAGAACAGAAGCCACACACACACACACAATATACACACAGTATAATGGATCACAGTCTCTCATTTGAAACTCATGTAAATAATATCTCTAGGACAGTCTTCCTCCACCTTAGGAACATTGCAAAGACTAGGACCATACGGCCTTCCCAGGATGCAAAAACGTTCATGCATTAATCAAGTTCAGATTGGACTGCTGTAATGCCGTACCTGGCTGTTCTACTAGGTGCTTAAACAAGCTCTAGCTAATTCAGAATGCAGCAGTCAGAGTCCTTACCAGAAGTAGAAAGTTTTTCCTCTATCATAACTACATAACATTGACTCCCAGTCAAATTTCATATTGATTATAAAATACTTCTAATGACCTACAAAGCACTAAATGGTCTTTCCCCACAATACCTCAGTGAACTCCTAGTGTGCTATGACCCACCACGTCTGCTTAGAGCAAAAGGTACAGGCTCTGTATTAGTACCTAGAGTAAGGAAAACTACCACAGGGGTCAGAGCCTTTTCCTGTAAACCTCCCATGCTATGGAATAACATCACTGTCAATGTTTGAGAATCAGGCACAGTCTCAATATTCAAGGCTAGGCTGAAAATCCATGGGGCATTGAGAGTTATGGTTAATTGGGATATTACGATGCTGTTATTTCACCTCTTTTTTGTCGCTCAGGTTTGTAGTGGAGTGCTGATGCCCCAGGGTGCCTCGTGCCTGTGAACCTTCTGACTCCGTCTTTACAACTGTGTACCTTTTGGCTCTGCCCTTTTAGCTGTGCTGCCATGGCTAGATCTGATGGAGTCCATCCTTGAACACCATAGTCCTTTAATTTACACTTCTCTCTACTTAGTCATGCCTCTTGTCTCTCTTTCTGATGAGGTAATCCTACTCCCGATGTCCTGCTGAGGTAATCTTACTCCTGATGTCCTGCTGAGGTAATCCTAATCCTGATGTCCTGCCAAGGTAATCCTACTCCCGATGTCCTGCTGAGGTAATCTTACTCCTGATGTCCTGCTGAGGTAATCCTAATCCTGATGTCCTGCCAAGGTAATCCTACTCCTGATGTCCTGCTGAGGTAATCCTACTCCTTTATGTCCTGCTGAGGTAATCCTAATCCTGATGTCCTGCCAAGGTAATCCTACTCCCGATGTCCTGCTGAGGTAATCTTACTGCTGATGTCCTGCTGTTACTGAGTCTCAACCTGTCTCAGCTGCTCTGGCTCCTCCCAACATCCCCTGATGCCCCCCTGCTGTGACCCCTCCCTTCAACCCACCTCCACTGCCCTGGTCACATGTTCCTGTGCCAGATGGAGTTTTGTTAAGGTTAGGGTTAATGAGTGTGAGTTAGTGTGAGTCTGGATTATGGCTAGGGTTAGGGTTAGTGAGTATGAGTTAGAGTTAGGGTTAGTGAGTCTGGATTATGGCTAGGATTAGGGTTAGTGAGTATGAGTTAGAGTTAGGGTTAGTGAGTATGAGTTAGAGTTAGGGTTAGGGTTAGGGTTAGTGAGTATGAGTTAGAGTTAGGGTTAGGGTTAGTGAGTATGAGTTAGAGTTAGGGTTAGGGTTAGTGAGTATGAGTTAGAGTTAGGGTTAGGGTTAGTGAGTATGAGTTAGAGTTAGGGTTAGTGAGTATGAGTTAGAGTTAGGGTTAGGGTTAGTGAGTATGAGTTAGAGATAGGGTTAGGGTTAGTGAGTATGAGTTAGAGTTAGGGTTAGCGAGTATGAGTTAGAGTTAGGGTTAGGGTTAGGGTTAGTGAGTATGAGTTAGGGTTAGGGTTAGGGTTAGGGTTAGTGAGTATGAGTTAGAGATAGGGTTAGTGAGTATGAGTTAGAGTTAGGGTTAGTGAGCATGAGTTAGAGTTAGGGTTAGGGTTAGTGAGTATGAGTTAGGGTTAGGGTTAGTGAGTATGAGTTAGAGATAGGGTTAGGGTTAGTGAGTATGAGTTAGAGTTAGGGTTAGTGAGTATGAGTTAGAGTTAGGGTTAGTGAGCATGAGTTAGAGTTAGGGTTAGGGTTAGGGTTAGTGAGTATGAGTCTGGGTTCCTCTCAAGGCTTCTTCTTATGCTCTAGGGGTTTTTCTTTGCTAGCTGGAGGCTTGTACTTGGACACATATTAAAGCTGCTGTCATAAAGGGCTATACAAATGAATTTGACTTTGACACACTGCCCTTTGGCAGTGGTTTGTCCCCCCCCCCCACACACACACCTTGCCCTTTGGCAGTGGTTTGTCTCCCACATACACCTACCTTAACAACATCATTTTCACACTCTTGGCTGTCCTCCAGGTCCAGGTGAAGAAAGCTGAGAGTGAGAAGGTGTCCAGGTGCAGCACAGCGCTTCCATATAACTGTGGAGTGTGGAGTGTATCCATACGGATACCCTGGAGACTGAACCCAGCCAGCCAGCGTGGCAGAGCAGCCCACAGGTACTAGCAGCAAACACATCCTGAGGAAGAGGGAGAGGAGGGGGGATTTTAACACACTATTGCTGAACAAATAGAGGCCCATTGATTACAAATAAATTCTAATGAAAGTGGAGAGAGAGATGAGGAGAGGATGTGTGAAGAAGGAGATGGTGAGGGAGAGACGTGAGGGAGAGATGGTGAAGGAGAGACGGTGAGGGAGAGACAGTGAGGGAGAGACGGTGAGGGAGAGATGGTGAAGGAGAGACGTGAGGGAGAGATGGTGAAGGAGAGACGTTGAGGCAGAGACACTGAGGGAGATGGTGAGGGAGAGACGGTGAGGGAGAGACAGTGAGGGAGAGACAGTGAGGGAGAGACAGTGAGGGAGAGACGGTGAGGGAGAGACGTGAGGGAGAGACGTGAGGGAGAGATGGTGAGGGAGAGACGTGAGGGAGAGACGTGAGGGAGAGACGTGAGGGAGAGACAGGCAGAGGGCATGTGAATTAATATAAAACAAAAGAATGGGAGAAGAAGAACAGAAAGGAGGTTTAAGATGGTAAGATGAAAACAGGAAATAAAAAATAAGGAAGATGGCTCTAACCATGTAAGACGTCCGTATTTGAGGAAACTGAACCCAGCAGACATTTTATAAGGCTGCAATTAATCAATAACAGCAACAATACTACACAACATGCACATTTTCAGACTTCAACTAAACAATAACAGCAAGAATACAGCACAGCTCCCAGAGATTTTACATTGGACTTGCAAGGAGAGACTGACCACAGTAGAAAACTTAAACTAATTCACCTGATAAATACTGTTTAATCAGAGATGTGAAATAAAACACATTTCTTAGACAAATAATTAAACAGATACATACATAAATAAAATAGCACATGCTGAAACTCAAACCGAGACTCCAGGAATGGGAAATAAAGAGTGTACTCACCAGGTTATGATCATGAGGAGACCAGGTCAAAGCCCAGGACAGGAACACTGTTTTCACTTCTGTGTTCTTTTATTGGTCGATGTGCTCAACCCGCCCCCTTCCTCCAAATGTTCTCAAATACCAAAATGAAAAACACTGAAAATGACTTCTTTATATCTGCTTGAGTGTTTGTCAAGATAGGCCTATAACTATGAGTAGAGCACTACCAGAATCCACTGGAACCTACTAAATACATATATGTATCCAGGATGGATATCCAGTCAGAAAAACCCTGATATTGGAGCATATACAGCCTCATACACATCAGGTGAAATATAGTCCATTCTAGTAGTTAGAGTGTGTTTCTGTGCCTGGTTTCATCAGATCAGTGTGCTTTTCATAGGGAGTTTGGTCAGATATTTCGGTACAATGTTCTTGTGGAGTGGGCTCCGACAGAGAGAAAATAAAGTTTAGTGACATTTTTGTTTGTTTGGTTAGGCACTGCATATCATTGCCCCCTGTAGTGCAAACAACATAAACCTTTGATCAGCACTGTAGATACTGTCTGTGTAACGGGTTACGGATAGCAGCGGGAGACGTAGGCCGTTCAGAGAATTCTTTATTTTCCATCTTTTCCAAAAACCAACAGAAATACTCAGGCGTATAGCAATGAAAAACTCAAAATAGAAAAGGCAGCAGAATTCTTCAGTTCGTTGCTGGACACTCCAGGAAGGAAAGTCGTCGTCGTCGTCGTCGTCGTGGCAGGCAGGCTCTCTAGATCCTCTAATGTGTAGCACCGAACGACCGGACCTGTGGGCTTAAGCACCTAGGGGTGCAAAACTCAACAGGTGACTAGAATTCCGGTGATTGTGCTCGTGGGAGGGGTTGAGAGTGAGAAGGGGTGTGCCTCTGTGCAGGTGATGAGCGCCTGAATACACGCGTGCGTGCGTGCGCCCTCTGGTGGCTTCCCCGCCCGGCTCCCGTGACAGTCTGTAGACAGGTAATGTCACTGCTGTAAGTAATCAGCCAAATCTACTGTAAACATACACTATATTGTCAAAAGTATTTGCTCACCTTCCTTGATTCACATATGAGCTTAAGTGACATCCCACTCCTAATCCATAGGGTTCAATATGACGTTGGTCCACCCTTTGCAGATAGAACAGATCCAACTCTTATGGGAAGGCTGTCCACAAGGTTTAGTAGTGTGTTTATGGGGATTTTTGACCATTCTTCCAGAAGCACATCTGTGAGGTCACATAGTCAAAGTCAAATTTATTTATATAGCGCTTTTTACAGCACATGTCACAAAGCGGCTTTACAATCGTATGGGTCCAGATACCTAATGAATAATAAATAAATAAATCTGGCCTTTTTATATTTGAGTGGAGCTACTATATCTAGAGCTGATCTGCAGATGTTCTCTAAGCAGTTGGTTAGACTATCTAACTCCTCTGGATTTGATGGTGAGTAGGCTAAAGTAGTTAAATTTGTGAGGGTTTCAATAAACTGTGTTGATGAATTTATCAAGTACTTTATACAATGCCGAGGAGACGAGCAGGTATTCAGGTTAAGATGTAGCTCAAATGAGACCAGATAGTGGGCGGAGATTGCTGCGGTTTGTGGGAGCGTATTTGTTATCTACGTCGGTACCCAGCGTCAAAATGAAATCTAGGGTATGATTACAATAATGAGGAGGTTCAGTTACATATTGTGTACTGCCGACACAGTTCTATATTGAAGTAAAGGCCCTTTTCACTGAATCCTCCACCTTATCAAAATGTATGTTAGTCTCCTACAATTATTATTTTGTCACTGCATACCGCTAGACTTGCTGCAAAATCATTGAAATCGTTTAGAAAGAAACCCTGGTTGTCTGTACACATTAGTCAGTTAGTATGCGTTCTTATTTGTAGACGGATTAGTTATGTTTATAGACAGCATCTCAAAGGAATTGGAGATAACAAAGTGTTTCTGATGAATTTCAAAAGAATTTCGATAGATTATGCATATTCCTCCTCCTCTGCCTGACAATCTTGGTCTATGTAGCTGTATTCCACAGGGTTGTCTAGTTTAGTGTTAAATATTCACCAGATCGAATACAAGTTTCTGATTTTCAGATCGGTCATATTGATTGAATTTAACCCGGGGCACAGACACAGTCTCAATTCTGTTGGAACTAGGTTTAGCCTGTTTGTCTGTGGCCTGGTCATGACTCTGGATAGTCAGCAGCTCCTAGTACTACTCTGCCAACTAACTAGCAGGCTATGGGCTATGATGCAGGATAGCAAGGTGGTGCCATCCCGGGTGGGGTGGACACCATCCCTACATAAGAGACCAGACTTGCCCTCGAATGTTATAATTATCAATGTAGCCCACTTGATTTTCAGAACACCACTTGGACATCCAGCGGTTTAACGACGTGAGCCTGCTGTACTCGGATGGGACCAGAGCAGATTACCGCATCGGACATCGTATGGGCCTGTTTAACCACATCCCTAATATTAGCCGTAGTCACTTTGGCCTGCCATAGACACATATCGTTGGCCCTTACATGTATAACTATCCTCGAATATCTCCAATTAGCTAACAGTCTAAGAAACTGACTGTAACCACTGGAGCCCTTAAAGGATTCGCTCATTTCACCTTCCGAACGATAGAATCGCCTATGACCAGAGTCTGTAAGACAGCCTCCTCATCGGGTGCTTCACTGAGCGGGGCAAACCTGTTGGGGAGTGGTGTTCTGGTGGGCTAGCGTTGGCGTTGGCGTGGCGTTAGCGTTGGCTGCGGCCCTCGCTCTCCACCTATGCCGCAGAGACGTTACCCATGCGCCCCGCTGTGAGGGCTATAACACAGTCGCGGAGGTACTAGCTCTCCCTGGCGCGTCCACAGCTACAACTGACTCTTGCTCTCTATCTCTTGAGTGGACGCGGCACTCTAAACTTTCCTCTTTCGCCACGAGAAAAGTAACTAACTGGCACCTCTCCGCGATCTGTTTTTTGCTCATTTCTAAAATGGCAAGTAAGAAAAGGAAAGTTGACAGCGAAGGCCGCCGTTTCCAAGACAAGTGGAAATCGAAATATTTTTTCACTGAGTTACGAAACAACTGTGTCTGCCTAATTTGTCAAGAGACTGTGGCTGTGTTCAAGGAGTTCAATATAAAGAGGCACTACCAGACAAAACATGCTAATTACGACAAGCTAACTGCTAACGAACGCTGTGAAAAATTGAAGCAACTGGAAGCTGGTTTAACGGCACAGCAACGCTTTTACACAAGAGCCCGTGAGTCGAATGAAAATGCCACGAAGGCTAGCTATGAGGTGGCAACGCTGATTGCCAAGCACTGCAAACCTTTTACTGAGGGTGAATTTATTAAAGACTGTGTGATGAAAATGGTGGAGAACATTTGTCCTGAGAAAAAGCAACAGTTCGCCAATGTTTGCCTGGCTCGTAGTACTGTGGCACGAAGGATTGAAGAAGTTTCATCTGATATTAAGAGACAGTTGGAGGCAAAAGGAGTGGAGTTTGAATTTTTTTTTCGTTAGCCTGCGACGAAAGCACGGATGCATCCGACACCGCTCAGTTACTGATTTTTTTGAGAGGAGTGGACAGTGAAATGAACGTGAGTGAAGAGCTACTTGACCTCCAGAGCCTTAAGGACCAAACAAGAGGGATAGATTTATTTGCTTCTGTTTGTTCCGCTGTAGATGACATGAAACTACAGTGGAATAAAATCACGGGGATTATTACAGATGGCGCACCTTCCATGGTTGGCGAGCACAGTGGATTATCAACCCTAGTGTGTAACAAAGTCAGCGAAGAAGGAGGTAAAGCTATAAAACTCCATTGTATTATTCACCAACAAGTTCTATGTGCCAGACATCTGAAATATGATCACGTTATGAAACCGGTTATAAAGGCTATTAATTATATTCGCTCCAAAGCCCTGTGCCACCGCCAGTTCCAACAATTTCTACTGGACATCCACGCTGAATATGGAGATGTTGTGTATCACACTGATGTAAGGTGGCTCAGTCGGGGGTCTGCACTGCAGCGTTTCTACTCCCTTAAAGAGGAAATTGGACAATTCTTGGCAAAAAAAGGGCCAACCGATGCCAGAACTAACCGATCCTGTTTGGCTGGCTGATTTTGGATTTTTAGTTGACATAACCAGACACCTGAACGCCCTAAACACGAGCCTTCAGGGGCAAAATGCAGTGATAAACCAACTGTATTCACATATCAAAGCCTTTCGGACCAAGCTACTACTTTTCCAAAGCCACCTGTCACAAACGCCGCCCAATACCACACATTTCCAATCCCTGCAAGAAATAATGATCTGTTTTCCAGCGCACAATATCAGTGCACAAATGAGGAGGTATGCTGCAAATATATCATCTCTGTCTGAGGAGTTTCAACAGCGTTTCAGGGATTTTGCAACTATTGAAAAGGAAATCACACTTTTTTCCTCTCCTTTTTCCGTGGATCCCAGTGACGTCCCAGCCCACCTGCAGCTGGAGCTCATTGAGCTACAGTGTGACACGGAGTGTCGCAGCCGGCACCAACAACTGCCTCTTGTCAACTTTTACCAGCAGCTGGATAAAGACAGGTTCCAAGCCATTCAAACATTTGCTAAGAAAATGCTGAGCTTGTTTGGCTCGACATATTTGTGCGAGAAGACATTCTCAGTTATGAACATGAATAAGAACCGTGTGAGGACAAGACTAAATGACTCCCACCTGCGTGACATCTTGCGCATTAAAACCACCGTTTTTGAGCCAGACCTGCCCCATTTACTGCAGTCGAGATCTCAGTATCACCCTTCGCATTAATTCAAACATGTTATTTGTTGATTCTGGTGAATCAAGGTTTGAATTTGAACTTTCATAAATTAAAAAAAAAAATAAAATAAAATTTGAATTCAATTTATTTTTATTTCAACCTTCATTTATCCAGGTCAGGTGGTTATCAGATCTACCTAGTAGCAGACAGCTTAGTAAAACAGCAAAATAAAAGGAAATACAAAAAAGCAACCCCCTGTTGGTAACATGTGAAGTTCATGATGGCCCGTATAACAATTGTTTTACATCAATGTGGCCCCTGAGCCAAAAAGTTTGGGCACCCCTGGTCTAAGATAAATATGTCACACTCAGAACAGGGAAACAAACCAATACCAGCCATAGATAAATCAAAAACTTACCACGTTTCGCTGATTTTAAGAACTTACGCTAGCAGACTGTTTTGGGAACAGATAGTTGGTCTGTTGCAGGAACAGACAACTGCTCGTCTCGATTGTGGTAAAACTACCTGTGAAAATAGTCTAGGAAGGCAAACAGTACGAAAATTACACAAATTAGAAAAACAATCGCAAAATTAGAGAAACACTCCGCAGCAGCGTCAGCAGATTCCCTACTTGTTCTTATTGGCTAAAAGATCAAGATCTGGGAAACCTTATTCCCACTCTGCCAATCCAGTCCTGTATTTCTGCTAATAATCCTAACTGTGACCCTGACTGATTCACTGCATCAGCACACACAGATTCTGTACTCACATGTTCACACTGTGGTTTAGACCGTCAGTCACTGTGAATGTATTATTCATATCTCATATGAAAACACTGTATTCACATAACTGAAACAATTTGATGTTTGAAATACATTTACCAAAGTGTTTGATTCACAAATGTAATGAAACATATAAAGTTGTACAGAAATGTGTAAAAAAAAGTCTAAAATGACATTTTGCTTATTGAATAAAAGTGTAGTCTGTGGCAGCTTACACCAAATCTTGGATGGACTGAGATAATATGTGACTGAACAATGATTTTATATTACATATCAAGCTTCATAGAGTATCAATATATCAAGATTTATGTGTGCAAGTGAAAAAAAATCCTATAAGTGTTCATTATGGCCAAAACACATTCATTCATCTACACTTTAGTCAATTTAGACAAAATTCTTAGTGATGTCATGATTATGTATTAGTCATATTCAAATGAATGACACATGAATCTCAAAATAACACAAGGGGAGTGGTAGGTGTACATCCTTAGTGACACACGTATGTTTATAAACCTCTATTCATTTATTCAGAACTCCTACTATGGACTAAATTTAAAGGGCAGATTCTACTGATGCAGGACATGTTTGAACCATGTTTCTACGATGTCTTATCATACATATAGTAATAAAAACATTGAGAAATATCGACGCTGAGGCATGAGTGCCTCAATAGGGTACGTAGTGCCAAAGATTCATAGTGCTGATGTGCTAAAGAATCAAACCACTGGCCACTGTGGCTTACAGACTCACTGTTTAAGAAAACAGGAAGGAAGACCAGACAATGTAAGAAGAAGGGCAGGGTGGGGGGTTTCCATGGTAGAGAAACAACTCCGTCAAGGGGGAAACAGTGGGGGTGAAGAGGCAGAACATTAGGCAGAGAGACCGAGAGAGACAGAGAGAGAGAGGGGGGGGGGGATATCTTCTCGGCCTACCTGTGGTGGAGAAAAGTGACGCAGAAAGGAGTGAGCAAAGAGTGGAGGCTGATCGACAAAACAAGAGACTGTAAAGACGTCAGACATCGACAAAACTGAACACGAATAAAACCACATCTTCAAAACGTCAAATCAGAGTGATCACACTGTGGATTCATCTACGCAACTTTTAGGGGACTGAATCTGTTGTAAAGGATTCCAGAGTTAGTAGTAAAGACTTGTTTGATTATCAGAGTGCAGCTCACACAGAGATAAACAGCAGCTGTTGGGATGAGCCAGAGAGTATGCCTCCCTGATCAGTACGAGCACAACGGACTGTGCTGTGACTACTGCCAAGAAGGTGAGAAAAGGATAACAGATCTGTGGTTTTAGTTACTGTAATTAATATTTTGTGCACATATACTTATAAATGAAAGCTAAATGTAGCTATTTAAATGTTAAAATGTGATAAATGGGGATTTTAACTGTTTAAGTACATGAACCTTGATTAACTTTTATTAATGTTGTTCATGACTGAAGTGAAAACATGAAAACTGACAGTTAAGGGATGTGAAAGCTTGGCTGAAACAGTAGTCGTGTGTAGACAGAGAGTGATGTCTTATCTACAGCACAGCACATGTTCAGTAGTCGTGTGTAGACAGAGAGTGATGTCTTATCTACAGCACAGCACATGTTCAGTAGTCGTGTGTAGACAGAGAGTGATGTCTTATCTACAGCACAGCACATGTTCAGTAGTCGTGTGTAGACAGAGAGTGATGTCTTATCTACAGCACAGCACATGTTCAGTAGTCGTGTGTAGACAGAGAGTGATGTCTTATCTACAGCACAGCACATGTTCAGTAGTCGTGTGTAGACAGAGAGTGATGTCTTATCTACAGCACAGCACATGTTCAGTAGTCGTGTGTAGACAGAGAGTGATGTCTTATCTACAGCACAGCACATGTTCAGTAGTCGTGTGTAGACAGAGAGTGATGTCTTATCTACAGCACAGCGCATGTTCAGTAGTCTGTGGGTTTAGTTTTGAGACATAATCAACTGTAAAATATCTGTAATGTATCTGTTCATTTGTCCCCTTCAAGGGAGTCGTGTTCTTAATCACTGTGACAACTCAACTCTGACAAAGTGTCTGCCATGTTACCATGAGACCTACATGAATGAGAAAAATGGTCTTCATGCCTGTCTGCCGTGCACACAGTGCGACCCCAGTAAGACTCCAGACTTCAGCTGTTGCTCAAAGACCCTGTTACACTGATTTAACACCAAAGCACTCTCAATACTGTTCAGCTTATTCTTAAGTGTGTGTGTTGCCTTCTCCCAGACAATCATCAGCGTGAGCTGAAGTCTTGTGAAGCTCACAGTGACAGAGTCTGCACTTGTGAAGTTGGTTACTACTGTTCCCACAATGACACCCAGTCATGCACGCACTGCAAACAGTTCACACCCTGCCCACCTGGAGAAGGAGTCTTTGCTATGCGTAAGCTTCACACACACACACACACACACACACACACACATACACACACACACACACACACACACACACACACACACACACACACACACACACACACACACACACACACACACACACACACACATACACACACACACACACACATACACACACACACAAAAGTAACCTAAAAGTAAACTGAGATGCCTCCTTTTTTGCAGCCACCAGCAAAGCCAGTGTTTGTAGACCCTGTTCAGCAGGAACCTTCAATAACAAGACGGACTATCAGACACCCTGCTACAATCACACCAGGTCAGCTCATATGCTCTACACACACACTCACTTTCACTCTCACTCTCCCTGCCACAGTCATATTAAGTCTGCTCACACACACACATATACCCTGTCTTTAGTAACACCAAGTCAGCTCACACACTCATATACACTTACACAGACACAGCTGCACATAGGTAAACAATACAACAGGTGAGATAATGCAAACATGGCAACAAATATAATGTCTTACATGAAGCTCCTTTTCTGCATGATCTCTGCATGTAATCCTCACCCAGCAGAGGGTCCAGTGCTGCAGTGGCCAGCACCCCCCCCCCCTCTATTTCTCTCTCTCTTCTCCAGCCTTTCCTGCAGGTCATCTGAGAGTGGTTGTTAGTGTAACAGTGTTTTAACTAAGGCATTGTTGTTGTATGCTCCTTTCCTAGCTGTGAGAAACTCGGTCGGTATTTGGTGAATCCTGGGTCTACCAGAGCAGACGCTGTATGTGGAGAGTTTCTCAGACGTAAGTAAGAAACCAAATATTCTTCCTCACCAACACAATACACTAACATACTCATACATACAAGGGTTAGGGGAGGGGGCTGTAGTCCATCTCCTGGTCCAGGACTGGAACATGTTCTTAGTTGTTTTGTCTCCTATGAGCACGTCCAGTCCAATGTTGCCATTATGTATACAGTAGCATGGCAATAAAACAGAATCTGTAGCATCTGTAGCAGCATAACTAAATGTGCAGCCCAGAAGGAGCCCCAGTGCTGAGAGCTCTGTCAGATATTTAATTCCACCCACAACTTTGTCACAAACCTGAGTGGACACGTGCAGTGGCTGGATGACAGAGGGAAACTGAGAGCAGGAGTATATGAGTGAGACTTGCCTGTGTCTCAGATTAAAGGTGTAGTACTATATAACACTCCGGAACATGCTGAGATTTCCTCATAAAGTTCCTGAACAACTGTGTGTACTGTCGTCATGATTGGCTGCACTAATTCTCCCTCTTCATATTACAGGTTGTCATTGGATATCTGCTGGTATGGGAGTGGCTCTAGTCCTGACAATTCTCATCTGTATTGGCCTCCTTTATTGGATGGTCAAGAACAAGCAACAGAAAACAGGTACGTTCTCTGTAATTAATTATGCAAAAACAGGTACACCCACAATGTCCAATAAATTGATCTCTTTCTCTCACACACACACACACACAGATTTACACTAAGGGGCAGTGATTAACTTACTAAGACCTCAGGCCACACAAAAACCATTTACACACACCAACATACACACACATACAAACACACATGCACATGTGTACACATACACACCTGAAATATCTAAAATATGTAAACTACTTAAATTAGTGGCTCTGGCTGAGGTGCAGTTACAGTGACAGAGATGACTGTGTAGATCTGACACAGGATGTGAATCTTGCAAAGAAACTGCCATGCACAAGATGCAGACACTGCTGTCAGTGTTAGTGTATAAGTTCTCACAAACAACAGACACAACGCCTGCCACCACACTGTTGTATCAGACCACATCCTTCCATCCAGCCATTTCCTCATATGCATGCAGGCAGGAAGTGTTGAACATTATCTAATGTGTATATGTACATATCCCCTTATCCCTTATATAGCAGAGGTGGACATTCCAGGTTCAGAAAGTAAAACTTCTTCCCAGATTTTTACTTAACCTTGCTGGATTTTCTAATTAGTGCCAGGCAGGTAAAATTAGTGGAATCAACACAATCCAAGAAGAATGAGCAAAATCTTGGTGAGGACTTTTATTTTCTGAACCTGGAATGTCCACCTCTGTTATATAGGAATACAATAATACAGCCCAGAGGAACATACAGTGGATCTACAAAGTCCAGCAATTACAAAGCAATATAAGCTGTAGAAGGATGGGGTGTACATGGATCTGTGATCATTCATGTAAAACCACTTCGCATTTCTATGTATCTTTGTATATTTCTTTGTGTGTGTCTGTGTTTAATTAGTGAGCAGTACCGTGAGTCCTCACCATACAGTCTGTGGTCCTCACAGTGATAATCCCCCTGTGCTACCACCCGATATCATCCACCTGCAGAGAAACACTCACACAGGTAACACACACAAAAACATTCACTCACACAGGTAACACACACACACACATTCACTCACACAGGTAACACACACACACATTCACTCACACAGGTAACACACACAAAAACATTCACTCACACAGGTAACACACACACACACATTCACTCACACAGGTAACACACACACACATTCACTCACACAGGTAACACACACACACACACATGTCATTTAGAATGCTGCCTACTTAAACAGTATATTTATTAATGCTTCTGAATATACTAGAAACAGCGTAGAGAATTAGAATAACGTATATTTGAAAATAACTTCACCAGGGGCAAAAATTGGAGTAGTCCCTGCATTTCATGATGGGGTCACCTTAGCGCAGCTTAGGGTTTGAAGCTGCCTAAAACCCTTAAACCTAACCCTTAAACTTTAACCCTAACCCTTAAACCTTAACCATATCCCTAAAACTCTAACCCTTCAATTTCAGCGAGATTATGGTTACTCAGTAGGCAGGTATGTACGAACTGGGACAGCATATGGGAGAGTGCACACTATAATGTAAAACAGCTCACTGGGGTTGGGGACACACCAGTAGTTTCCTAAAAACGTAACACTTGCAAAGATGTTCATTCTTATTTGTTCTCTTGCTGTCACATTAAACTCATGATTACATTAGAAACACAACACTGCAAACTCAACAGTTAAATGAGGCCACTACAAGCACATTCGTGTGAGGCTCAATAATCTCGGTCATCTGGAAGCTGACGCTGAACGCGTTTTCAGAATGACTAAATCTGGTTGAACAGATCCACCCACAGCACCAGCAGTGTGAGACATCTTCAGTCTGACGGAGCCAGCGCAGGGAAAGTTCCCTTGCGGGCAGATGCAGATACAGCAGACATATCAGCCTGTTCACCTACACTGTACACACTCCCACACTCAGACGCATCATCGCCTGTTCACCCTACACTGTACACACTCCCACACTCAGATGCATCTGTTCAACCTACACTGTACACACTCCCACACTCAGATGCATCATCGCCTGTTCACCCTACACTGTACACACTCCCACACTCAGATGCATCTGCATCTGTTCAACCTACACTGTACACACTCACACACTCAGATGCATCTGTTCAACCTACACTGTACACACTCCCACACTCAGATGCATCATCGCCTGTTCACCCTACACTGTACACACTCCCACACTCAGATGCATCTGCATCTGTTCAACCTACACTGTACACACTCACACACTCAGATGCATCTGCATCTGTTCAACCAACACTGTACACACTCACACACTCAGACGCATCATCGCCTGTTCACCCTACACTGTACACACTCCCACACTCAGATGCATCATCGCCTGTTCAACCTACACTGTACACACTCCCACACTCAAATGCATCTGCATCTGTTCAACCTACACTGTACACACTCACACACTCAGATGCATCTGCATCTGTTCAACCTACACTGTACACACTCACACACTCAGACGCATCATCGCCTGTTCACCCTACACTGTACACACTCAGACAGAAGCTCACTACCACTCACGTCTTTGAAGCTTAAAAGTACAGGAAGACGTGACGCACATGACCTACGATGGCAAGAGGAACTATCAAATTAAACCTGCTGCTTCTCAGCATTGTTGCTTTTTCCAGTGTACGACATCATATGAAATTATTTCACAAAAAACACAAATCAAGAATTATAAACGTATTAACGCATAAATGGAGTGGCTTTAATTCACTGTTATTGTCAGATAGTTTTTCAAAATGTACAATGAATTGTGTGCATGTGTACAGAGTAAAATATTTTGTTTATGTATGAAAATGTTTCATTTAAAATATCCAAACATTGCTAAGTGATAAAAGTGAATCTCTCTGCAGCTTAGCACTGTATGCCAGTAATGTATCTCCCTATAGTACCTCAGAACTGTCAGTAACATATCTCCTTATAGTACTATGTCAGTAATGTATCTCCCTATAGTACCTCAGAACTGTGAGTAACATATCTCCCTATAGTACTATGTCAGTAATGTATCTCCCTATAGTACCTCAGAACTGTATGTCAGTAACATATCTCCCTATAGTACTATGTCAGTAATGTATCTCCCTAAAGTGCCTCAGTATGTAGAAGAAACTCCTTCTGGCAGAAAATGAAAGATGGGATGAGTGAGTGTGGATCTCAGTTCTTCTCTTTATTTTAGTTGATTTTTCAGATGAGGTCTACACCAAACAAGATGACAGCATGGTGAAGTGTGACTGTGTTACCACCACAACCATGGCCATGTCTAAGATAAATGGCTTCTCAGTCGCCCGAGAGATTGCAATTGACAACTCCCTCCTCAGCTCAGAGCCACAAGAAGACGAATGGCCAGGATCTTCACCAATTACAGACTCTCCTTTTTTAATATTCTCATAACTGTCAAACATCAATTGTCCATATGAGGTCATAATTCTGAGTGCTTCTTCTCTTCATTCAATCCAGACCGAATGTAGGATTTTCTGACACAGGTTAGTAAACTCAGGCTAGTTATTGCAAATCCTGGTCTATCTGTTTCTAACCAGGCTATGTTTCTAACCAGAACCATCAGGCTTTCCTAACTGAGATGCTG
This sequence comes from Brachyhypopomus occidentalis, assembly GCA_020368025.1. Classification (NCBI taxonomy): domain Eukaryota; kingdom Metazoa; phylum Chordata; class Actinopteri; order Gymnotiformes; family Hypopomidae; genus Brachyhypopomus; species Brachyhypopomus occidentalis. The sequence goes on from JAGXOD010000114.1 coordinate 196,145, forward strand.
TATTCTGGGATACAGTCCTTTTATTTTGTATGAAAGTATGTAAATGTGTAGATATGAGTAAACTCAATTTAAAAAAAAACTATTAAAAATGCAAGATGAGACGACGCCACTGTAACTGTACGAACACAGCTACAACAAACAACAAACAGAACAGACAACACATGAGCAGTTTAACCTGGGCGATAACACCCGGTTGGTTAGAGCAGAATTCAAATGTAAGTGATAAAGACAGAATAACAGCAGACCAGTTCAATTAAATTTCATTTATATAGCACTTTTACAACAATCATCTCAAACTGTTTTTACAGGAACAAGGTCAACAGCTTCTAATGAGTAGTTAATATTTGTAAGTAAATAAATTGCCTCCTGGTGACAAAAAGAGGAATTTTCAAATAAACTAAATAAAACGTCTATTTTAACGACATTTACATTCCTCTGAGGTTTGTTGTGTTACAGCTACTGCCAGGAGATTCTTTTAACAGCAGAGAAAGATTAACAAGATTAAAGAAAAAACTTCAAAACAAAAATTAGTCCTTCAGTGCTTTGCTTCCTCACTGTACATGACGTTACTGAATTACTGAAGTAATCCTGTCAAAAAGAAAACTTTTTTATTTTGCAATGAAATGCCTAATAAAAGTGTGACATTGTGACAAAACTGTTAATACTCTTAATATTTGATCAACCCAAACTGGATTTACCATAAAAAACTCTGGGTTTACCCTCCTTGTCCTGAGAAGGACAACGTTTTACTTTCAATTAAAACCTTTAATAATACTCACTGGTTTAAAGGGGGAAGGTAGTTTGGATTGTGAAAAATTTCACAAGGGCTGTTTTCTTCTGCTATAGTCTGTGCTCAAACACTGCACCCTGCTGCTTAATTTCAGAACTGGAGATTTGCTGTTTCTCTCCTCAGTCTAGAGCATTGTAGCATAATTCTGCTCAAAAGCGTTCTCACTCAGCTTTCTTAAAGATCTGCTTGGCCACCACATCCCCAACACGAAGCTCCTACAGATAGAGAGAGATAGATAGCGAGAGAGAGAGAGAGAGAGAGAGAGACAGATCAAAGGAGGTACACATGAGAACAGCAGTACTTTTTTTGGGCACAATTAACGGCACTACCCCATTTGTTATTTCACTGGTTGTATGTCTACGTCTCAAAGAATGAGAAGCCGGCGAATCTGGTGTCTGTATCAGATAAAGGCTGGCCAATCTGGTGTCTGTATCAGATAAAGGCTGGCCAATCTGGTGTCTGTATCAGATAAAGGCTGGCCAATCTGGTGTCTGTATCAGATAAAGGCTGGCCAATCTGGTGTCTGTATCAGATAAAGGCTGGCCAATCTGGTGTCTGTATCAGATAAAGGCTGGCCAATCTGGTGTCTGTATCAGATAAAGGCTGGCCAATCTGGTGTCTGTATCAGATAAAGGCTGGCCAATCTGGTGTCTGTATCAGATAAAGGCTGGCCAATCTGGTGTCTAGGCTGACGTTTTGACTGGTTAGGGTTAATTTCTAATAACTGCTATGGCACAATGGTCCACTGGAAGTGCTGTTTCAGTGTTGGGACAGGCCTGCCTTCCCAAGTGCTCACCCAGTTGGAGTGTTGGGACATGCCTGCCTTCCCAAGTGCTCACCCAGTTGGAGTGTTGGGACATGCCTGCCTTCCCAAGTGCTCACCCAGTTGGAGTGTTGGGACATGCCTGCCTTCCCAAGTGCTCACCCAGTTGGAGTGTTGGGACATGCCTGCCTTCCCAAGTGCTCACCCAGTTGGAGTGTTGGGACAGGCCTGTCTTGCTGAGTGCTCACCCAGTTGGAGTGTTGGGACATGCCTGCCTTCCCAAGTGCTCACCCAGTTGGAGTGTTGGGACAGGCCTGTCTTGCTGAGTGCTCACCCAGTTGGAGTGTTAGGACATGCCTGTCTTGCTGAGTGCTCACCCAGTTGGAGTGTTAGGACATGCCTGTCTTGCTGAGTGCTCGCCTTGTTTGAACAATGTAGTGACTCCAGTTGCAGGCACTGGAGTAGCATCACTAACCAAAACACACAACCTTTCATGTGCCACTAGGAGAACACATTGTAAAAGCATGGGGGGCTCTTCTCTACCCACTGCCTCTCCCAATAAAGCAGGGGCTGCTTAGTCTTTACCAAGTGGAGGAGTTGGTGAAGAATGAGTGTTGGCCAGGTGGAGCAGTGCGAGTGTTGGCCAGGTGGAGCAGTGCGAGTGTTGGCCAGGTGGAGCAGTGCGAGTGTTGGCCAGGTGGAGCAGTGCGAGTGTTGGCCAGGTGGAGCAGTGAGAGTGTTTACCAGGTGGAGCAGGTTGCCCTCCAGCCAGTGAGTCCAGCCTCTTCCCTCTTTCTCCCCTCGCTGCACACACACCAACTTATCACCCTCCCAGTCTACTGTAGTCTAGAACACAAAACACCACCACCAATCACACATACAGTCACATCAGTTTCTTCATACCTTCACATCACACACACTCACCCAATTCACCTTACACACTCTGCAACATCTAGGGTTGCCACCTTTCACAAATGAAAATAAGGGACGCCCACCACAGGCCGTGACCAACATGGCCCAAGTTGCCAGACTCGCATTTTATGTTGTTTTTTTTGGAAAGGGGTGATCAAGAAAGCAATTAGTCATAAATAAAATTAAATACTTTATTTTTTGGTTAAAAAGAATTTATAAAAAATGTGTAAATGTGTGCAGAAGACTTTTTTCAGAGGCGCGAGACGGGTGTGTGGCGTGACGTCTGTTGCTAGGAAACGGTGACAGCAGCGCCAGCAGGTAACAGTGGTCCGTAGCAGCCCGGGGGTCCTAAGAGGATCCACGACCATTTTGGTGGCCTTAGTATTTCCTGTATTTTATTTTATGCTTAATTGTTACATTTATTGTTGTGTGTGTGACAGAGATGAGTATTGGACACTTATGAAAATACGGAACAAATCGCGTCCCGTATCAGTTCAATACGGGACGCAACATTTAACTGCCAAATACGGGACGATTCCGTATTTTACGGGACGGGTGGCAACCCTAGCAACATCTCACTTCTCTCACACTATTCACATCACACCACACACATGTACAATCAGATAAGAACACAGAATAAACTCGTTCCATTCACTACTGAGTGATCTGGACCTGTGGGACAGAGACAGCCACCCCGTGAAGGTGAGAGGGTCAGGTGATGTCTACCGTCACTTCAGACAGGTGAAATGGGGGCTCCGAGGCCAGGACCTCAGTTTGAGGCCTTGGTGGGGGTGATGCCCTCCGCCTTTGCCTCAACACCACAAAGACAAATTCACAAACACACACCTGGCATTTTCTCCCGTCAACAGGTCCTAGGTCTTCAGTGAATTCCTTTCCCAGCGTGAAGTCCATGTCGAAGTTTCTGAACGTTGTGATGGTCTTAATGGTCATGTGACCGGCGGTGACGTCATGCTCAATTTGTTTGCTGGGCTTTAGCAAGCATACGATCTTCCTCAGAGCAAAATTAATGTCTACAGGGAGAAGCAAAAGTGTGGGACTATCGGGATAACGTCATAAAAACAACAGTGACAGTTTTATAATTCATGAGTAACAGGCTCATCATAGGTAGGTTGTTTTATCTACAAACGACTAGGCAGTACAACCAAATCAGAGGACACCCGAAACAAGCAACTAATTGTTTTAAGATTGTGGCCAGCTGATTACACAAGTCAGGTGCAGCTCGTGCGTGTTTGGACCACGGCGGCTTATCTGCGTAAACACGCCACACTCCCCAGATACGAAAAGTTGATAAGGCTCCTGCCTGCAAATGCTGATGCTTTGAAATGGTTTCATATAAGCGCCAATATGGAAGATATATGACAATAGAACAGATGAAACATATTACACCAGTTCGTGATCTTCTGTATAAGGTTGCAACCACTGATTGAACATGTACGATGACTAATCTGAGCAGAAAACAGCCAAAATAACTATGGTTTGCACTAATGTTTTAATTAGCGTGAGTATACAGTGAGCATATTCCGGGTCGAAAGTCGTCTCCAGTGCTAAATAAGGGTCTGAACGTGAGCTCCACAGGTGAGCTAAACAATCCAGAACGTAGGATTCAGATATAAAGGATCATCAGAGAAGTAGGCTACCGAAATGCTACTACTGCGAAACACGATACTCAGTGTTTTGGGAGATGACTTCGCAATGAATAAATAAATGTTAAAATAACAGCAACCAAACATAATAAAAATAAATACATAATGCAACACGGTACTTACCTAAACCAGTCAGATACGATTCAAAATTTTCCTGGGAAACCATGTGATAGAGTCCGGAGTAGTTTGGTTTTTCCATTTTTTTCTGTAAATTGTTCACAGCAATCCCACCGATGAAACGAACTCCAGCTCTGCCTGTCGTTTTGTTTTCCGTCTCTTTCAGTGTGGATATTCCTATCAAATGACCGTATCGTGATGCAACTACAATGGGATGTTATTCAGTAGAAAATGGATTTTATTACATGTATGCCCCACTTGGGAGTAAATGCAACTAAGAGCGGATAGACTAACTCAGACTCGGCCTCTTTCCTGATCTCCAGAATCGATTTGCTTTTGATCTGTTGCTCAATGCTCAAAGTTCCCTATCCGCTCACGCTGTATAAGCCTCCGGCCGATTAACCCCTCACAATCCTGCGCCACTAAGACGTAGTTAACAGTGTAAATAATTGTAAAAAGGATTTACTTTAATGTCCTTTCTCTCGTTCCTTTTCTCTAACTTTGATCGGCACCTCGTCTTTTCCTGTGGTCTTATCATGCATCCGTCACGAATAGTTTCCCTTCGCGTGAGGCCTCGGTCCGTGATATGCTCGCGGTATAGTGCAAAGAATGTGCCCCCTCTCCCTTTCCCACGGGCACCAGGCCAAGATCCTCCAGATCATCCCCCATCTCCGATTCAACTCAGAAGAAAGGACTGAATAAGCGTACACTGAAAATAATCTTGCATGCATGGAGATTATCTTTTGAATAACCTAATAGAAAATCTCACAACCTCATGTTTAGAATTATTTTTTTTAAAGAACCATGAGCTATATTTGTAATTTGTTCTTAATGTACACGAACGCACTTCTCGACGGTGTGTGTGATTGGTCGTGTAAGACTTGTACCTGTGTTAAATTGTAAAGCGACCTTGGGTATCTTCGAAATGCGCTATACAAATCAAACATCCATTCATTCATCAGGGCATGAGTCAGAATTTGCTTCACTGGCCAAGACCACAGTATGTTATAGAAATACTTTATTTAAAATTATTTACTGCATATAAGGTAAATCTGTCCAAATAATTTCATTGTCAAAATCACAGTTTACAGTATAATTCTGAGAGAAGCAAAAAAGTAGCTTCATCAACCAGTGAATGACTAAATGCTGAAATTAACCATATGCAAAGATGAATCAATCAGATTCTGAACTGATCTAATCAAATGCTGAAATCAATAAATCAGAGAGTAGAAAAACAAACCAATTAAATAAGTGTACTGAAGGATTCTAAGCTCTATTTCCATGGTTCCACAATAACGGGCATAATTGACAAAAAACAAAGAAAATGGTGAGGGTTCATTTAAAATTGTGTTCGAAAATGTATCTTCACTCTCATTTTATCGTTTTCTAACAGATCCACTCTTCTTCTCCTGGGATTTTTGCTTTTTCACATCTTTCTTTCCCTTCGCTCCCAGATTCTCATAAACATCATCCTTATTCCTGCAGAGGAACAAAGATACCAAAGTGTTTGTGGTTAGTAACTTTCTCTCTGTTTCTAATTTGGACATGATGCACAGCACAGATTATTGTGCTAAATATGTGTGTGTGATTGTGTGAGCATGTGTGTGTGTGTGTGTGTGTGTGTGTGTTTTAGAGGTAAACACTAACATGGCCTCCCCTGCTTCTGTTCATGCACATGTAGCTGAACCATGTTACCGTGAGAACTGGAATCATGTTCTTTTTGTGCAAGATGTAGCCCTGTAACAGCTGCCTCAAGAACTGGTGGATGTGTTTGAAGGCCAAAAATGTTGTGGACAGTGCAGATGCTCAGAACCACAGAAAAATATCATAAAGAAATGTCCCAGTTAAAACACAATGATTGCTCCATGCAGTTTTCTTTTTTGAACCAGTCTGCAACTGCTGATATGGCTAGAAACACTTGTGAATAAGCACAGTATACAGGCATTACGTTATTAGACAAGCTTTTAGCACTGTGGCCCACCAGCCATTTTCTTACGAGAAACACAAAGGAAGCCTTCAGGCCACTTGACTCCTCACACACACCCGCCTTCACACACACCCCCACCTTCTCACACACCCCCGCCACACACTCACACACACACCCGCCTTCACACACACCCCCGCCTTCACACACCCCCACCTTCACACACACCCCCACCTTCACACACACCCCCGCCTTCACACACCCCCGCCTTCACACACACACATCCGCCTTCACACACACATCCGCCTTCACACACACACATCCGCCTTCACACACACACCCGCCTTCACACACACACATCCGCCTTCACACACACACACCCCCACCTTCACACACACACACATCCGCCTTCACACACACACCCCCGCCTTCACACACACACATCCGCCTTCACACACACATATCCACCTTCACACACACATATCCGCCTTCACACACACCCCCACCTTCACACACACACACACATATCCGCCTTCACACACACACATCCGCCTTCACACACACACATCCGCCTTCACACACACACCCCCACCTTCACACACACACATCCGCCTTCACACACACACACATCCGCCTTCACACACACACCCCCCACACACACACACACACACATATCCGCCTTCACACACACACATCCGCCTTCACACACACACACCCCCACCTTCACACACACACATATCCGCCTTCACACACACATCCGCCTTCACACACACACATATCCGCCTTCACACACACACACATATCCGCCTTCACACACACCCCCACCTTCACACACACACATATCCGCCTTCACACACACACCCCCACCTTCACACACACACACATATCCGCACACACACACACACCTTCACACACACACACATCCGCCTTCACACACACACATCCGCCTCACACACACACCCCGCCTTCACACACACACACACCCCCACCTTCACACACACACATATCCGCCTTCACACACACACACACATCCGCCTTCACACACACACCCCCTACCTTCACACACACACACATCCGCCTTCACACACACATCCGCCTTCACACACTTCCATTCACACACACACACACACATCCGCCACACACACACACACACACACACCCCCGCCTTCACACACACACATCCGCCTTCACACACACACATCCGCCTTCACACACTTCCCGCCACACACACCTCCTTCTCTTTCCCAAAAGGATGTTGCACAATGTTTCCAGATCTCTGAACTGCTTCTGTCAGCATGAGCAGAGGAACTATGTGACTTATAGAACTTTGAACTTGCAACTAAAAAGACACTTGGCAGATAGATTATGAGACATGAGTGCATGGTGGGAACTGTGGTAGTGGTGTAGTAGCATCTGTAGCAGTGGCTTAGGATGAAGCCTGTAGGTGGTTTTGATGCAGACAGAGTTCTTACTCACTTGGAGGATTTACGACTTGCAATCTGGTGTCTATGCTGTATAGACAAGTTTCCATACTCTGTCTCTGTCTCCTGGAAATAAAACCAAATGTTTTAAGTCAGTGTGCAGCACAGCACTAGGGGTTGGTGTGTGTGAGTGAGGTGTGTGTGTGGGTGTGTGTGTGTGTGTGTGGGTGTGTGTGTGTGGTGTGTGTGTGAGTGGTGTGTGGATGGGGGTGTGTGTGTGGTGGTGTGTGTGTGGTGGTGAGTGGTGTGTGTGTGTGTGTGGTGTGTGTGTGAGTGGGGTGTGTGAGTGAGGTGTGTGTATGGTGTGTGGTGGTGTGTGGATGGGGTGTGTGTGTGGTGTGTGTGTGAGTGGTGTGTGGATGGGGTGTGTGTGTGAGTGGTGTGTGTGTGTGAGTGGTGTGTGTGTGTGAGTGGTGTGTGGATGAAGGTGTGTGTGTGTGTGTGTGTGTGTGTGTGTGTGTGTGTGTGTGTGTGTGTGAGTGGTGTGTGTGTGTGTGTGTGTGTGTGTGTGTGTGTGTGTGTGTGGTGTGTGGATGGGGTGTTGCTCTTACCATGGAGGCCTTAGATTTGGCTTTCTCAGACTCAATATGCTGCTTGACTGCCAGGTAGATGAAGCGGTACTGCGCTTCTGTCTGGACCATTCCTGATCGCTGTTCCCGCACCATCTGGATGCACTTCTGGATGTCGATGTCACAGTCCACACCTGAGAAGATACCAACACATTCCTGAGAAGATACCAACACATTCCTGAGAAGATACCAACACAATCCTGAGAAGATACCAACACATTCCTGAGAAGATACCAACACATTCCTGAGAAGATACCAACACAATCCTGAGAAGATACCAACACATTCCTGAGAAGATACCAACACATTCCTGAGAAGATACCAACACATTCCTGAGAAGATACCAACACACATCAGAGAAGACAACAATACTGAGTCACTACATAAAAATGCATGAAAAACACAACATTACATGATAAAGCTACAGATATAAAACACTACAAATAAAAGGAAAAAATCCTTTGACTTAAATGTTCAATAAATGTTCCTTTGTGCAGCCCACTCGTCCTATATTGGGCATGCTCACTGGGTTAAAATCCTACTTTAAAACTGCATTTAATACTTACATTAGTACTGTAGTGGGTTTTAATACCACTACATAGCCAATGTGAGCTTGTTGGGCTGCTTTACCCACAGGTGACCCTCTGCCTTTATGGTGGGGCTTTTTGCATATTTGATATGGGATTTAGTTCAGCTGACCAGGATCAAGGATATGAGCTCCCTATGTGTACCTGCCCCCACTGCCCCACACAGCTCTGTGTATTTGCTGCTGTGGTTGTGGTTTTGGACAGCAGCCTCATATTCAGATCTGCTAATGGCCCCTTGCACATTCCAGAGTGTCTAAAACCTTGTGGAGTCGAACAAAGCCTCAGTGGTCAGGGCAGCCCTCCCCCCTGACCTTACACACGCAGGGAGGGGGAGGGGGAGGGAGAGGGAGGGAGAGAGGGGGAAGGAGAGGGGAGAGGGGGGAGAGGGGAGGGGGGGAGGGGGGAGGGGGAGGGGGGGAGAGGGGGGAGGGGGGGGGAGGGAGAGGGGGGGGGGGGGGAGGGGAGAGGGGAGGGGAGAGGGGGAGGGAGGGAGGGGAGAGGAGAGGGGAGGGGGAGAGGAGAGGGAGGGAGGGAGGGAGAAGGGGGAGGGAGGGGGAGAGGGAGAGGGAGGGAGAGGGGGAGAGGGAGAGGGGAGAGGGAGAGGAGGGAGAGAGGGGAGGGGGGGAGGGGAAGAGGGGGGGAGGGAGGAAGGGAGGGGGAGGGGGGGGGGAGGGGAGGGGGAGGGGAGGAGAGGGGAGGGGAGGGGAGGGGGAAGAGGGAGGGAGAGAGAGAGAGGGAGGGAGAGGGAGAGGGGACGGGGAGGAAGAGGGAAAGGGTGAGAGAATAAGAGAGAGAAGGGGAGGGGTAGAGAGAGAGACTCACCTTTAACGTCGATTGTTTCTATTAGCATGTCGATGACCACAATAGTTCCTGTTCGACCAATTCCAGCGCTAAAAATAAATATCATAAGCTCGTTATTGATCTAGCCTGTAACATAGTCCAACCCACTCTACTACTAGCCAAGCTCACTCTTTCTCTAGCCCAACCCACTCTACCACAAGCCCAACCCACTCTTCTCTAGCCCAACCCACTCTACCACAAGCCCAACCCACTCTACCACTAGCCCTGCCCACTTTTCTGCATGCCCAGCCCACTCTAACACTAGCCAAGTCCACTCTTTCTCTAGCCCAACCCACTCTTACCACAAGCCCAACCCACTCTTCTCTAGCCCAACCCACTCTACCACAAGCCCAACCCACTCTACCACTAGCCCAGCCCACTCTACCACTAGCCCAACCCACTCTACCACTAGCCCAGCCCAGATCTACCACTAGCCCAACCCACTCTACCACTAGCCCAACCCACTCTACCACTAGCCCAGCCCAGATCTACCACTAGCCCAGCCCAGATCTACCACTAGCCCAGCCCTACCACTAGCCCAGCCCACTCTACCACTAGCCCAACCCACTCTACCACTAGCCCAACCCACTAGCCCAGCCCACTCTACCACTAGCCCAACCCACTCTACCACTAGCCCAACCCACTCTACCACTAGCCCAACCCACTCTACCACTAGCCCAACCCACTCTACCACTAGCCCAGCCCACTCTACCACTAGCCCAACCCACTGTAGCCCAACCCACTCTACCACTAGCCCAACCCACTCTACCACTAGCCCACCCCAACCCACTCTACCACTAGCCCAACCCACTGTACCACCAGCCCAACCCACTCTACCACTAGCCCAACCCACTCTACCACTAGCCCAACCCACTGTAGCCCAACCAACCCACTCTACCACTAGCCCAACCCACTCTACCACTAGCCCAACCCACTCTACCACTAGCCCAGCCCACTCTACCACTAGCCCAACCCACTGTACCACCAGCCCAACCCACTCTACCACTAGCCCAGCCCACTCCCACTCTTCTGTCTGTCCAACCCACTCTGCTGTACTGTCACACCCATTTTCTACCAGGCTGAAGATGACAATGTAAAACCTTTAAACCAGACAAAACTCTTCTTGGTTCCCAAATAAAGCCTTTGTTTTAGGAAGACCCTTTTGAAGGGTGCCGGTCCAGTGCCTGCATTAAGGCTCACACCTGCAGTGTAGCCGATCTCTGCTATGAGGGATCTCTGCTATGAGGGACGCACCTGCAGTCACCCCAACAGTGAACCTCATACCTGCAGTGGATGATCATGGGTCCGGCATTGGGAAATTCCTGCTGCTTGTTGTTGACCTGTGTGAGGAAGCTGAGCACACCTCCTGGTTCTGATGGGACACCGTGGTCTGGCCAGCTGAGGTACTGGTACTGCCAGATCTCACGGGAAGGTGCACTCTGAGCAGGACACAGTACAGGACACAGGACAGGACAGATGGGACACACGGGGTGGACAGAAGACAGAGAGGAGACAGGATGCACAGAGCAGACCTCCTCATTAGAGTTGGACCAGATTCAGCTAAATCATATCAGTGCCATAAGCAATGTGTTAAACGTGTTCAGTGCAGCCAGGTGTGGTAATGAGCAGAGCCACAGGGGGAGTTAACACATGTATAGGATGGACACATGTTAACACATGTATAGGATGGACACATGTTAACACATGTATAGGATGATATATATATATATATATATATATACATACATATATATGTGGCCAAGCGCTACGCAGTTTGGCCTTTTTAACTGAAAAGAGGACTGTGTAATTTAGGACTTCCATGCGCGTGTGTGTGGGAGTAATCACGCATGCGTGTGTGTGTGCGTGTGTGGGAGTAATCAATCGCGTGTGTGTGGGAGTAATCACGCATGCGTGTGTGTGTGGGAGTAATCACGCATGCGTGTGTGTGGGAGTAATCACGCATGCGTGCTGAATGTGATCAGTAAGAATGATGGATTAATGGAGTTGTGGTGTATTTACGTTGATATTTTATCAGTAAAAATATGCAAGTACTTATAAATAGTATATCAGTAAAAAGTACTGAATCAGAATGACTTCATCCAGGCAGGGTTAGACTTCTTAGACTTAATGTATAACACACATTATAGTGTATAACATACACATTATTAAGTCAAGTCAGCCACATTGTCAATTGTGATTTTCACCCCAATCGATATTTGTCCTCCGCATTTTACCCATCTGTGCAATCAGAACACACACACACACACTAGTGATCACTAGGGGGCTGTGGTGCACACGTGCCCAGAGCGGTGGGCAGCCCTAGCCCGGCGCCCGGGGAGCAGTTGGGGTTAGGTGCCTTGCTCAAGGGCACCTCAGTCATGGCCTCAGGCCTGGGAATCAAACCCACGACCCTCCGGTCACAAGACCGGTTCCCTAACCACCAGACCATGACTGCCCATTATAGTGTATAATACACACGTTATAGTGTATATCACACATTATATTGTATATCACACACATTATAGTGTATAATACACACATTATACACAGACCTGAACACTCTTCATAACAATGTTGTCAGTGTTCTTGTTCATGAAAAAGCTATTGAGGAGATTAAAGCCAGTAGAAGTATTCATCTGCAAGAAGGACATTCTGTAGGACACTAAACAGTTTCAAAGTGTTGGTCAGGAACAAAGATACAGAAGTTCTGCTCCTCAGTAGCCCAGAACAGCAGAACAAAGATACAGAAGTTCTGCTCCTCAGTAGCCCAGAACAGCAGAACAAAGATACAGAAGTTCTGCTCCTCAGTAGGCCCAGAACAGCAGAACAAAGATACAGAAGTTCTGCTCCTCAGTGGCCCAGAACAGCAGAACAAAGATACAGAAGTTCTGCTCCTCAGTAGGCCCAGAACAGCAGAACAAAGATACAGAAGTTCTGCTCCTCAGTGGCCCAGAACAGCAGGTACAGCTCCAGGTTTCAGACAGTACTGCAGCCCGCTGCCTCAAAGTGGAGCCTACAGCCCCTCAGTGAGGTTTCACTTATTAGCTGGCTACCAGTGACACAGCCCTAACGTGGGGGGGGAGGGGGGAGTACTGACTAACGGGAGAAGGGGGGGGGGGCAGAACTGACTAACAGAAGGGGTGTACGTGTTTTGGGCGACGGAGACACTGAAACACTTGCTACTTAATGGACTTGCTTGCCGGAGAAACTGGAGGGGTGGAGTTCAGTGGAGAAGCACTGTTACCTTGTCCAGAGGGCTGATCTCCAGAGCTCTGACCTTGTAGTCACTGGCATCTCTCTCATTATGTGACATCACCACATATCTTCCAAACTCTTTAGAGGCACCAGGGTCTGGCCAGTATGGTACACACTTATTCTGCAGAGCAAACAGATTTTTCAGCCAATTACTGCAATACGATCAAATTTTGAGGTTAAAAGAAAATGTGGTATTTTGAATATTATCAAAATCAGTATTAGGGGAGAGGGTGAATGACCACAACACTCACCCGTCCTTTTTCAACTTCCCTTGTTGTCATGACGATGACATGTGACTCCTCCTGCCACACCATTTGCCAAAAATCATTGACAGTTGTTGCAAGACATCCTTGACAAGCAATGTAGACTTTTTGAGGACCGATTTCACACAGCTTATTCTAGAGGGAAAGAGGGATGACACGATAGGATGAAAATAGTGGTGTTGACTTTTGTAAATTATTAAACGATTATACTACACATTTATAGATCATTATTATACATTTGTTATTTATTACTTTCACATAATTGGCGTTGATGTAATCAGACCCAACACGGAATGGGTCTCCACCCTGCAGACTGACTCTGGTCTCATCAACTGTAGGAGAGAAGTCAGAGAACAGTGATGAGTGCTTAGTCATGACAAACATGAGTAGTGATGAGTGCTGAGTCATGACAAACATGAGTAGTGATGAGTGCTTAGTCATGACAAACATGAGTAGTGATGAGTGCTTAGTCATGACAAACATGAGTAGTGATGAGTGCTTAGTCATGACAAACATGAGTAGTGATGAGTGATTAGTCATGACAGTGATGAGTAGTGATGAGTGATTAGTCATGACAGTGATGAGTAGTGATGAGTGCTTAGTCATGACAAACATGAGTAGTGATGAGTGCTTAGTCATGACAAACATGAGTAGTAATGAGTGCTTAGTCATGACAAACATGAGTAGTGATGAGTGCTTAGTCATGACAAACATGAGTAGTGATGAGTGCTTAGTCATGACAAACATGAGTAGTGATGAGTGCTTAGTCATGACAAACATGAGTAGTGATGAGTGATTAGTCATGACAGTGATGAGTAGTGATGAGTGCTTAGTCATGACAAACATGAGTAGTAATGAGTGCTTAGTCATGACAAACATGAGTAGTGATGAGTGCTGAGTCATGACAAACATGAGTAGTGATGAGTGCTTAGTCATGACAAACATGAGTAGTGATGAGTGCTTAGTCATGACAAACATGAGTAGTGATGAGTGCTTAGTCATGACAGTGATGAGTAGTGATGAGTGCTGAGTCATGACAAACATGAGTAGTGATGAGTGCTGAGTCTTGACAGTGATGAGTAGTGATGAGTGCTTAGTCATGACAGTGATGAGTAGTGATGAGTGATTAGTCATGACAGTGATGAGTAGTGATGAGTGATTAGTCATGACAGTGATGAGTGCTGAGTCATGACAAACATGAGTAGTGATGAGTGCTTAGTCATGACAAACATGAGTAGTAATGAGTGCTGAGTCATGACAAACATGAGTAGTGATGAGTGATTAGTCATGACAGTGATGAGTAGTGATGAGTGCTTAGTCATGACAGTGATGAGTAGTGATGAGTGATTAGTCATGACAGTGATGAGTAGTGATGAGTGCTTAGTCATGACAAACATGAGTAGTAATGAGTGCTGAGTCATGACAAACATGAGTAGTGATGAGTGATAAGTCATGACAGTGATGAGTAGTGATGAGTGCTTAGTCATGACAGTGATGAGTAGTGATGAGTGATTAGTCATGACAGTGATGAGTAGTGATGAGTGATTAGTCATGACAGTAATGAGTAGTGATGAGTGCTTAGTCATGACAGCGCAGAATGGTGAGGTTCACAGGGTAGTCTTACAGGGATGCCAGGTGAGGACAGTGTTGCTAGGTCTCGGGTATGGTTAGGCAAGGGCTCTTAAGGTGAGGACAGTGTGGCTAGGTCTAAGGTGTGGTTCAGGAGGGGCTGTTAAGGTGAGGACAATGTGGCTAGGTCTAGGGTGTGGTTGGGGAGGGGCTGTTAAGGTGAGGACAGTGTGGCTAGGTCTAGGGTGTGGTTGGGGAGGGGCTGTTAAGGTGAGGACAGTGTGGCTAGGTCTAGGGTGTGGTTAGGGAGGGGCTGTTAAGGTGAGGACAGTGTGGCTAGGTCTAGGGTGTGGTTGGGGAGGGGCTGTTAAGGGTGTGGTTGGGGAGGGGCTGTTAAGGGTGTGGTTGGGGAGGGGCTGTTAAGGGTGTGGTTGGGGAGGGGCTGTTAAGGTGAGGACAGTGTGGCTAGGTCTAAGGTGTGGTTGGGGAGGGGCTGTTAAGGTGAGGACAGTGTGGCTAGGTCTAGGGTGTGGTTGGGGAGGGGCTGTTAAGGTGAGGACAGTGTGGCTAGGTCTAGGGTGTGGTTGGGGAGGGGCTGTTAAGGGTGTGGTTGGGGAGGGGCTGTTAGGGTGTGGTTGGGGGGTGTGGTTGGGGAGGGGCTGTTAAGGGTGTGGTTGGGGGGGGGGGCTGTTAAGGGTGTGGTTGGGGAGGGGCTGTTAAGGGTGTGGTTGGGGAGGGGCTGTTAAGGGTGTGGTTGGGGAGGGGCTGTTAAGGGTGTGGTTGGGGAGGGGCTGTTAAGGGTGTGGTTGGGGAGGGGCTGTTCAGGTGAGTACAGTGAGGTTCTTACAAGGTAGAATGTTCTTGTATCTGTTTTTGCTTTTATTTTCTGGCCGCATTCCTTCGTCTCTGCTTTTCTTTGTTTTGGAATCTAATTTCTGCAAAGCCTGCACAGATGGACAGAGAGACTGACCAATCATAACAGCCTATGCATGCATAGCTTGACCATGTCTTTATCATTATCATAATTGCTGTGGGTAAAAGTAGCTGTGGCACTCACATCAAACTCCTCCCAGAACCCAGCCTTCAGCTTATCTCCTCCTTCCTCATTCTGTGAAGCAGCTTTCTGATCAAGCAACTTCACCCTGCTGTCAATGTCAGCCGCGTTCAGACGAGTGGAGAAATAGGGCTGACAGAGGAAGGGTTTTGGGTTTTGGGTTAGGGTTATACGCAGTGACAGTGTCCACATGTAATAAATAAATGTGTTTGTGAGACAGAGACAGTGAGTAGGTGTGTGTGTGTGTGTGTGTGTGTGTGTGTCTGTCAGAGTGAGTGAGTTAGGTGGGATATATGACCAACACCATTATGTCTCAAGTAACAAGGCACTGAAGGGAGTCAGATTGAGTGTGTCGGTAGTAACTTCTGTCTCACCTGCCTGAGGTAGACCATGGTGCCTGAGACCTCTTCAATGCCTGTACGTTTGAAGTGGTCCACCAGGTCCACCAGAGAGTCAAAAACATCTTTCCCTCCCACTGTATAGCGATCATTCTGAAATGCAGAGAGATGTACATGATCAACCAGAGCACTTCCGTAACACACCTCCGTAACACACCTCTGTAACACACCTCCGTAACACACCTCTGTAACACACCTCCATAACACACCTCCGTAACACACCTCCGTAACACACCTCCATAACACACCTCCGTAACACACCTCCGAAACACACCTCCAAAGCACACCTCCGTAACACACCTCCCAAGCACACCTCCGTAACACACCTCCGTAAAAAACACCCCCGTAACACACCTACATAACACACCCCTCTGACACCTTGAGCACACCTCCATAACACACCCCTCTGACACCCTGAGCACACCTACATAACACACCCCTCTGACACCCTGAGCACACCTCCATAACACACCCCTCTGACACCCTGAGCACACCTCCATAACACACCCCTCTGACAACCAGAGCACACACACATACCACACCTCTCCACACACCTAGCAAATCTCCATAACACACTGCATTACATTCCCAGTGAGGTCACTTTCTTTTAGATTATGTCACAATTTTGAAATGAGGAACCTCAAATGCTACAGTGGTATTACAGGATTTTCTAAACTTTACACATACACGTGCACACACAAACAAACACGTGTGCAAACAAACGTGCATGCATGCGTGCACACACACACACACACATACACATACATGTGCAGACACAAACACAAACATATGTGTGCACACACAAACGTGCATGCACGCACCCACACATGCCCACAAGGCAAGGGGAATGCTGGGCAAGAACCTGTATTCATGAGTGCACCCGTGTGTGTGTGTGTGTGTCTGTGTGTGTGTGTGTGGGTTGGTGTGTTTGTGTGTGTGTGTGTGTGTGTGTGAGTGGGTGTGTGTGTGTGTGTGTGTGTGAGTGGGTTGGTGTGTGTGTGTGTGTGTGTGTGTGTGTGTGTGTGTGTGTGTGAGTGGGTGTGTGTGTGTGTGTGTGTGTGTGTGTGTGTGTGAGTGGGTTGGTGGGTGTGTATTCCTGTGTATTACAGGAAAAAAAGAACAGACTTATGGAACTACCTTAGGGTCCAACTTAGAGAAACACACAAATGCGCCTGCAGAGGTGCTCCTACACACACACACACACCCACACACACACACACACACACACACATACATATGGGTGCACACAGATGCATTCTTACGTTACACATGATCTTGATATGGGAGACCCTTTTCCCAGAAGTGCAGGTGTCATCTGTGAGTGCAGACAGAACATAGCTGCCAGGTTGGGAGAGGGACTCCCTCTGTGTGTGTGTGTGTGTGTGTGTGTGTGTGTGTGTTTGTGTGTGTGTTTGTGTATGTGTGTGTGTGTGTTTGTGTGTGTTTGTGTACATCCTACATGGTGACACTTAGATTTTGGTTCAGTTCTCCGTTTCTACATATTGGTTTCCTGCACTGCGGTCGGAAACTTTTCTGATGACAAGATTTCTCGGCTCGACAGCAGGCTAAGTTTAGCACGCCCCTCCCCGATCCTGCTCTTTTAAGTAACTCTGAAGTGAAATTTAAGTGAAATTGAAGTGAAATAAAAGTGAAATAAAAGTGAAATAAAGTTCATTGGGGGTTTGTTAATTTGATGCTCCCATTCAATTTTGTTATTAAACTGTATTTCATTTCTTTATTATATTTGAGCTTCATAAGTGCTTTTTATGATCATTTAAGGTTTAGGAACAGTTCAGCTTGAGACATTCATAGCTGCATCCCAACCTAACCAGGAACCCCTATGAAGGTTCCAGTTAACACGGAGTAATCATTAAAATCATTATTATCTAAGATATTAAGAGACATTTTGATGGGTAATTACTGTCATAGGTGATTACTGCAAATGTTAGTTATTAGAATTATTGTAATCATTGGTGGTGATTGGTTGTTATTGTAAACTTGTCAGCCTAGTAAAAGTAGCAGCCAAATTTTCGTAAATTATATATACTGCATATGATAATGTAATGTGTCTGTATTAGTGCTATAGTGCTAGTGTCTATATTAGTGCTATAGTGTCTGTATTAGTGCTATAGTATCTGTATTAGTGCTAGTGTCTGTATTAGTGCTATAGTGTCTGTGTCTGTATTAGTGCTAGTGTCTGTATTAGTGCTATAGTGTCTGTGTCTGTATTAGTGCTAGTGTCTGTATTAGTGCTATAGTGTCTGTATTAGTGCTATAGTGTCTGTGTCTGTATTAGTGCTAGTGTCTGTATTAGTGCTATAGTGTCTGTATTAGTGCTATAGTGTCTGTGTCTGTATTAGTGCTAGTGTCTGTATTAGTGCTATAGTGTCTGTGTCTGTATTAGTGCTAGTGTCTGTATTAGTGATATAGTGTCTGTAATAGTGCTATAGTGTCTGTATTAGTGCTAGTGTCTGTGTCTGTATTAGTGCTAGTGTCTGTATTAGTGATATAGTGTCTGTGTCTGTAATAGTGCTATAGTGTCTGTATTAGTGCTAGTGTCTGTGTCTGTATTAGTGCTAGTGTCTATGGCAGTGCCTGTGTCAGTTATTTTACCCTTGTGCAATTTTCCAATGACTAAAAACAGAAAAGAGGGAGAGAAGGGGAGGGGTAGAGTGAGAGAGAGAATGAGAGACAGAAAGAGAGAGAGAGGACAGTTAAACCTGAATGGTCTGGTCACTGTTTGCAAATGTGTCAAAACTGAAGTTTCCAACCGCAGATGAAAAGAAGAAGTCAATGGAACGGATGTGAATGTGTGTGTTTGCGTGTGTGAGATAGAGAGAGTGATCTTTCTCTGTCAAACACTCACACACAGACTTGGTTTTCAGAACAATTTTTGTAAAGTGCTTAATAATGCTATTAGCATTTAAAGTCATAGTTGATGAATTCTGAAAGAAGTGTAATGTTCAGTAAATTGCTCACTGTGTCCACACTCACAACAGACCCCAATGGTCTCTATCCTGAAGCAGAGACCTCCACACTCACAACAGACCCCGATGGTCTCTATCCTGAAGCACAGACCTCCACACTCACAACAGACCCCAATGGTCTCTATCCTGAAGCAGAGACCTCCACACTCACAACAGACCCCGATGGTCTCTATCCTGAAGCACAGACCTCCACACTCACAACAGACCCTGATGGTCTCTATCCTGAAGCAGAGACCTCCACACTCACAACAGACCCCAATGGTCTCTATCCTGAAGCAGAGACCTCCACACTCACAACAGACCCCGATGGTCTCTATCCTGAAGCACAGACCTCCACATCCAACAGAATGGTCTCTATCCTGAAGCAGAGACCTCCACACTCACAACAGACCCCGATGGTCTCTATCCTGAAGCACAGACCTCCACACTCACAACAGACCCCGATGGTCTCTATCCTGAAGCACAGACCTCCACACTCACAACAGATGGTCTCCACAACAGACCCTGATGGTCTCTATCCTGAAGCACAGACCTCCACACTCACAACAGACCCCGATGGTCTCTATCCTGAAGCACAGACCTCCACACTCACAACAGACCCCGATGGTCTCTATCCTGAAGCACAGACCTCCACACTCACAACAGACCCCGATGGTCTCTATCCTGAAGCACAGACCTCCACAGGATCTCTCAACAACCCTTGAACATGCCATCCTGAGCTTCCAGCACACTGCCGGCGCAATTCATGTCGTCTCTTCCTGCTGCTGGAGAAAATGCGAATGAGAATTTTAGTGCGTCTGGGTCTGGGATGACAGTCTACAGACTAAAGCAGACTCAGCGATGAAAGCAGATGCAGACTAAAGCAGATGATGACATAAAAGCAGATGCTTGTATCAGCGATGACAGTCTACAGACTAAAGCAGATGCTTGTATCAGCGATGACAGTCTACAGACTAAAGCAGATGCTTGTATCAGCGATGACAATCTGGAAATTAAAGTACATTTATAGCACCGCACAAGTATAGAGGGTTGAGGCTATGTGTGACGGGTGATATTTGGTTCTTAGAATTTCTGTATAGTATGGCAGTGTGCTCACTGCTCACTGAAACACACTGCAGAACCTTTAGCATATGGAAATTTGCCCTTGTAGCATATATAGTATATGATATTTTCAGCCCCAAATGATTTAGTCTTTGACATGATGACACCCTGTCTAACCCTCTGACAAAGCTGGTCTTTTCGGTGCATGTGTAGACCAATATGCTCAGCAATAACTTTCAGGGAGATTTTACTCTCTAACTGAAGCATAAACACCTTCCTGCACATCTACACAGATCAGTAACAGGTGTGTGGGTGCAGGAGTGACATCACCTGTGTAATTACAGTGTAGAGTTATGTAATTACAACATACAGTTATGTCATTACAATGTACAGTAATTACAGGGTATATTACGGGTTATGTAATTACAGCATAGTTATATGATTACAGGGTACAGTTATATAATTACAGCATACAGTTTCATGTTATCACCAAAACGCCTTCTCACAGTATTAGCTACACTTTTCCAGCTCAGATACCATAACATGTCACACTGTCCTGCCTCCATTCTAGCAGTGAAGTCAAATATTAATGTTCATAAAATATATGTTCAGAAAACATTACAGCTACTGTGAAAAGTGCCACAACTGGAAACAAATACAGAACTTCTAAACCATTTAATAGCACAACTGTGTGATGTGATATATATCATGTGCATATCCAGAGATACTGATTATTATTACTATTATTTATTTATTATTATTGTTACAGGACAGCTGCACGGTGACTTAACACTTTGTGAGTTCTAGGACAGAGTTTGGAGTCACTGCTGCTACAACTGAAGCTGTGTGTGTGTATATACCCCATATACCCTTGTTACCCCATGCTGCCCCTGCTGTTGTCACTGCTCCTCTCACTGCCCCCATGGCCCTGATCTTAGTAGTCCTTCCTCAGGGCCTCTCAGGCAGGGTATATTGTGTCAGGTGTATCATTCAGTCAGATCTATGAGATGTGCCAGGCGTGCGAGGTGTGAATGTTTCAGATGTGAATGGGTCCAGGTAGGAGGTGCCTCACCTCTCTGTAGTGGGGTCAGAGGAGTTCAAAGGGTATTTGAGGTCAATGATGGTTCCATCTTTGTCCTGCAGGACACCATGGTTTCCTGTGTAGTACTCCACCAGCTCTGCTAAGGTTGCAAACTTCTCCCCTCCATACAGGTCATAATAATCCCCAGAGTTTTGGATCCTAATGTGTGTAACTGCATTCCCAACTCTGGTGAGGGGGGATTGGTGAGATTCAGGGAGAGAGAGAGACAGAGAGAGACAGAGAGAGACAGAGAGACAGGTAACTCTTTAAGGAAAAATACATCATAGGTATGTGAAAATGCTGTACTTAAAACAAAACAGAGCTACAGACCTTAGACAGTTAGCTGGTAGGCTAACTATAAGGAACATTAAATAAATTATATATATATACACACACACACACACACACACACACACACACACACTACAGTATATTGCCAAAAGTTTTCGCTCACCCATCCAAATTATCGGAATCAGGTGTTCCAATCACAGGTGTATAAAATTAAGCACCAAGGCATGTTTTTACAAATATTTGTGAAAGAATGGGTCGCTCTCAGGAGCTCAGTGAGTCCCAGCGTGGAACTGTGATAGGAGGCCACCTGTGCAACAAATCCAGTCGTGAAATTTCCTCGCTCCTAAATATTCCACAGTCAACTGTAAGCTGTATTATAAGAAAATTGAAGTTTTTGGGGACGACGGCAACTCAGCCATGAAGTGGTAGGCCATATAAACTGAAAGAGCGGGGTCAGCGGATGCTGAAGCGCATAGTGCGAAGAGGTTGCAAACTTTCTGCAGAGTCAGTTACTACAGACTTCATGTGGCCTTCAGATGAGCTCAAGAACAGTGCGCAGAGAGCTTAAAGGAATGGGTTTCCATGGTCGAGCAGCTGCTGGAGTGACGAATTGTGCTTCTCCATCTGGCAATCTGGTGGACGAGTCGGGTTTGGCGTTTGCCAGTAGAACGGTACTTGTCTGACTGCTTTGTGTCAAGTGTAAAGTTTGGTGGAGGGGGGATTATGGTGTGGGGTTGTTTTTCAGGAGCTGGGCTTGGCCCCTTAGTTCCAGTGAAAGGAACTCTGAATGCTTCAGCATACCAAGACATTTTGGGAACAGTTTGGAGCTGGCCCCTTCCTCTCCCAACATGACTGTGCACCAGCGCACAAAGGTCCATAAAGACATGGGTAACATTTTACATTAAGTGTTGACTAAATAACGTGAAGTAATGCATTAGTTAACATGAACAACACATGAAGTAACACATTAACAATAGTTAACTAATGTTAAGTAATTAGTTGTATTAGTTAATGCTGTGTTTATATGCAGACAAAGTGGTGTTGACTAACTAACGTGAAGTAATGCATTAATTAACATGAACACATGAAGTAACACATTTGCATGACTGCAGCGTGGAGAATGGTGTGTGCAAGTCCTTCTTGCAAGACACAAAGACGAATGTCTAACATACATCAGAATGTAACATATTGGTGCGACCTTAAAAGAATATATTACAATGTACTGATTTACGTACATAAGTAATGGGTGACTTGATCTATCAGCATAGGAACTGAAGTGTGTCCATACTGTTTAGCTCTTTAGTCCCTTTTGCATGTGTTGTTCATGTTAACTAATGCATTACTTCACGTTAGTTAGTCAACACTTAATGTAAAGTGTTACCAAGACATGGATGGCAGAGTCTGGTGTGAATTAACTTGTCCTGACCTCAACCTGATAAAACACCTTTGGGATGAATTATAGAGAGCCAGACCTTCTCGTCCCACATCAGTATGTGACCTCACACATGCGCTTCTGGAAGAATGGTCAAAAATCCCCATAAACATACTCCTAAACCTTGTGGACAGCCTTCCCATAAGAGTTGAAACTGTTATGCCAAAGAAGGTGAGCGAATACGCATTATCGCTCCCTGGCGCCTGTGGCATTACACATGGAACATAAGCCAAATTCATGCAGGACAAACATGAGGTTTTACAAACCCTTAAAACTATTTTCCACCGCGTTAGTAATTCAGTTCATGTAAACTAAGCGCTCATACTTAGCATCTAGCAACGATTAAAACTTGAGATTCCGAGTTTATAATCCACGTTGATCTTAAACCATTAAATATAAAACGCAACATTTGAATTGATTGAGAAACGTAATCGTGTTTTTTATACAATTTAACACAGGCCCAACAGTACAACAGGAGGTCACCGGGAGCTCTGACCATCAGACCAAAGAGCAGCTCCCTGGCAGAGTAGCCAGAGCACATAACCTTAAGTCATTTAACCTTCCTAAGTGACGATCACAAAGACCTTCAGAGAGTGCCGGTCTGTCACTCTTCTGGCTTCATCACACTGAGACAGACGCACATTAAAGAAAGTACAAATGACCCAAACCCAATGCGGTGGACTGACGACCTGCCCATGGTGTACCCTGCCTTCGCCCGATGATGCTGGGATTGGCTCCAGCCCCCTCGTGACCCCGACTAGCGGGAATAAGCGGTACGGATAATGGATGGATGGACCCAAACATAACTGAACTACAGGACAACATCTGGCCTGGTGGGCATTATGCTATCAGCAGCACAAATACAGGCCTATCAGACTGCTGGAGGGACATCATCATCACCTGTCACTCAACCTTCAAACATCCCCTGTCCATATCTAAAAGGACAAAAAAGCCAACATCTGTTCCAGGCCTGGTTCCAGTGGCAGCTAGTGCTACAAGATTTGAGGGGGTGCAAACAACTTTCATTGTGCCTTCTAATGCCAGTCCTGAACCTTCATCTATCTGTTGAGCGATGCTAAGCTTTACAAGAAACCCAGCCTCATAGTAAATGGCTGCGGATATTTTCATGCTGTTTGCATTTTTCATAAATGTGTTTTAAGTCTTGTACCCCCATGGTTGTCCACAATGTTTTGGTGCCAGGGCTTTGAAACAGCAGACAGGGAAAGCAATAAAAAGCATTACTTATATCACACCCTGTTACCCAACTCCTTTTCTCATAACAAAAGCGGAGAAGCACTGGGTGTAAAGCTCGTCCTCGATCACTCGTCTGCTGCTGTATTTGTAAAGTACAAGGTTCTTTTTCCAAGGTCCAATTCAAGCACTTTTCAAGCACTTTCAAAGTCCATTTTCAATGTTTTCCAGCACTTTACAGCTGTAGTGAAATTTATTTATACATATACACACACTCAAAATTAGGGTGACCAGACTGTTTTACTCAGATCTGGTCACCCTACTCAAAATGATTCATTCACTTTTAATCACAACAGAGATGGTACTGTGTTTGGTTGGAAATGCAACATTAAAATTCAAGCATTTTCAAGGATTTCAAGCACCCATATGAACCCATGAATGTTAACGTAAATAATCGAAGGATAATCGAATCAATAATTGAGACCGAGGAGAGCTGCACCCAACAGCAAACTTTTAGGCAGGCAGTTAAAGAGCTTCCCCAGATTATGTACTTGCCAAAAGTTTAAGGACCTACGTTTGCTCAATCCAAAATGCTGTACTTAAGCAGGACACACTACATTTCAATGCAGTACGTTCTGCTCAACCGTTAAAGCGGTACGTTCTTTCATTAGGCGACTGGGTAGTATGCATACAACCTCGGACATACTATGTCCGCCATTTTACCTATGACATATGACATTACACGATCATAGTTAAATGCTCCAGTTGAGTCATGGGATAGTACAGTGTGCTGCAATTGCATATTTCAAAATGGCTCCAGATTCAGTAGGCCATCCGGGTACTTTTCGCCTACTGTTTAATGCTTTAGCATGACGTGGAGGAGCTAGCAGATGTGGCATTATCAAGTTTTTTTTTATTATCAGAAAACGATTAATTAAGCTTTCTTACCGATGTCGGTTTATTCAATGTAAAATGCACAAAATACAAATATGTGAAAAGATGAATCATAGTTTTCTTTTAGTAGTTAGTTGTTAGTAGTCTGTGTCACGGTGAGGGAGGTTCCCCCTATCGGTCGCCTCCGGCACAGCGGCAGTTGTCTTGTTGTTGTTGCGTTGTGTGCGTCCCTCAGGTGGGCGGGGCTTATTAGCTCCCTCACCTGATGGTCGTTTGTTTGGCTATATATGTCTTGTCTATGTACCAGTTGACGGCTGGTTATTATTTCCTGAATTCGGAACAGTGCACGGGTTTTTGGTTTGCACTTTAATGATTAAACCCTCTTTTTCTCTGAGACTTGGCGTGATCGCTTCCTTTTCGTTCGCACCTCCTGCCCGTCACAGTCTGTAAGATAACTAAGTTCCTAAGATAAACAATATAATATAATATAATATAAATTTATTATAAATTAAGAAATATAAATAAGTCACCAGTTTTAGCATGATGTCAGTTTAAACTAATATAAAGTGTTAATCTAAAGTTAAACAGCCACTTCTACTGTCTACTAACATGGGCTGCACTTTTATATGAATCAAAGAGC
This sequence comes from Brachyhypopomus occidentalis, assembly GCA_020368025.1. Classification (NCBI taxonomy): domain Eukaryota; kingdom Metazoa; phylum Chordata; class Actinopteri; order Gymnotiformes; family Hypopomidae; genus Brachyhypopomus; species Brachyhypopomus occidentalis. Next base: position 221,888 of record JAGXOD010000114.1, read on the forward strand.
CAATCAGAAATAAGTAAAGAAACAGCTTTACACCGACCAGCTAAAACATATTTTGATTGGTTCAGAGAGAATGGCAGTGGGGGGCAGAGAGAAAATCTGCAGGAGCAACTCACCACCAAAAAGTAACAGGTCCACATTTAGCACAGAGCAGGAAGTGATGTCACACTTCAACCACACTGATAATGATTTAGGGGTCATATTCATACATTTACAGAAGAGCTTCTAGTACCTCTATGTTCACAAAGTTCTGTGGTCACATACTGTACAATCTTGTTTCATGACCATGTGAGAGAAGCATATACCTAATTACAAACAAGCTGCCAATGGAAACATACCTACAGTGATGTACAACATGTTCATGTACAGCAGGTTCAGTTTAAGGGGTCGGAGTTATGTTTAGGCTTATGGTTAGGGGTTAAGGGTTGGGGTTAGGTTTAGGGGTTAGGATTAGGGATAGGGTTTAGGGGTTAGACTTAAGGATATGATTTAGGGGTTAGGCTTAAGGGTAGGGTCTATGTTGCCTCTTTATAAAATGCATCCCTCTGTGACTAACTTCTGGACACACTGAATAGTTCAAGAAAAACGTCAAAAGATACAGCATAAAAATACGACACAACAATGACATCTCAACATGTCAACAAGTAAAACAACAAGTAAAAGCACATTCGTTTAAAACATGTCAAACAATATCTCAACAAACATGTCACAACAAACACATGGAAAACAAATGATCATTGCAGGCACATCTTAATATTCATCAGAGCAAACATGGCACACAGCAAACACGCCCTCAAAAACACCTGCAAATGGTACATCTGACATGGGGAGCTGTGGAACCACAATACGGCCTTCAGAGTCTCAACATGGCCACCAGAGTCTCAACATGGCCATCAGAGTCTCAGTCTTCGTTCCTTCTGTCCCACTAGCACAGGGGTCAGCAATTAATTTTCCCAAGTGGCCACATGAGAAACTGGAACGGTTTTAGAGGGCCAGACTAATATACTTGGTTCTGCACAATACAAATATACAGTATACACTATACATACTATATCTTAATAAAACAATCCACATATATCACCACAGCTCCACATATACAGATCAGTAACTGGGCTGTATCACCACAGCTTCACATCCTTGGACCAACTCCAAATCTCCAGACGCCCCTGCAGCTCTGCACCAGTCATTGTATTTCTCTGCGTTTACTCTCGTAATAGCGAATTCAAACTGTAATCCTACAGACTGTAAAACTAACTGTTCTCCGCAAACTAAGCACACAGCTTTACATTTTACTTCAGTAAATGAATATTTAGACGTCCATTCCTTGTTAAAAACTGCATTCTGTATGAATCATTCTTTTGTACTGTTAGCTGACATATACAGCTAAGCGCTAATGTCTTGTAAGCTGTCCAACACACTCGCCGACACATCTGAGTGACGCTGCATGAGCAAACTGACCGGACAGACAGCTGCCTTCAAAATACTAAAGTTTTATTTCATGCACTTATCACAGTGTAATAGGCATCATAGTCACACATTTACTTTTGACTTATAACTTATCAACGTTCTCACGTTCTATCGGTCAGAGATAGTCAGAGGGCTGGATGTGGCCCGCGGGCCGTACAATGACCAGCTTGTAAGTGACGACCAGAGAGCAGAGCAGTGATAACAAGTCCCCATCTATCACTGCAGATGTTGACATACAGCAGCTGCTGGGCTTGTCAGCACACAATGCACAGCCCATTGGACAGGTGTGTCCACGGGACGTGTGCCCATTGGACAGGTGTGTACACGGGACGTGTGCCCATTGGACGGGTGTGTCCACGGGACGTGTGCCCATTGGACGGGTGTGTCCACGGGACGTGTGCCCATTGGACAGGCGTGTCCACGGGACGTGTGCCCATTGGACGGGTGTGTACATGGGACATGTGCCCATTGGATGGGTGTGCCTGCACTCCAGGTGAAGCCTTACCTGACAGACAGTGAAAAATCACCCACATTCTTCTTGCTGGGGCGGGCCAGGAAGCTCCCATGGACACCACGAGTCTTCAGAAGAGACTCAGCATCCAACCCGGACAAGTCTCTATGGAACCACCTAAAGACACATTTCTGTTTTATGAGTCTGAACACACGAAGAACTCACTGAAGTCGAGATGATTCTGCTTACAGCCCATCCTTACATGTGGAACACACACACACACACAAACACACACACACACACAAACACAATATACTCACAGACACATGTACGCATGCACACAAACACACACACACAGACACACACGTGACCACACCTGTTCATTGTGCAGGTTGACAAACTTATTTACATCGTTGTAATAACTCCCTCTTAAAAAGAAGCCCCACAAACACATCACATTCACACATTTTTGCCTTAGTACAAAGTGCTGTATCTTTAAAAGATGAATTTCACAATATTAACATTGCCGACATGTGACTAAAGCAATACTGAAAAAAGGAACATGAAGAAAGACAGAGGTAGAAACGAACATGGTGATCACACTAGTGATTATATAGAAACAAACATGGTGATCACACTAGTGATTATATAGAAATAAACATGGTGATCACACTAGTGATTATATAGAAACAAACATTGGTGATCACACTAGTGATTATATAGAAATAAACATGGTGATCACACTAGTGATTATATAGAAACAAACATTGGTGATCACACTAGTGATTATATAGAAATAAACATGGTGATCACACTAGTGATTATATAGAAACAAACATGGTGATCACACTAGTGATTATATTGAAACAAACATGGTCATGCCAATCAGGCTTACTGATCCAAACCAAAATTGTCTAGAAATACAGATAAAGGAAGAAGCAGCTACTGTGGAGTAACTCACCGAACCATCTCTCGTCTTTACACTCTGATAAGATGAAGGAAGGAAGGAAACAAGCTGTTACTTTAAGCATGAAACAAATAAAACAAACAACAGGCCCATCGTAAGCTAAACCACCCCACAGCCGTCGAGCACTTGGACACTGGCTACCTACAAACATGGCAGACAAGTGCTGCACTTTCCGTTTCCTGTGTCTAGACTCGTGGCTTCCTCCACCTCTACCATCGGCCACCACACTCCTCCAGCCAGCTCCACCTGTGCACCACACTCCTCCACCCAGCTCCACCTGTCCACCACACTCCTCCACCCAGCTCCACCTGTCCACTCCTCCACCCAGCTCCACCTGTCCACTCCTCCACCCAGCTCCACCTGCCCACCACACTCCTCCACCCAGCTCCACCTGTCTGCCACACTCCTCCACCCAGCTCTACCTGTCTGCCACACTCCTCCACCCAGCTCCACCTGTCTGCCACACTCCTCCACCCAGCTCCACCTGTGCACCGCAGCATCTTTCACACAGCCACCACCTGCTTGTCCTGCTGCTGCCCATAAACTCCCCGCCATGTCTTTGGTCCCACGTAAACTCTCTCTCTCCCCATCTCTCTTTCTAGCCCTTCCTCCATCTCTCCCTCCCTCTCTCTCCTGCCCTCTCTCTCTCTCTCCTGCTCTTTCTCCTTCCCTCGCTCTCTCCCCTTCCAGCTCTCTCTCTCTCTCTCTCTCTCTCTCTCTCTCTCCCTCCTGCTGTTTCTCTCTCTCTCCCTCCTGCTGTTTCTCTCTCTCTCCCTCCCCTCCCTTTCTCCGTTGCCCTCTCTCAGGTGAAACATAAACATACTCACTACGTTAGCTCTTCGAGAACGAGCAGCAGTCGTCTTCACGCTCTATATATGCACCACGCGGTGATGCCTGTCCCTCCCTTGCTCCCTCCCTCTTCCTTCCCTTTTAGTGTTTTTGTCACATTACTGTAAAAGCAAGAACTGCTAGCAGCTCAGACCCCGAGCTCTGCCCTACTGCACACCTCTCACTCACACCAGACTGCTGCCCCGGGCCAGTCTACTGCACACCTCTCACTCACACCAGACTGCTGCCCCGGGCCAGTCTACTGCACACCTCTCACTCACACCAGACTGCTGCCCCGGGCCAGTCTACTGCAGACCAACAGGCTGAACGCAGGCTGACATTTGTGTTGTGGTGAGAGAGCTGGAGAGGGGCAGACACGCTCACAGTGCTGGTGCAAAACAAGTAACCGATAGTGAGGTTTAGGTTTAATTACCATTAGGGAGTGGGTGTGTCCACACTGCCACTTCTCTGGTGCTGTTCTCTTTCACTCTCTGTCCATTTTTTGCTTTCTGTCTTTGTCTCTTTGTCTGTCCCTCTTAGTTTCTGTGCTCGCTGGGTTGAACCTGAAAGAACACAAAGTTCAAGTCTAAATTCCACTTCCTTCTTTTGCCCTGCAGCGTAACAGGTTTCATGCCTTCTGTAGCGTGTACACACATGGCGTCCGCTCACTCGCACAGAAAACGTTGAGCATTACCACGCGTGTTAGGAAAATGTGGAGGTAAAGTTCTTTCCACTACTACTGCTTTTTATTACGCAATACACACAAGACTTCAAATCCCACAAAGCAAAGGGATTTGCAATTTCTATTAAGTAAATGAAGAGAGAAATAACCAAGCCATTGACACCACATGGAATTCAGTCAATGTTACAGAAATACATATCTAGAGGCAGGAAAAGTGTGAATGTTTCATGATAAATGGTTGATGTTGATCTCTGTATACTCTAGTTATTTGCATTAACCCTCCAAATATAAAGATATTTGGATTGCAAATGACTGGTCACTAACCCAGACCCAGACTAACCCATTTGAATAGTCAAAGTAGATATCATGTCCATGCACCAGTGGCATCCACACATTAGGTGTTTGTGAAAGAAACTCATAGAAGCAAAGATCAGACCCAAGAAGACACTGCAGCTAGTATATCAGTGGAAGTGTGCACGTATTAAAGAGGAACACAGTTATGATCAGGAACTACATGGAAGAGGGAGAGATGGATGCAGGTACTCACTTTAGAGGCGTGTACGTGTTCTCCACCTACTCTACAGGCACGACCTACATAAACGTTTGGAGAAGGCAGGAACAGCCTGATGTGGAGTGGGTGGATGTTGCTGTGAACACTGATGGCCACAACGGTCTTGCACTCACACTCGTCTGGTCTGTGCGACCAAATGATGGTGTGATAACTTATCTGATGATGGGATTATGCTTCTCCACCCTGTAATTTTCCTAAATTGCTGTTTTGTCCAGATCCTCTTCCTACACCCCCGCCCCTCTACCCCGGGGTTGGAGAGCTTACACCAACTCCTTAGCCCTCTAACCCTTTAAACCCCCAACACCTTAACCCCATAACCCCTAACCTCTTAAACCCTAACCTTTTAACCCCATAACCCCTAACCTCTTAACCCATAACCCTTTAACCCCATAACCCCTAACCTCTTAACCCCTAACCCTTTAACCCAATAACCCCTAACCTCTTAACCCCCAACCCTTTAACCCCATAACCCCTAACCTCTTAACCCTTTAACCCCATAACCCCTAACCTCTTAACCCCTAACCCTTTAACTCCATAACCCCTAACCTCTTAACCCCTAACCCTTTAACTCCTTTAGTTTAATGGCCTAATCCAAAACCACTCCACCACTCATGGAGAGACTGTGAGGGAATTAATTAATGAATAAATAAAGAAATCCAGACATCCATTTTGTTACCTTTTTATTGTATGTAGGTTTCAAAAAAACAGAAAGAATATAAACAATACGTTTATATATATGTGTATAAACAACACCAGGGTAACAACAATAATTACAAAGTGAACTAAACAAACTAATTTAAACTGTAAAAGTGGGCAGCCTTTGCTGAAATACATCTCTGTTGGGCTTCAGGTACTTTCACTGACATTATCCAAGGAACCAATCATTAATGAGGATGGGAAGACAGGGGTGGGGCTTGTTAGGTCAAGAATAATGAAAAGGAAACAAGCTTTTTACCTGCCGTCTTGGAGTCAAGTCTTTGTACAGTGGCTACATCGAGAAGTTAATTTACATAAAGGTTTGTGTGTGGATTCAGACATCCAAACACAAGACTCAGCAGCTACAAACCGTGTCTTGAAATATCTCTACAGCACTACCATGTCTGTGAGAAGCTCAGAAGCTCAGGGTCAAGATCAGGGTCAAGGTCAGGGTCAGGGTGATGTGCTCTATGGCAGAAGGGAGCGTTGTGCCTGTACAAACAGGAACAAGCAGTCAGACTAGCATGAGAGCATCAGGAGGAGGGTTAGGGTTAGGGTTAGGGTTAGGAGGTGGTGATGAAGAATGATGATGAACCTGATGAAGCTCTGACCCTCAGCAGGGCAGAGACACCTTAGAGCCCACACGGGACACAGTGATGCTGGCAGCTCTCAGTAGGGGGCACTAGAGACACCGCAACGTCAGGGGTTGACAAGGAAGTGTTATCAAGGAAGTATTAGCAAGGGACACTACATTACAGTGGAGGATGTCCTCTCTTTCCCTCTCCCCCTCACCACGGTGATGTTGATGTTGCCCAGGCTCAGTGCAAGGATGTGACTGAGTGAAGCTAGTCTGAATGAGGAACGGGAACTGGAGGTAGGGGTTAAAGGTTAACAGATGGTCAGCGGGGTGCCTGCGTTGGAGTGACCTCTGGCCCACGACTGGCCAATCGGCTTAGGATGCTCCGCTCTGACATCTGCAGACGTACAGCAACTGGTGGTATCCGGGCAATGGTTGCTGGGAGACGTGTGACATCAGCCTTCATGTCACTGAGCAGCTCTTCCAGTTGTTTAAGAACTGAAAGAGAGTGAGAGAGAGACAGAGAGAAAGAGAGAGAGAGACAAAGAGAGAGAGAGAGAGAGACAAAGAGAGAGAGAGAGAGAGACAGAGAGAAAGAGAGAGAGAGACAAAGAGAGAGAGAGAGAGAGAGACACACAGAGACACAGAGAGACACACACACAGAGACAGAGAGACACACACACACACACAAAGAGTGAGAGATACAAATAGAGAGACATACAGTGAGAGAGAGACACAGTGAGAGACAGAGAAGGAGGTAGACGGACAGAGGAGAGAGGAAAATATAATTTTTTAGTTTAAAATAAGAGTTTTGAAAGGCGGTCTAGACTGGTGTGGTGCTGTGTTATTTGTGTGTATGTGTGAAGTGTAGCGGTAGAGATATAACTGTAGAGTTGTGTAGTAGTGTTGTGTTAGAGGTATAGTAGTGTTGTCTAGTTGTGTAGTGGTGTGTTATAGGTATAACTGAAGTGTTTTGTAGTGTTGGGTTAGAGGCATAGCTGTAGAGTTGTGTAGAGTTCTGTAGAGTTGTGCACTGTTGTGTTTGAGGCATAACTGCAGAGTTGTGTAGTGTTGTGTAGTGTGTATCTACCTTTGTGCAGCACTGCGTTGGCAGGCTTGTTTCCTGACATGGACTCCTTGCTGAGGTGCTGATGGGACTCAGCCAGACACTCCACCTCACTGAAGCGCGTGTTCAGGGCCATGGACGGGTGTGACGGGTCCTCTGTCATATTTAGATAGGCCGCCCTCCTCAACTGTTCCTCGATCACTAATGCCTGTTCCAACAGCTAGGTGGCGACAGAGAGACATTCAATGAAGGGGTGATGAATGCTGGTGTCAACAGCCTCAAAGAGGGGTGGATAAGCAGCATGTGTTTGTAGGAGAAAGCATGCATGTCTACCTGTGTGTGTGAGGTGTGTGAGTTTGTTACCTTAAACCTGCGAGCAAGGAACTTGTTTTTGATCTCCAGGAAGTTCCCGCGACTCATCTCTCCTTTGAAGGGTTGGTTCAGGATGGCAAATCGTGGGTCGGTTTGAACGTCCTGCCAACGAGCATAGCCATGTCTGACAGCATAGAGGGTCAAAGGTTATAACTGCCCTTACTGCCATAGGTGGAAAGACCAAATACTGGAGTGCGTACACTGTACTGCAGTGCTGCGAGAGTGCAGTGAGACAGTGAGGGACAGCACTGCGAGAGTGCAGTGAGACAGTTCTGTGATTCAGTGCAGTGAAACAGTGCAGTGATACAGTGGAGTGAAACAGTGGGGGACAGTGCAGTGAGACAGTGGGGGACAGTGCAGTGAGACAGTGGGGGACAGTGCTGGGGGACAGTGCTGTGGGACAGTGGGGGACAGTGCAGTGAGACAGTGGGGGACAGTGCTGTGGGACAGTGCAGTGAGACAGTGGGGGACAGTGCTGTGGGTCAGTGGGGGACAGTGCAGTGAGACAGTGGGGGACAGTGCTGTGGGTCAGTGGGGGACAGTGCTGTGGGACAGTGGGGGACAGTGCTGTGGGACAGTGGGGGACAGTGCTGTGGGTCAGTGGACAGGGGGGGACAGTGCTGTGGGACAGTGGGGGACAGTGCTGTGAGACAGTGGGGGACAGTGCTGTGGGACAGTGGGGGACAGTGCTGTGGGTCAGTGGGGACAGTGCTGTGAGACAGTGGGGGACAGTGCTGTGGGTCAGTGGGGGACAGTGCTGTGGGACAGTGGGGGACAGTGCTGTGGGTCAGTGGGGGACAGTGCTGTGAGACAGTGGGGGACAGTGCTGTGGGACAGTGGGGACAGTGCTGTGGGACAGTGGGGACAGTGCTGTGGGTCAGTGGGGGACAGTGCTGTGGGACAGTGGGGGACAGTGCTGTGGGACAGTGGGGGACAGTGCTGTGAGACAGTGGGGGACAGTGCTGTGGGACAGTGGGGGACAGTGCTGTGGGACAGTGGGGGACAGTGCTGTGAGACAGTGGGGGACAGTGCTGTGGGACAGAGGAGTTGGAGCTCACACTGTTTTTGTCTAAGTTTGAGGCAGTGTACTAAGGATACTGTATGATTCCAGCCAGGAGCCAGTAGTCATGGCGACGGTGCCAGATCTCATAGGTTTTCTTGGTGACAGTGGCTGCCCTCTCCTCATTCTGCCATAGGGAATGTAGCTCTGCCCAGAGAAGAGGTACAGTCACACACACACACTATACACACACTATACACACACACTATACACACACTATACACACACAATACACACACTATGCACACACTATACACACACACACACACTATACACACACTATACACACACACACACACTATACACACACTACACACACACACACACACTATACACACACACACTACACACACACACACACTATACACACACACACACACACACACACTATACACACACACTACACACACACACACACACACACACACACACACACACACACACACACACACTACACACACACACACACTATACACACACACACACACTATACACACACACACACTATACACACTATACACACACGCTATACTCACTCATACACACACACGCTATACTCACTCATACACACACTCACACACCTGTGAAGCCACCGTCAGCGATGTTAAACATGAAGCGCTGCTTGACTGCTCTCTTCTTCTCCTCACTGTCCACGACCCCATCGTCTCCATTCTGTAGCCTGCTCTCATCTGCCTTTATACCATCTTTCTCCTCCTTCAGGTCTACTGGGCACAGGAGGAGAGAAATGGAGAGAGAGAGAGAGAGAGAGAGAGAGAGAGAGGGAGAGGGAGAGAGAGAGACAGTGGGCAGGATTTACTGAGTTAGAGAAATGTGTGCTATTCTGCTTGCATGTATGTGTGTGGTGTATTTGTGTATGCAATGTGTTTGAAGAGGTGTGTGTGTGTGTGAGTGTCTGTGGGTACAGTTGCATGTATGCATGGTGTGTGTGGGTGTATAGATGAAGGTATGTGTAGGGGTGTGTGCATAAGTGTGTGCAGGTGGAGGTGTGTAGCGAGAACATAGGTGTAGGTATGGGTGTGTGTGTGCACATGTGTGTGCACACCTTTCTTCTCCTCTCCTGCTGGACTGCTGTCCATTTTCTCTGTCTGTTCTGTAATGTAGGCACAGAGAGATTTCCTTTACTAAAGTACGGTGTGAGGGACAGGTGAGACAGGGGAGACAGGTGAGACAGGGGAGACAGGTGAGACAGGGGAGACAGGAGGAGATAAAGACCAACTTACCTTTAGCTTTAGACGAGTCTGAAGTGCTTGTAACCTCAGAACTTTCTGCTTTGACCTCTGCTGAGGAGGTGCTCTCTTTTGGAGAGGAGGATTTCTCTTCCTTCTCTCCAAACGTGTCTTTCTCCTTCTCTCCTCCTGTGTCTGGACTCTCTCCCTCCTTGTCTGAGGATGATGCAGCCATATCTCCCTCCAGCTCCTTCACTGAGACCTCCTTCTTCTCCTTCTTCTCTGGACTGAGGGGAGCCTCTCCATCATCAGGAATTTCAATAATCTGTCAGACAGACACAAAACCAGAGACTTAAATTAAGATTTTAAATTAAGATTTAATAACAGAATACACTAAAACAAAAGGAATTAACAGGAGTGTGTGTGTGTACCTCATCGTCCTGCATACTGGAGTGTGTCCTGTCCTTCTGACCCTCCCCCTCCAGCCTGTCCTCCATCTCCCTCTCAGAGTCTTCTCCTTTGGACAGGTCCTCTGTGTGAATCAGACACAGGCTTTAATCACCACGTCCATCATCAATTAGCCACACCCACAGCAGGTCAGCCACACCCACAGCAGGTCAGCCACACCCACAGCAGGTCAGCCACACCCACAGCAGGTCAGCCACACCCACAGCAGGTGTGTGGTCCTGCAGAAATGTGGGCCAGGATCTACATGGAGTGGACAGAGAGGCTCTGCTCATAGTGATGGTGGTGATGATGTCTTAGTGAGAGGAACTAAGAGGAACATTCTGTGGGTACCTGCTGCAGGAGTGTTGGGCTGCGTATCTGCAGGTGTTCCACTAGATGGTGTTTTTGGATCATCTCCTGCAGCAACGGCAGCTGCTTTCTTGCTTTCTTCCAGCTCCTTCATCCAGGGCATGGACCACTGCCCATTCACATGCTCAAACTCCTGCACCTGCACACCACACAGCCAATCATAAGAGCTCAAACTCCTGCACCTGCACACCACACAGCCAATCATAAGAGCTCAAACTCCTGCACCTGCACACCACACAGCCAATCATAAGAGCTCAAACTCCTGCACCTGCACACCACACAGCCAATCATAAGAGCTCAAACTCCTGCACCTGCACACCACACAGCCAATCATAAGAGCTCAAACTCCTGCACCTGCACACCACACAGCCAATCGTAAGAGCTCAAACTCCTGCACAGCCAATCACACAGACTCAAACTGCCTACCAATCACATGTACAGATTCCATTATTAGCATCTAGTTAGCATCATCTTCTCTACCTTCTTCCGTATCAGTGACATTACACCAATCCGTGTGAGAACATGTTGCCTTGACAACCCCTCCCGAGGAACTCCGTCTGCAAACGTCTCAGCGCCATCCGCACCCGGTTCACACAGATGACGCATGAACAGAGACACATACGCTCTGATAGAGAGAGGGAGAGAGAGAGAGAGAGATCTTACAATTAATCAGATTACAAAACAGCTATTTGGAATACCGGGACTAAAATAAAAAGTCAGAGTATGTTAGTGTTATTCTTTACACACACACACACACACACACACACACACACACACACACACACAGACACACACACACACACACACACACACACACACACACACACACACACACAGCTAAAACTTACTTGAACTCTTTCTCTGACTTGCCCCTCAGGTCTCTGACCAACCACTGCGTGGTGAAGGCATCCTGGGGGGGCATCCCATAACGCATCACTGCGTTCAGGAAGGCCTTCCTCTGCCGTGCATTAAAACCCAGCACCTGCGGAACGTGGGGGGGGTCATGGCGGGACACAGAGAGACGAAGGGATGCACATGTTCCTGTTTACTGCGATAAACAGCTCCTTAAGTTCTACACAGTCCTGTGTGCATGAGGAGCAGAGGAGTGTTTAGTGATACTGAAGGTGAAGCTGACCTCAATGTTACCCCCCACTCTGGCCAGTAGGGGGGGTAATGGCTTATCTTTATCATTTCGTAAGCCCTTTCGGTTCGGCCTCCGAGAGTTAGCTGGAAAGTTAGCAGGAGACAGAACAGGACGTAAAGGAGGTCAGCACACACACATGAATACACACACACACACACTATTCTTTACATGTGCTTATACCTTCAGAGCGCTCATCAAAGTCTTCATCACCCTCCTCTGATGCCACTGAATAATCTGATTGGTTATCAGACTGATCATCCTGCCAATCTGAGTAGAGAACAGGGCAAAGGGAAAGGCAATATAATGAGATGTATCTAAGGTTCTTGTTAGTGTTATTAATGTTAAGGACCAGAATAAATCAAACACATACTACACAAAAGCAGCATCACACACTCTAGCTACACAAAGATCTGTACTAGACATCTGGACTAAAGATCTGTACTAAAGGATAAAATTAATTCCCACATGCATTGTTCAGCATTTCCACTGTAGCACTCTTCATTCTGTGATATTACATCATCTCTATTCTGTGATATTACATCATCTCTATTCTGTGATATTACATCATCTCTATTCTGTGATATTACATCATCTTCATTCTGTGATATTACATCATCTCTATTCTGTGATATTACATCATCTCTATTCTGTGATATTACATCATCTCTATTCTGTGATATTACATCATCTTCATTCTGTGATATTACATCATCTCTATTCTGTGATATTACATCATCTCCATTCTGTGATATTACATCATCTCCATTCTGTGATATTCAGGATTCATAAACCTTTTCCAAGGTCAAAATCAAGCAGTTTTCAAGCACTTTCACAGTCCATTTTCCATATTTTCCAGCACCTTACCACTATAGAAATAAGTACACATACTCAAAATGATTCATTCAGTTTTTATCACACTAAAAGAGAGAGTGTTAAAATAGCTAAGCTAGCTAGCTTAATATATGCTTAAAATATGTGCTAGTTACGTTAGGATTTGCTGCGGTAGCTAGGCTTCGCTAGCAAGCTAGCATACATTTCATTTAATGGTAGTTTAGTTTCAAAACGCACACGTCTTAACCTCTTCACGTGCTCTCAAGTATGTGCTGGAATTACAAGAGGCAGTACATTTTTCGCTTGTATTTGTAACGTAATACAAGCGAGCTATTCAGGCAGATAGCTATTTGTTGTGAAACAAAATACAGTTACAATTTCAAGTATTTTAGTCAAAATTCCATTACTTTTCAAACATGGACAATGCAACATTTAAACTTTCAACGATTTCAAGCACCTGGAGAAACCCTGAACATTACACTCTCCATTCTGTGATATTACACTCTCCATTCCTGAGCAACTATCTAGTGTTGAGACCAACCTGAGCTAAATTCTAGGATGCATGCTGCATAACGCACAAAAAGACATGACTCAGGGCTCAAACACAAAAGCGCACACACACACACGCACGCACACACAAACCTTTACCAGAGTACAGATGGTATGCTTGTTTTCATGCATATGCATGTGTGCACCAGAACACACAGACGCACTCAGTGAAGGGGCAGTAATAGTAGAAGTTTGAGAATGTCGTCCTGTACCCCGTCTACTACCTCGGTCCTCCTGCGAGCAGTCGTTGTAGTTGACAGGTTTACGAGGGCGTTTGCCTTTGCCCAGGTGACGTGCCAGGTCTTCCTGTTGCTGCTCGTAATGGTGGCGCAGCAGTTTCTCCCAGTAATCAGGGTCAACACTCTCCTCCTGCTTTATGATCTCCCGATCCACATCCTCCTCCTGGCACACACACAGAGGTCAGAGGGGAAGGGGTGGGGCTAGAGTGTGATCACTGTCAATATTGTAAAATAGCAACAGAAGATAAAGCATCAGATATTTTCATGAAAGGGCAATACACACACAAACACACACACACACACTCACACACACACACGCTGTACCTCGTCGTCCTCGTCTTTGACGACGTACTGGGCCACCTTGAAGGAGCTGAGGTACTCATTCATGCTCTGCAGCTCTGTGTCCTCTGTGGCGTCCTGGTTCCGGTCCAGCAGTCTCTCAATGGCCTTGTCATCGTAGTGGATCACACTGCTGTCTTCGTCTTTATTATCACCTATCCCAGGGCAGAGGAGCAAACATCACCCACCTGCTCAATGACAGGGCACCAGCCTGGGCAAGGATGGCACAGGAGGGCCCGGGGTGGCGAGCCTGCTACCCTCCACACCCTGCTGTGGGTATTAGGGTAAACGCGCCCTCACCCTCCCCAATCTCGTCCTTAAAGAGCTCCTCAGTGCCGAACTTCAAGATGTCGTCCAGTTCCTGTTTAGACATGGACCCGGCTTTGGAGCCCAGACCAGGGCGCACCACCAGGTGGGTCAGCATCATCTTCTTCTTGGCCACCTACACAAACCAGAGATTAAAGACGAGCACAAGTGAGAGAGACAGTGTGTGAGAGTGAGAGAGACAGTGTGTGAGAGTGAGAGAGACAGTGTGTGAGAGTGAGAGTGTGTGAGAGTGAGAGTGTGTTATAGTGAGAGAGACAGTGGGAGTGTGATAGTGAGAGTGTGTTATTGTGAGAGTGACAGTGTGTGAGAGTGAGATAGTGAGTGTGTTATAGTGAGAATGACAGTGTATGAGAGTGAAAGTGTGATAGTGAGAGTGTGTTATAGTGAGAGTGACAGTGGGAGTGTGATAGTGAGTGTGTTATAGTGAGAGTGACAGTGGGAGTGTGATAGTGAGAGTGTGTTATAGTGAGAGTGACAGTGGGAGTGTGATAGTGAGAGTGTGTTATAGTGAGAGTGACAGTGGGAGTGTGATAGTGAGAGTGTGTTATAGTGAGAGTGACAGTGGGAGTGTGAGAGTGTTATAGTGAGAGTGACAGTGGGAGTGTGATAGTGAGTGTGTTATAGTGAGAGTGACAGTGGGAGTGTGATAGTGAGAGTGTGTTATAGTGAGAGTGACAGTGGGAGTGTGATAGTGAGAGTGTGTTATAATGAGAGTGACAGTGGGAGTGTGATAGTGTGTTATAGTGAGAGTGACAGTGTGTGAGAGTGAGAGTGTGTTATAGTAAGAGTGACAGTGGGAGTGTGATAGTGAGAGTGTGTTATAGTGAGAGTGACAGTGGGAGTGTGATAGTGAGAGTGTGTTATAGTGAGAGTGACAGTGGGAGTGTGATAGTGAGAGTGTGTTATAGTGAGAGTGACAGTGTGTGAGAGTGAGAGTGACAGTGTGTGAGAGTGAGAGTGACAGTGTGTGAGAGTGAGACTATGCTGTGTGCACTGCAGCGTGATGATCAGCTCTGACCTGCGTGATTCTCTCTTCCACCGATGCCTTGGTAACGAATCGATAGATCATCACCTTCCTGTTCTGACCTATACGATGGGCCCTGCTGAAGGCCTGAGAGAGGGAGAGAGGTAGGGAGAGAGGTAGGGAGAGAGGGTAGGGGAGAGAGGTAGGGGGAGAGGTAGGGAGAGGGAGAGAGGTAGGGGAGAGAGGTAGGGAGAGAGAGGTAGGGGGAGAGAGGGTAGGGAGAGAGAGGTAGGGAGAGAGAGGTAGGGAGAGAGGTAGGAAGAGAGAGAGAGGTAGGGAGAGAGGGGGGAGAGAGGTAGGGGGAGAGGAGAGGGAGAGAGAGAGGTAGGGAGTAGGGAGAGGGGGAGAGAGGTAGGGAGAGAGGTAGGGAGAGAGAGAGGTAGGGAGAGAGGTAGGGGGAGAGAGGTAGGGGGAGAGAGGTAGGGAGAGAGAGGAGGGAGGTGGGTAGTGGGTAGTGTGTAGTGGGTAGTGTGTAGTGGGTAGTGTGTAGTGGGTAGTGTGTAGTGTGTAGTGGGTAGTGTGTAGTGGGTAGTGTGTAGTGGGTAGTGTGTAGTGTGTAGTGTGTAGTAGTGTGTAGTGTGTAGTGTGTAGTGGGTAGTGTGTAGTGTGTAGTGTGTAGTGGGTAGTGTGTAGTGTGTAGTGGGCAGTGTGTAGTGTAGTGGGTAGTGTGTAGTGGGCAGTGTGTAGTGGGTAGTGTGTAGTGTGTAGTGTGGTAGTGTGTAGTGTGTGTAGTGTGTAGTGGGCAGTGTGTAGTGGGCAGTGTGAAAAGATGAGCACCCTGTGTCCACCCTCTTTCAGCTTTTTCAGCATCTTACACAGCAGCATCAGTTTCCCAGAAGACTTTGTGAGGGACCCACCTTCATACATCCCATTGGGCATTTTAGGAGCTTCCTGTTATAAATAACCAGTAGAAACACAGAAATTAAATCCCTATTTATCACTAGAGTTACTGACAGGAGTGGTGGTTCTGGACCATTCGAGCGGGGTGGTGAGGCTCAGGCAGGCTGGGGTCTTCCATTAGAGGGGCCTGTTTAAACCTTTATGTCTGATTAAGCCTTTACACCTATTTACATCTATCTACATCATTCAACATTTTATTTTATGCATTTATGTACTTTTTTTTACATCTAACATGACCGTTAGAATAAAGGCCTACTGAAATTAAGTTTGTTTTATTATGATTTTTAACACTGTGGAATGTTCACATCAAGTTCTATGAATTATTATTAACATGTGGTGGAGATTTAAACTAAACAAGACAGACAATTAAAGAAGAATATAAACAAGCTTTTTGTTAAGTGACAGACGCTAACGAGCTAACAAGCTGCATTTCTTCTGAGGAGTGAACGACCTAGAACACATTAAACTAAAGCTACTATGGACCACTGTTTGTTTTCTTTCTCCTACAGAACATTTAACATTTAGTCACTGTGTTGCTTTTTATAGTCTATCAGCTTAAGACAGCACTGAACGCACAGAGCAGTAAAGCAGAAACAGACACTGTGCGCAAAAAGGAGAAATAAATGAAATAAATAAAACTAAAAGGGAAAAAATAGCTCAAATGCACAACAAATGTACTTACATTAGCAGCCGTAGGAAAGAGGTAGGGGTGGTTACAACACTTCTTCAGGTCCATCACCACCCCCCTTCTCTCTTCTCTCTCCTGTCCCCTCTTCTCTCACCCATCCCTCTTCTCTCTCCTGTCCCCTCTTCTCTCTCCTGTCCCCTCTTCTCTCTCCTGTCCCCTCTTCTCTCACCCGTCCCTCTTCTCTCTCCTGTCCCCTCTTCTCTCACCCGTCCCTCTTCTCTCACCCATCCCTCTTCTCTCTCCTCCTCTTCTCTCTCTCACCCCTCCCTCTTCTCTCTCCTGTCCTCACCCGTCTCTTCTCTTCTCTCACCTGTCCCCTCTTCTCTCTCCTGTCCCCTCTTCTCTCTCCTGTCCCCTCTTCTCCCCCTCTTCTCTCTTCCTCTCCTGTCCCTCTTCTCTCTCCTGTCCCTCTCTCTCTCCTGTCCCCTCTTCTCTCTCCTCTCTCTCCTGTCCCCTCTTCTCTCACCCATCCCTCTTCTCTCCTGTCCCTCTTCTCTCTCCTGTCCCCTCTTCTCTCACCTGTCCCTCTTCTCTCTCCTGTCCCCTCTTCTCTCTCCTGTCCCCTCTTCTCTCACCCATCCCTCTTCTCTCTCCTGTCCCCTCTTCTCTCTCCTGTCCCCTCTTCTCTCCCGTCCCTCTTCTCTCTCCTGTCCCCCTTCTCTCTCCCCTCTTCTCTCCCCCTCTTCCTCTTCTCTCCTCCTGTCCCCTCTTCTCTCTCCTGTCCCCTCTTCTCTCCTGTCCCTCTTCTCTCCTCCCCCACTCCCTCTTCTCTCTCCTGTCCCCTCTTCTCTCTCTCTGTTCTTCTCACCCGTCCCTCTTTCTCTCTGTCCCCTGTCCCCCCCCTTCTTCTCTCCCGTCCCTCTTCTCTCTCCTGTCCCCTCTTCTCTCTCCTGTCCCCTCTTCTCTCTCCTGTCCCCCTCTTCTCTCTCCTGTCCCCTCTTCTCTCACCCGTCCCTCTTCTCTCACCAGTCCCTCTTCTCTCTCCTGTCCCCCTCTTCTCTCACCCGTCCCTCTTCTCTCTCCTGTCCCCTCTTCTCTCCTGTCCCCTCTTCTCCCTCTTCTCTCTCCTGTCCCCTCTTCTCTCACTGTCCCCTCTTCTCTCTCCTGTCTTCTCTCACCCTTCTCTCTCCTGTCCCCTTCTCTCTCCTGTCCCCTCTTCTCTCACCCATCCCTCTCTCTCTCCTGTCCCCCCCTCTTCCCTCTTCTCTCACCCCCCTCTTCTCTCTCCTGTCCCCTCTTCTCTCTCCTGTCCCCTCTTCTCTCTCCTGTCCCCTCTTCTCTCACCCATCCCTCTTCTCTCTCCTGTCCCTCTTCTCTCTCCTGTCCCCTCTTCTCTCTCCTGTCCCCTCTTCTCTCACCCATCCCTCTTCTCTCTCCCTGTCCCTCTTCTCTCACCTGTCCCTCTTCTCTCTCCTGTCCCCTCTTCTCTCACCCATCCCTCTTCTCTCTCCTGTCCCCCTCTTCTCTCTCCTGTCCCCTCTTCTCTCTCCTGTCTGTCCCCTCTTCTCTCTCTCTCCTGTCCCTCTTCTCTCTCCTGTCCCCTCTTCTCTCTCCCTCCTGTCCCCTCTTCTCTCTCCTGTCCCCTCTTCTCTCTCCTGTCCCCTCTTCTCTCTCCTGTCCCCTCTTCTCTCACCCATCCCTCTTCTCTCTCCTGTCCCCTCTTCTCTCTCCTGTCCCCTCTCTTCCCCTCTTCTCTCTCCTGTCCCCTTCTCTCACCCATCCCTCTTCTCTCTCCCCATCCCTCTTCTCTCTCCTGTCCCCTCTTCTCTCTCCTGTCCCCCTCTTCTCTCTTCTCTCTCCTGTCCCCCTCTTCTCACCCGTCCCCCTCTTCTCACCCGTCCCCCTCTTCTCTCACCAGTCCCTCTTCTCTCTCCTGTCCCCCTCTTCTCTCACCCGTCCCTCTTCTTTCTCCTGTCCCCCTTTTCTCTCTCCTGTCCCCCTTTTTTCTCTCCTGTCCCTTCTTCTCTCATCTATCCCTCTTCTCTCACCCGTCCCCCTCTTCTCTCACCCCCCCCTCTTCTCTCACCCGTCCCTCTTCTCTCTCCTGTCCCCTCTTCTCTCTCCTGTCCCCTCTTCTCTCTCCTGTCCCCTCTTCTCTCACCTGTCCCCCTCTTCTCTCTCCTGTCCCCTATTCTCACTGCCGTCCCCCTCTTCTCCCTCTTCTCTCTCCACCTCTCCCCTCCCCCTCTCCCCTCCCACTCTGACTCACTTCTGCATTGAACTGAGCTCCACACGGACGATGAGTTCTGTTTTCGAGGGCATGTGTTTGAACACGTCTGCTTTCAGCCGTCTGAGCATATGCGGTCCCAACATGTCATGTAGCTTTTTGATCTGGTCCTCTTTAGCAATATCAGCAAATTCCTCCAGAAAGCCTTCCAGATTACTGACACACAATGTCAAAAATACATATGCATTTAATTATAAAATATAAAAAATATAAAAAATATTGAATACAAAGCATCAATCTCACACACACACACACACACATGCACGCGCTCACACACACACACACACACACACACACACACACTCGTACGCGTACTTGAATCTCTCAGGCGTGAGGAAGTTGAGCAGGTGGAAGAGCTCCTCCAGATTGTTCTGGAGAGGGGTTCCCGTCAGCAGTAGTTTGTGTTGCAGAGGGTAATTATTCAATACCCGGAAAAACTACAGAGGGCGAGAGAGACAGTCACTGGCAAGGAAGGACAGAAGGACGGAATATGTGCATATGTTTAATTATTCACGTATTATACATAGGTATTATGTGTATTTTCCCTTGTGTGGTTTAATCCCTATTAATATTACTAACTGCTTTAGCAAGTTTAATAATACAAACATACAAGGTAGTAGGAGTTTAATAATACAAACAGGTTCTGACTGATGCACTGACCCTAAAGGTTAGTTACATGTTAGAATGTAGGCGCAGTTACTTTTGAGCCGCATCCTTTACCTTGGGGGCTCAGTAATGTTTACTATCAATCCGAATTTATTTTGAATCTGAAGTTTATTTTGAACTTGACTGGTAAGGGGGAGGGGGGAGGGGGTGGAGTCTTGCAGGGGGCGGGGCTTACCTTGGACTGGTTGTTTTTGAGTCTGTGTGCCTCATCCACTACCAGGCAGGCCCAGTCGATGGAGCCCAGAATGGCTTGATCTATGGTGATCAGCTCGTAGGAGGTTAGCAGAACGTGGAACTTCACAGATGCCTCCTTCTACAGGAAACCAACAAACACCCAAACCACCAGCCAAATAAAGATCACATAAACACAGGTTCATTCTGAGCTGCATCACTCGCTGTGCCACTCACACATACCTAGTGTAGAAGAAAGTTCAACTAAGCAATTTACAAAACAAAGGTCGATAAAACATTAGTAACATCAAATAAAATAATTAGCGAACTAGCCAAGACATTAACATATTAAACGGCTGATTGATTAACTGAATAACTAGTGCGTCTCCTCCCGTACCTTCATCTTGGAGGCTTTCTTCCCACCGCGGATGGCGTTGTCCTCAAAGGTGAACTCATTCTCTCGAATCACAGCCCGGCTGTCCTTGTCCCCCACATAGGTGACCACGTACATGTCAGGAGCCCACATCTCAAACTCCCGCTCCCAGTTAATGATGGTGGACAGGGGGGCACTGACCAGGAACGGGCCCTTGGAGTGACCCTGGATCATGGGCACAGAAGACATAAACAAACACACACACAAAAACACATACACACACACACAGGACCATGAGCAGAGGAGCCATTTCCAAACACTGACATGGCTAACAAATGTCTGCTATATACCCCAACACACACACACACTGACAGACAGACAGGTCCACGCAGACACACACACACACTGGCAGACAGACAGGTCCACGCAGACACACACACACACAGACACCTCTTTGTAGAGCGAGTAGAGGAAGACGGCGGTCTGCACGGTCTTCCCCAGGCCCATCTCGTCGGCCAGGATGGTGTCGGTGCCCTGCGCCCAGGAGAAGCGCAGCCAGTTCAGCCCCTCCAGCTGGTAGGGGTGCAGCGTACCTCCGGTACAGTCCAGGTAGTCCGGCTGCCTGTCAAACTTTATAGTGGGCTAGAGGGAGAAGAGAGGAGAGAGAGACAGGAAGAGAGACAGACAGAGAGAGAGAGGAAGGCAGAGACAGAGGGTGGAAGAGACAGACAAGAGGGAGAGACAGACAAGGAGGGAGACCTTTTGTTGATTGTACTGAAGCAAGTGTATAAAGCCGCATTCTAAATGTCCTGGATGAAGACACCATCGTAGTGTTTGCAGAATAACCCAGAGAGGCTGAAGACACCATATAATATGGAAATATACTAATGCCTGCTACTGTAATATGCTAACGAGTGCTACTGTAATATATACTAATGCCTGCTATTGTAATATGCTAATGACTACTACTGTAATATATTAATGCCTGCTACTGTAATATACTAATGCTTGCTACTGTAATATGAAATGCCAGTGTGTCCAGTATGGCAACTTAAAAGCAACACAACCACCATCTTTAGCATTATGGAATGACAACTTGTTAATGGCAACTTGTTAATGTGTTCTTGTTAATGGGGTGCATGTGTGCGTGTGTGAGTAAGATTCTACATCTCTTACATCTACCACGGGGTTCACAGGAGGCTTTTCTATCTTCCGCATTTTCACTTTCTTTAGTTTCTTCCCTGGTCTGCCCTCATCCCCGATCATCAGTTCTCTGAGAGGGAAGAAGAGATGGACCATGTTCAACAGAGCACATAAAGGACACGGCACTTACAGAGTGTGGTTGGCTATGTGTATGTTTATGGGTATACACATGGGTGTGTGTGAGTGTGTGTGAGAGTGTGTGTGAGTGTGTGTGTGCACATCTGTGTGTGTGTGTGTGTGAGTACCTGTGATTCCAGTAGTGCTGTTTGTAGGTTTCATAATCAGGGATTTCCATGTCCTCACTCTCCCATGTAGACTGGTCATATGGCAGGTCTCGCCATTTTATCAGATAGTGAACATTATTCTTCTTATCCACACTGATACAGAAATGAGAATAGGGGTGAACAGTTTAAAATACAGAGAATGGGGGGTGAACAGTTTTAAATACAGAGCTCCAAGTGCACATACAGCCCTGATCTTGAGCATCTAACACAGGATCCAGAATGTTCTACCTGTGGTTGAGAATGCGGTGTATAAGTAGCCACTCCATCTTAACACCGTAGCGGCCAAACTGATCATCCATGCGAGCGTACAGTGGGTCTTTGCTCTTCCTCTTGGTGCTTTTATCTTCATCACCTTCAGCGCCCAGATCAAGGCAGGGGGGCTCCTCCATATCAGGTGTGTGTGTGTGTATCTGTGTGTACTGTGTGCACATGTGTATCTGATGTGTATCTGTGTGTGTACTGTGTGCACATGTGTATCTGTGTGTGTACTGTGTGCACATGTGTATCTGTGTGTACTGTGTGCACATGTGTATCTGTGTGTGTACTGTGTGCACATGTGTATCTGTGTGTACTGTGTGCACATGTGTATCTGTGTGTACTGTGTGCACATGTGTATCTGTGTGTACTGTGTGCACATGTGTATCTGTGTGTACTGTGTGCACATGTGTATCTGTGTGTGTACTGTGTGCACATGTGTATCTGTGTGCACATGTGTATCTGTGTGTGTACTGTGTGCACATGTGTATCTGTGTGTGTGTGTACTGTGTGCACATGTGTATCTGTGTGTACTGTGTGCACATGTGTACCTGTGTGTGTACTGTGTGCACGTGTGTGTACTGTGTGCACATGTGTGTGTGCATATGTGTATCTGTGTGTGTGTGTGTCCACATGTGTATGTGTGTGTGTACTGTGTGCACATGTGTATCTGTGTGTGTACTGTGTGCACATGTGTATCTGTGTGTACTGTGTGCACATGTGTATCTGTGTGTGTACTGTGTCCACATGTGTATCTGTGTGTGTACTGTGTGCACATGTGTATCTGTGTGTACTGTGCACATGTGTATCTTGTGTATACTGTGTCCACATGTGTATCTCTGTGTATACTGTGTCCACATGTGTATCTGTGTGCACTGTGTCCACATGTGTATCTGTGTGTGTACTGTGTGTATCTGTGTGTGTACTGTGTCCACATGTGTATCTGTGTGTGTGTACTGTGTGCACATGTGTATCTGTGTGTGTACTGTGTGCACATGTGTATCTGTGTGTGTACTGTGTGCACATGTGTATCTGTGTGTACTGTGTGCACATGTGTATCTGTGTGTACTGTGTGCACATGTGTATCTGTGTGTGTGTACTGTGTCCACATGTGTATCTGTGTGTGTGTCCACATGTGTATCTGTGTGTACTGTGTGCACATGTGTATCTGTGTGTGTACTGTGTCCACATGTGTATCTGTGTGCACTGTGTCCACATGTGTATCTGTGTGTGTACTGTGTATCTGTGTGTGTACTGTGTCCACATGTGTATCTGTGTGTGTACTGTGTCCACATGTGTATCTGTGTGTACTGTGTGCACATGTGTATCTGTGTGTACTGTGTGCACATGTGTATCTGTGTGTGTACTGTGTCCACATGTGTATCTGTGTGTGTACTGTGTGCACATGTGTATCTGTGTGTACTGTGTGCACATGTGTATCTGTGTGTACTGTGTCCACATGTGTATCTGTGTGTGTACTGTGTGCACATGTGTGTTACCTGCAGTTCCTGTACCCAAGAGCAGTGCCAGTACGACATATTGCACCACTTTACAAAGAATTCCCTCTCCTTGCGGCCAATCATGGGAGGAGGGTCTGGGGCATCGGCTGGGAGATCCAGGGGGCGGGGCACTGGCATGGGGGGTGGAGCCTCTCCCCAGCGCCAAGTGAGAACTTTCTGGACTTTGCCCTTTAGTGGAGGACACTGAGGAAACAGATTTTATTTAATATAAACATCTATTTCCTGTATACAGAAATACAGTAACATAAATATACACTAAATACACACTAGAATGTAGTAATACCCTGTTATTTTAAGAATCAGTCTTCGATCAACACAAACACAGATTGTGATAAATTGCTCAGTCTGTATTTTATCCATGTCTCCTCCAGCCGCCTCATCCACTCACTCACCCGGCAGCGGGGGCAGATCCACTCTCCATTGGGGATGTCAGGCAGAGGCGGGTTGAGGCAGTGCAGGTGGTAGGAGGAGG
Organism: Brachyhypopomus occidentalis; assembly: GCA_020368025.1. NCBI lineage: Eukaryota > Metazoa > Chordata > Actinopteri > Gymnotiformes > Hypopomidae > Brachyhypopomus > Brachyhypopomus occidentalis. The sequence continues at coordinate 245,837 of JAGXOD010000114.1, forward strand.
GGCAGGTATCGCAGCAGAGCAGCTCGCCCCCGTCCTTACACACGCGGCAGAACTCCATGTGGTGGTCATCCTCCTCCTCCAATGAGCCTCCCTCCCTCCTCCCTTCATCATTCTCCTCCTCACACTCAGAGCTCTCCTCTCGTGCCTCCCACTGGATACCCTCCTTCTCCTGAAAGAGAGAGAGAGAAAGAGAGAGGGGAGAGAAAGAGGAGAGAGGGGAGAGAGAAGGAGACCGGGAGAGTGAGAGAGAGAGAAGGAAAGAGAGAGAGTGAGCGAGAGAAAACTAATGCTTCATGCAGTAGTGGGAGGGTAAAGGTCAGAAGGGGTAACTGAGGATAGGGGTAATTTGTAATATGGTAATAATTTCCAATCAGGATTATAATTTGTGGTGGGGAAAAATGATAGAAGGTAAGTGGTGTGAGGGGTAACTCACACAGTGGGGGCAGCTCCAGGTGCCCTCAGGGGCTTTCTCCATGTCTGGGTCTAGACAGACCATGTGGTAGGCTCTGGGGCAGGTGTCACAAAGAATAATCTCCCCGCCCTGCTGACACACTTCACAGTAGTCCTGGTGATCTGTCTCATAGCCATCCCCATCCTCAGCCACTAGAGGGCAGCATTACAAGAGTAAGTGTACATACTAAGGCCCTCCACATGAGCGTGTGTATGTCCTTTGTGTGTGTGTGCGAGTGAGTGTGTGTATGTATTTAGTGTGTGAGTGTGTGTTTGGTGTGTGTGTGCGCGTGTGAATGGCCGTGTGTGAGTGTGTGTATGTGAGTGTTTGTGCATGTGTGAGTGGTTGTGAGTCTGTGTGTGTGAGGGATTGCTTGTTATGTGCGTGTGTGTGTGTGCGTGTGTTTGTGTGTGTCTGTAAGAGTGTGTGAGTTTGTGTGTGTGCGTGTGTGTGTGTGTGTGCGTGTGTGTGTGAGAGTGTGTGTGTGTGCGTGTTTGTGTGAGTTTGTGTGTGAGTGTGTGTGTGTCTGAATTTGTGTGTGCGTGTGAGTTTGTGTGAGTGTGTGTGTGTGTGAGCTATATCTCCAGTTCACCTTTCTTCTTCTTCTTCGAGCTCTTGGATTTCTTGCTCTTAGTTCTGCTACTGCGGCTGGATCCGTCACTCACAGAAAAACTGTCAAAATCACTGTCACCATCATCTTCCTCACCACTCTGCCAGGCAAGTGGGAAAGTAGGAGAGAGGGAAACACAGACACCGAACACAAAAGAGGTTGAGAGATCTCACAACAAGTCTTACCTAACCCAAAACAGTGCACCAAGCTTGTAGGGTTTTGAAAGGAAAATATCAATCTTACTGAGGATCTCTTCCTCTTGAAACTGCCCAGTTTAATTTTCAGAGGTGCAACTTTCTTGGGTTTGGACTTCTTGTCCTGGGATTTCGGTTTGGTCTTCCTACGTGCATTTGGGCCTGGAACACAAGCAAACCCAGCACAACACAAAACACAAGATAACTGTGGCGAAAAAACAAGTTCTTTTAAGAGTAATTTTATAATTATTTTATAATTATATTTTATAAATATATTTCTACTCCCTCATGCCTTACCCCCATGGCCCTCCTCCCTTCCTCATGCCCCTCCCCCACACCCATGCCCCTCCTCCCTTCCTCATGCCCCTCCCCCACACCCATGCCCCTCCTCCCTTCCTCATTCCCCTCCCCCACACCCATGCCCCTCCTCCCTTCCTCATGTCCCTCCTCCCTTCCTCATGCCCCTCCCCCACACCCATGCCCCTCCTCCCTTCCTCATGCCCCTCCCCCACACCCATGTCCCTCCTCCCTTCCTCATGCCCATGTCTACTGGCCCTCTCCTCACCTTTGCCTTCTTTGGTTTTGGCTTTGCGTAGGGGAGGTGCAACAGTGGGCTGTTGTGGGGTCGGAGGGGCAGGCGTCGGTGCAGTTGCCGGGGTGGTTGCCGTAGTGGTTGTCGGGATGGTTGTCAGGGTGGTTGCTGGTGTGGTTGCTGGTGTGATTGCCGGGGTGGGTATGGGGGCAGTTACCAGGGCGGCTGCCCCAGGCACAGCTGGCTCTGCTCTGGGGGGTGTTACCATGCTACCCACAGCTGCTGCTGCAGAGGCTACCACCAGGGCGGCGTTAGTGCTTGCCAAGCCGCGCATTGGGTTGTTAGTGCTGAACTCACGCCATTTTGCCCCAAGCACCATCATCATCTTTGACACAGCGATCTTCGGATTCTTAGCTGCTATTAAGGGTCTAGAACATCAGAGTGAATAGGATAATGTCAGAGCTGATCAGGACAATGACAGAATGAACAGGACAGTGACATCTGAATCAATGTCAGAGTGAACAGGAGAGTGACAGAGTGACAGAGTGACAGACACAAGAGTGAACAGATGAACATCATAGCTGAGATCAGATTTTAATATTTTTACTTTAATATTAATACTTCTACACTAATGTAATTGGACACGTAAAATAATGATAACAGTCAGGCTGGGCTGTACCTGACCATCTGGCTGAAGGCTTTGTAATTGGTGAGAGTACGGTAGTCCTCCTGTGAGAAGGTGTAATCGATGTCTTTCATACCCCAGTCCGACAGCAGCTGGGACGAAGACTTGGGCTCCTGGAAAAAAGAACAAATGAGAGCAGCTGTGGAGGAACCATGTTGTGATCCTCCACCTCACACCATCAGATCTCCACCCCTCATCACAGCTTCCTGCTGGGTTGAGCTCCAAAAAGTCTAATGACTTAAAGACTCCATGGCTCTTTAATGAGCAGAATCAAACATGTCACGTTGGGTTGTAGACTCTTACTGTGCCCTATGTCTATGGGGTATAAGTGTACTCACCTGCCCTATGTCGTCATCATCATCCTCATCCTCCTCTTCGTCTGGTTCCGGGTCTTTCCTCTTGCTCTTCGTAGCGGGTGGGACAGCGGAAGCTTTCTCTCCTCTCCTGCGCTCTTTGGAGGAGCCTGACCTCTTCTTCTTCTTTCTGCTGGGGGCGTAGTCACTGCCCTCACTCTCAGACTGAACATCCCCCTCATCCTCCTCCTCCACCAGCCGCAGGGCTTCCAAGGCCTCGGGAGAGCTCACGGCTATTTCCTGCAAGGGCAGCATCGAGTGTCCGCGCACGCACACAGACACACACACACACAGTCTTTACATCGCCTAACACACAGCATGTAGTCTTGGGTTGTAGTCCATGTGTGAGCATGGCCCTGGCACAAGTGTTTGTGTGTGTGTGTGTGTATGGTCCAGGTGTGAAGGCAGCTTTGGGACAAATCTGTGTGTACACTAGGTATCAGTGTGGCTCTGCGGCAGGTGTGTGTGGTCCAAGTGTGAAGGCAGTCCTGGGGCAGATGTGTGAGTGTGGCTCTTGGACAGATGTTGGTGGTCCAGGTGTGCGTGAGTGTGTAGCACAGGTGTGAGCATGGCCCTAGGGCAGGTGTGTATGTGTGTGTATGTGTGTGTGTGTGTGTGTGTGCAGCACAGTTGTGAGCATTTGCGAGTTGTGAGTGTGTGTGTTTCTGGTCTGCAGGCAGCTCTGGGGCAGGTGTGTGTTGTCCAGGTGTGAGTGTGGCTCTGGGGCAGGTGTGTGTAGTCCAGGTGTTAACATGGCTCTGGGGAAGGTGTGTGTAGTCCAGGTGTGAACGTGGCTCCAGGTGTAGGTTTGTGTAGTCCAGGTGTGAACGTAGCTCTGGGGCAGGTGTGTGTATATTCTAGGTGTGTGATTCACAAATGTTACCTCTCTGAGAGATTTCTGTCGTCTGCTTCTGCTCTCCCTGCTCTTCTTGGCTTTCTTCTTCTTCTTGGACTTGGGAGTGTCCACCTCGGGCACATGCTCACTGCTAACCACATCTACACACACACACGCCCATGCACACAGGCCAGGGAAGGATGCAAGACAGTGGCTTTATTTATAATATACAAGTATTTTGATTTTAAAATGCACACAAAAGAAAATTATAATGTCGGGTTTATCAGAAGAATATCTGAAACGAACTTAATGAAAACTGGTTGCAGCCCTTTAAAATGAACTTAAACCATTGAAGAAAAGCAATTAGTAAACCTGAGATTTCGTGTTTCTGGTTACAATATTAATAAAGATAATCAAAAACAGCATAACAACCTTTTCTACATCCTCACTGGCGAACACAGGCGTCTGGTTTTGAACTAGATAATTAGGTTTATGCTACTTTAAAAAAACTGGAATCTGGAAATGTAAAATCAATACACACAAAATGGGGCTTATAATATCTTATTACTGTTATTCAATAAGCACATAAGTGAAGTACTACACTACATTTTTATCACTTTCAATTCATCAATGAATTCACAACTAAATTAAAAGCATGCGAGACTAATATGTACTACAAATAAATTATTTCAAAGCGGAGATACGTCATGTTTTGTTAAAAAAAAGACAAACAAGCGCAAATTTCTGATAGGCTACACTTGAACAAGCCCCCATCAACCAGGATGTCGCTGGTGCAGCTAATGCTGATTTTTTCTACGTGGTGATAGTTGTTAGTTATGTTTGCCCTCAAACATAAAGCTTACTAACTACCTCCATACTCAGTTGGCTAAACGTATTAGCTGGCTGGGTGATTGATCAATAACCGCGGGTGTTCAACGGTTTGTTTTTAGTTATTACACGTTTCTTACATTACACACACACACACATATATATATATAAATATATATTGTATTTTCTGAGAGCTGAAGCTAGCTAGCTAGTTAGTTCGCGTTGTATTTAAGTAGTGAGCCACCTGCATAACTCGGTGTCGTTACCCTGGCGGCGGCGGGTCGGTATTATAACCGCCTCCCGGAAACCCCGCGCGGACACTTACCGCGTCCCGGAGACTTCCCGTCCCGCGGGCATCCAAAATGGTCTCTGCTGTCTTCTTCACTTCCTGACATCGTGGTGTAAATGACCAGGCATCTAACGACACATGTATAAGAATGATAATAATATTAGATAACGGCATTTCGGTTCGTCTCGTGTTTCCTGACCGCTCGACGTCAGGGTGGGTGATGGCTGACAGGGCAGCGCGGTGGGAGCTGCACGGGGTCTATCACTCAGTCACTAAATATCCATCAGTTACACATTCTGTTCAGCACCGCTCCAAGCACCCGTATAACGTTATTCAATATAATTTCTATTTACTGCAGATAAGCTTACGAATAACTTTTCCTTTCCCAACAGAACGGTAGCTAGCAAACTAGCTAGCTAGCTAACTAAGCTGTCAATCAATTAGCTGCCAGCTAGCTAATAGCCAACTGGTTCAGCTCGAGGAAAATGGTTGCTGACGTTGGTTGATCTAGTTCAGGCTAACGACATTTTAACCTGCCGCCTCGAGAAACGCTGAAATTTTGGCACTGCAAACTATCTACGTCAAAGCTGTCATGCCGGGGTTATGCGTGCCATACGTAAACACCTATAAGTTCTGATTAATGTAAGATTTTCACTATTTATAAACAGAACTGCGCACAAGTTCTATTCGACACCGAAAGGTTCGACCCAGTTCCACTGAAAAAATGGTAGCTGGCTAGCCAACTTACTTACAGGTCAGTCCAAGGTACAGATAGTTGACGCTTCAGTAGGGTTATTTTAGATAACAATTTATTTGTTAAATCTGGTAGATAAATAGTAACTTTCGGGAAAAGCTATTAAATGCTTTAATGCTTTGGAGACGTCGTCCACTCTTCCCCGGTTCCAATCTCCAGCGTCGTCAGTGACCAGAAGCTAACATCCTCACATACACAAAGAGATCAGGGGGTAGACATCCCATAATAATCCTGAGCACTCACCCCCCCCAACACACACACACACACACACACACACACACTCAACTCAGCATAGCTACCTCGCAACGTACAGACCATAATAGTCACCCTCCCCACACACTCCCTTCCTCTGTCCCTGCCCCCATAGCAACCACGTTGCTATAGAGACAGTGCCCCCTCCCACCCTCTCTGACATCCCATAATAGTTATGCAGGCTGCTCTGACATCCCATAATAAACACAACTCCTAAAAGAGGGGGAAGAAAAACACTAGTCACATGGTCTCCAGGGAAACTCCGGGCCACTAGACAGACCATAATAGTCTGGCTGACTGTCCACCTGGCTGGTTTTGGTGCACCCCAGCAGTGATAAAACATTCATCCATGCCTTTCTCCTGGTGGGAAAGCTACACTCCTCCATACCCCATACAAACAGCCACACTGTAAACGGGGTCTTGGTACCACAGTGCAACTTCATGACATGGGAGATACAGTTTCCCTGCCATACAGCTTGACAGGAGCAGAGATGTGCTGAGTGTGAGAGAGCAGGATTTACAGCCTCACAGTAGCTACCTGATGGACACATGTGGACTAGTTTATTAGGCTTCACTTTGTGAAGTCTCTGGCCTTTCTACTATACACTGCATAGCAGAAAGGATGTTACCTAAACCCTACACTGGTACAGGGATAAAAAGTTATATTTCCAAAAGAGCAAAGTATCTACTTATTGCTTTGAGGTGAGACCATAAGAACAGTGTACACAATGTATAGAGTCTTCTGTGAACTGGTTCAACCTCTTGGGTGATGACTATGAGGACAATGTTAACTGGACTTGCTTTACACCTTCAAGTACACAAAGACTCAAAGTCTGATCTTCTATGAGATTTTACTCTTACAGGATTGTGAATTCTTTTCTGAGTGTGCAATTGCATGTAACTGCAAGGATATGATTGGGTAGAATCACCCGAACGGGAAGATTTGTTGAAATTAAACTTAAGGGTTAAGTCTATGTATAAGTCTTATTATTACAGCACATTAGATACTGTTCAGTCAGTCATGATCTAGTTTTAATTCAGAGATCAGCCTGTGATCTAGTTTAATTCAGAGATCATGTGATCTAGTGTATGTAATTCAGTGCCAGACTGACGGTGTTTCTTGTGTTCACTCATGCTGGGCTGAACTAACTGTTCCAGAGTGTTTTGCCATGGAACTGTAGTAATGCAGACACAGACTCCCTGTACCTCATGTTCATTCAAACTTAAACTTAGTGATTAGCGATTTTTCCATCAGCTGTGATGAACTGTAACGACAACATGAGTCATTAACAAGCAAATAAAAACAGCAGTCTACATGTATAGCATTATGGGTGCAGGTTATATGTTATGAAAATAAATAGATGCATTATGCATTATGGTTTTTAAACTATGAATCATGGATCATGGGATTTTGGATTTGATAGCCTAGAATCCAGGATGTTGTGACCATGGTCCTGTTTCACTTCACTGTGATCTCCACCACTCAACATGGAACAGCAAAGGGCACGCCTACAACCCACTGACACACACACACACACACACACACACACACACACACACACACACACACACACACACACACACACACACACACACACACACACAGCGCCTACAACCCACACACACACACACACACACACACACACACAGCAAAGGGCACGCCTACAACCCACTGACACACGCACACACACACACACACAGCAAAGGGCACGCCTACAACCCACTGACACACACACACACACACACACACACAGCAAAGGGCACGCCTACAACCCACTGACACACACACACACACACACACACACAGCAAAGGGCACGCCTACAACCCACTGACACACACACACACACACAGCAAAGGGCACGCCTACAACCCACTGACACACACACACACACACACACACACAGCAAAGGGCACGCCTACAACCCACTGACACACACACACACACACACACAGCAAACAACCCACTGACACACACACACACAGCAAAGGGCACGCCTACAACCCACACACACACACGCACACACACACACACACATACACAGGCACACACACATACACAGCAAAGGGCACGCCTACAACCCACTGACACACACACACACACACACACACACACATACACAGGCACACACACACATACACAGCAAAGGACACGCCTACAACCCACACACACACACACACACAGCAAAAGGCATACCTACAACCCACTGACACACACACACACACATAGCAAAAGGCATACCTACAACCCACTGACACACACACACACACACACACACATACACAAAAGCAAAAGGCATACCTACAACCCACTGACACACACACACACACACACACAGCAAAAGGCATACCTACAACTCACTGACACACACACACAGCAAAAGGCATACCAACCCACTGACACACACACAGCAAAAGGCATACCTACAACCCACTGACACACACACACACACACACAGCAAAAGGCATACCTACAACTCACTGACACACACACACAGCAAAAGGCATACCTACAACCCACTGACACACACACACACACACACACAGCAAAAGGCATACCTACAACCCACTGACACACACACACACACACAGCAAAAGGCATACCTACAACCCACTGACACACACACACACACAGCAAAAGGCATACCTACAACCCACTGACACACACACACACACACACACAGCAAAAGGCATACCTACAACCCACTGACACACACACACACACACACAGCAAAAGGCATACCTACAACCCACTGACACACACACACACACACACACACAGCAAAAGGCATACCTACAACCCACTGACACACACACACACACACACACACACACACACACACACAGCAAAAGGCATACCTACAACCCACTGACACACACACACACACACACACACACACACACACAGCAAAAGGCATACCTACAACCCACTGACACACACACACACACACACACACACGCACACAGGCACACACACACATACACAGCAAAGGACACGCCTACAACCCACTGACACACACACACACAGGCACACACACACACAATCTGCTTCTTCAAAGAAGAGATCAGTCACCATGGAGACTCGGGGGTGGGTGTGCAGTTGGGCGTTGGTCACCAATCAGGGCTAGAGTTAGGGAGGTGGTGTCATGCTGTTCTACCCCACCCCCAACATCCCATAATACCCTTATGCTCAGAGACAGGCAGATTGTCCAGTCCTGCTTCACTACCTTGAGAGGGAGCAGTTAGTCGAGCAAGAAAGGGGAGTGAACTCACTATCCCACAGCCTACTTCCTTTAACACACACACACACACACACACACACACACACACCACACTCATACAAACAGACACACCGATATACACAAAGACATTGTTATCTTTGGCGAGGCAATTGGGCCACCTAGTGGACAGATGCGAGATATACAGCATGACACCAAAACACACACACACACACACACACACACACACACACACACACACACACACACACACACACACACACACCACACACCACACACACACACACACACACACACACACACACACACACACACACACACACACACACACACACACACACTAGTGGACATGCACACACACACACGTTCACAGAACAGACACACACAGACACACAGGGATTTAATTTCCATCCGACACACACACACACACACACACACACACACATACACACGACACACACACACACACACACACACACACACACACACACACACACACACACACACACACACACACACACACGTGCACATACACAGGGTTAGTACTAGGGTTAGTACTAGGGTTAGGGTTATATTAGTGTTAGGGTTAGTACTAGGGTTAGGGTTAGTACTAGGGTTAGGGTTATATTAGTGTTAGGGTTAGTACTAGGGTTAGGGTTAGTACTAGGGTTAGGGTTATATTAGTGTTAGGGTTAGTACTAGGGTTAGGGTTATATTAGTGTTAGGGTTAGTACTAAGGTTAGGGTTAGTACTAGGGTTAGGGTTAGTCCTTTAAATGTGTCCTTTGTATATGTCCTTTAAATGTGTCCTTTGCCATATCCAGCAGCATCAGGTAGGACTCAGTGCTGCTGCACTGGACAGGAGTATTTGGGGGATTGCGAGATGTTTAGAGTGGGGTTTGATGAAGGGTGATGTATTTGGGGTGGGGTATGGATGTGGCGTGTTCGGGGGGGGGGTGGGGAGTTTGGATGAGTGTGGGGTGTTTGGGGTGGAGTTTGGGGGATGGTGGGGTGTTTGGGGTAGAGTTTGGGTGTACGGTGGGGTGTTTGGGTGAGTGTGGGGTGTTTAGTGTGGAGTGTGGGTGGGGTGTTCAGGTGAGTGTGGGGTGTTTGGGTGAGTGGGGTGTTTAGGGTGGAATTTGGGGGAATGGTGGAGTGTTTTGGTGAGTGTGGAGTGTTTAGGTTGGAGGTCGGGAGGAGTGTGGGGTGTTTAGGTTGGAGGTCGGGAGGAGTGTGGGGTGTTTAGGTTGGAGGTCGGGAGGAGTGCGGGGTGTTGCGGGGGTTATTTACGAGAGCAACTCGAAGGGCAAGAGGGGGAGGAGGGGCAGCAGATGCAGCACTGAGACCACAAATCGTCATGGTGTTGTCGTGGGAGACAACAGAAGACGTCACTGGGAAGGATGGAGGACTCAAAGAAGGACAGCAAGTAAAAGAAGGGGTGGAGTGAATGTGAGAGGGGGCGGAGTGAATGTGAGAGGGGGCGGAGTGAATGTGAGAGGGGAGGGTGGGGAGCGACTGAGGAAAAGAAAGAGGATGGAAGAATAAAGGACCCTGCAGGACCAGAGAGAGAAGGTACACTGTAGAAAAGCACCAGGCTTCTTGATTTAAACAGCAGGACAAACCAATCTTGACTATTCCACACCTATTACCCCTCACAGCAAAACTAACCACTCTGGGTATTCCACACATACCTTGCACAGCAGTTCTAGGGCATAAGAAACACCTTAGCACCTTATATTTGTATTTATATTATGTACTTGTATTTGCATGTTCACTGTAACTGATTTTAATTAATCTGTAATTAATCCCTGTAATTAGCAAAACAGTTGTGTTGATTTAAACAATAAACTAAACTAAAATCTCCAAATGCACCTCAAAGGCCCCCAGAGATGGAGAGCGAATTACATGTCCATCACAATAAGAAGGTAGAACTTTGGTTAGGGTTATGAAGGTCATGAATGTTTAGCCAAAGATCTGAGAGCACCTCTCAAAATATACTAAATGTTTGTAGTTGCCCTGTACCAAAGCTTTTATCTCTCTGCTTAAATCAGGATTATACCAACTCTCTCTCTCTCTTACTCTCACTCTCTCTCTGAATGTTTGGAGGTTTTCCCTAATTACAAATAAATAGTGTGAAACTTTGTCTCTAAAGGACACAAAGAGAAAACCCCATAGAAGCGGCCGAGTTCCCTGTGTGAAGAGTTCTGTCGGCGTCGTCGGTGCGGGGCTCGCACGCCAGAGCTTTCCTCGGCTCCCCCAATCAGAGGTGATTTATTTGCCTCCAGTTCCAATATTTGTCAGCCCAGTGGTTCCCCTCTTGTCTAAATGTCATCCCTTCTTTTAAGACAATGTGAAGGACTAAAGAACGAGGGAGCGGGGGGAAGGGAAGGGGAGGGGATCCCTCGTAAAAACAGCAACAACGTTTGGGAAAATTAAACATTAGGTAGGATGCATTCGTGCAGGCAGGTTTGGGGGTAGGACTATGGGGCTGTAGGATTGTGGGGCTGTGTGGCTATAGGGCTGTAGAGTATGGCTGTGGGGCTGTAGAGTATGGCTGTGGGGCTGTGGAGCTGTAGGGCTATGGAATTGTGGGACTGTGGAGCTGTGGGACTATGGGCCTGTACAATACAGACTGTGGGGTTGTACGATACAGCTGTGGGACTGTGGGATTGTAGGAGTGGGACAGTGGGACTAAGGGCTGTGGGACTATGGGGCTGTGGGACTGTACGATACAGCTGTGGGACATGGGGCTGTGGGACTATGGGGCTGTGGGACTGTGGGATTGTAGGAGTGGGACAGTGGGACTAAGGGCTGTGGGACTGTATGATACAGCTGTGTGACTGGGGCTGGGGCTGTGGGACTGTACGATACAGCTGTGGGACTATGGGGCTGTGGGACTGTACGATACAGCTGTGGGACTGAGGGACTGTGGGACTGTATGATACAGCTGTGTGACTATGGGGCTGTGGGACTGTGGGGCTGTACAATACAGCTGTGGGACTGTACGATACAGCTGTGGGACTGAGGGACTGTGGGACTGTATGATACAGCTGTGTGACTATGGGGCTGTGGGACTGTACGATACAGCTGTGGGACTGTGGGGCTGTGGGACTGTACGATACAGCTGTGGGACTGTACGATACGACTGTGGGACTGTACGATACGACTGTGTGACTGTGGGGCTGTGGGACTGTACGATACAGCTGTGGGACTGTGGGGCTGTGTACAATACAGCTGTGTGACTGTGGGGCTGTGGGACTGTACGATACAGCTGTGTGACTGTGGGGCTGTGGGACTGTATGATACAGCTGTGGGACTGTACGATACAGCTGTGGGACTATGGGGCTGTGGGACTGTACGATACAGCTGTGGGACTGTACGATACAGCTGTGGGACTGCATGATACGACTGTGGGACTGTACGATACGACTGTGTGACTGTGGGGCTGTGGGACTGTACGATACAGCTGTGGGACTGTGGGGCTGTACAATACAGCTGTGTGACTGTGGGGCTGTGGGACTGTACGATACAGCTGTGTGACTGTGGGGCTGTGGGACTGTATGATACAGCTGTGTATACGATACAGCTGTGGGACTGTGGGGCTGTGGGACTGTACGATACAGCTGTGGGACTGTGGGGCTGTGGGACTGTACGATACAGCTGTGGGACTGTGGGGCTGTGGGGCTGTACGATACAGCTGTGTGACTATGGGGCTGTGGGACTGTACGATACAGCTGTGATACAGCTGTGGGGCTGTGGGGCTGTGGGGCTGTGGGGCTGTGGGGCTGTGGGGCTGTACGATACAGCTGTGGGGCTGTGGGGCTGTACGATACAGCTGTGGGGCTGTGGGGCTGTGGGGCTGTGGTATTGTGGTATTGTAGGACAGGATTGTTCTGTATCTTTCAGGTTATTTATCATGGTGTCCTGTATTTCTTTCTCACATTCTGCTGGCTTTCCCACAAAACCATTTTGTAAGACCTGCAAGATTTAAGGGGTAACATTTTCTGATGCAAGCCTCACTGTCACTGGGTAAGACATATCTACGTCATACACTTTCACAGAGGAACCCCCCTCTCACACACACACACACACACACACACACACACTCCTCTGCGCTTGTCTTTGAGGTGAGGTCACAGTGTTCTCTGCTAACAGTAATAATGAGGCCAAACCCATCTCTCTCTGTCACTCCTAATGTAGTACAATCTGACCCAATGCCTTTCCTCTGTCCCCATCCCTCTCTCCCTCTCTCCCTCTCTCCTTGCTTCCTTTATAACTGCCCTCATACCATCTCCACCTCCAGTCATCCTGCCTGATTCAGACTGAAACCAACCCTTAATGCATGTGTGCTCCTCCAGCGTAAGAACACACCTGAACTTCATCACGCCTGGGTAGAGTCTACTGTCCTAACGCTTGGGAAGTCTACAAAACATAGTAGGCAACTGGGAAATAAATAGAACTGGTACACAATAAAGATACTTTCATAAAAGGATAAGCTGGGCTGCTGGGTTTGGAGTCACATGTTTCTGCTGGACTGACTTTAAAACGTCAATCTGCTGGATTTACTTCTGAGAGGCCAGGGCAAGTCTCCATTCTGAGCAGAAGGCAGAAGGTTCTTTCTTCACTGGTAAGACTCTGTCCTCACATCTGTATGTTCTACAGAAAATAACAGATAACTTGAAATGAGCAAGTGAACCTCTTCTAGTTCTCATGGTGGACATAGTCACACACAGAAGACCGAATGCTGAAGACTGTTTAGAAGATGCGGTTTGATGATAGGATAGTGAGTTGAAGTTTTGAACTGTCTGCTAAAAACATTGTCATATTAAAAGTCAGACTCAGATTACTCTTACTAGAGATAAGAGGACAGAGGAGGGGAGAAGAGTTTAAAATGTTGATCATTTTTGTGCTATGAACACTTTCAACTCACAGATGATGAATTGTTTTCATCAGATATGAGGGGACAATCCCCAACACTGGGACTAAGACGGTGACACAGGAAGACAGGTAGCTTCACCCCTCCAGCCTGTCCATCCCTCAGCACAAGACCATTTTGCAGACCGAGTGACAGACAGTCTGATGCCCACTGTCTCCTCTGTGAATCACACGGGACGACTCCTCCTGCTGTTGCTATGGGCAGCCCACCTTTCCATGGCGACCAACTGGCTGTAAGTTAGCGTGTCTAAACATGTTGGTTTTGTAAAAGACTGTGACATCCTTCCCTCTCCCACAGGCACCCTGCACCTCTCTCTCCACCTCTCTCTCCTGCTCATTCACTCCTCCACTCTTCTTTCACTCTATCCTGCCTTCATGACTTCCCCAAATATGCTTCTTAACATCGTCCCTTCACTCTCTCTCTCCCTTTCTCCTCCTCTCTTCTTCTCTCCCTCTCTCATTGTCCCTCTGTTGCCCCTCCCCCACAGTTCTCTGGTGCGGTTGCCACGCTCTCGCCCAGTTTCAGGTGTTGGGTCGTGCGGCCGCCTGAGGGGCCTCTCTGCGGGGCAGGTGGGGGTGTGCCGGGCGCGGGGAGAGGTTATGGAATCTGTACGGAAAGCTGCAGAGATGGTCATCGAAGAGGTACTTATCCAACACATATACAAACCTTTCTTTCTAAGTTTCTGTCTGATGTATTCTGTTATGACACACTTTAGTTTCAACCAGCGAATGTCACTTTTAGCAATAAACACATGATCATTTTAAAATTATATCTAAATGATCAAATGATCACTGATTCCTAATCAAAACAACTGAAAACAAGAGAATTGTCCTGTCTGCTGATACGTTCTGTACACCCCCTCTTACACACACACTCTTACACACACTTACCAACAAGTGTGTCTGAACAATGACACGTGTTTACATGACAGGACTCTGTCTGTCTCTGTACCTGTCTGTCTCTTTCTGTCTATATATCTCTCTACCTGTCTTTCTCTGTCTGTCCATCTCTCTGCCTGTCTGTCTCTCGGCAGTGCCAACACCAGTTCCGGAACCGTCGCTGGAACTGTTCTACGACACCACGTGGCATTAATGTGTTTGGTCGGGTCATGAACCAAGGTCAGAAAATCCTGTGTCTCAGACGCCTTGTGCCACTTCTCCATATCACACTTTGATTTTCAATTCAACTTAAGCAATCGCCTGTTGTTCTAAGCCGCAGTGCAAGTTCTGTAAAGCAGAAGAGGGTTAGGGTTAGGGTTAGGGTTAGGGTTAAGGTTAGGGTTAGGGTTAGCGTCTGCCATTTCTTACTATGACTCATGTCACTGGTTGTGTATGTTGGTGCCTGTTGTGCGTATGTTTGTGGTTTCATTCTTGGCTATGTGTGTTGTGCACTGTGTGTGTGTGTGTGTGTGTGTGTGTGTGTGTGTGTGTGTGTCTTCTTTGCAGGTACGCGAGAGGCTGCATTTGTGCATGCTCTGTCCTCTGCTGCAGTAGCTGTTGCCGTGACGAGGGGTTGTAGCAGGGGTGAGCTAGAGAGGTGTGGCTGTGACCGGAAAGTGAGAGGAGTGAGTCCGGAGGGTGAGTCCAGCAGCACTACATTCACATGGGAAAACCACCCGCACATGCCACTACACTACAGACGGGCAGTGACGCTTCACTCGAAAGTGAGTGAATCTACACAGTAACTCCAAGACTGCACATCCTGCTACAGTCCAGATGTTAATCTTTAGCATGACCTCAGCATGACTTTAGTAGGAACTCTCACACATAACCCCTCCCACTCTCACAGACTCTTATACATAAACCCTCCCACTCTCACAGACTCTCTCATAACCCCTCCCACTCTCACAGACTCTTATACATAACCCCTCCCACACTCACAGACTCTCTCATAACCCCTCCCACCCTTACAGACTCATACATAAACCCTCCCACTCTCACAGACTCTCTCATAACCCCTCCCACCCTTACAGACTCTCCCCTCCCCCTGTCCTCAGGGTTCCAGTGGTCAGGCTGTTCCGATAATCTGTCCTATGGTGTGGCGTTCTCACAGACATTTGTGGATGAGCCGGAACGTGCAAAGGGCACGTCGTCAGGGCGACCACTAATGAATGTCCACAATAACGAGGCAGGACGAAAGGTTAGTGTAAAAGTGAGAAAGATGAGTGTAAAGGTGAGGAAGATGAGTGTAAAGCCTTGTCTGCATCATCATCCCTCTACTGTTCACTTCAGTTCTGCTCTCCCTCTCTCTCTCCACCTTCCCCCCTCTCTCTCCCTCTTTCCCCCCCTTACCTCTCTCTCTCTCCCACCCTCCCTCCCTTTCTCTCTCCCTCGCTCTCTCTCTCCCCCCAGGCTATCCTCCACAACATGCAGGTGGAGTGTAAGTGTCATGGTGTTTCAGGCTCTTGTGAGCTCAGGACTTGTTGGAAGGTCATGCCTGCTTTTCGCCGGGTCGGGGTCGTGCTGAAGGAACGCTTCGATGGAGCCACAGAGGTGCAGTACACTCTACAGCCACTGATTCCTTATGGCTTAAAGATCTCAAACCCCGTGTTCCTACTGGTCACAGCCTGTGATTGAACTCAAATTGTTTAAATTCAACATCTCACAGAAAATGCTCTTACTACTTCAGTAAGTAAGGTCAGAGGTCATCTGTCTGTTTTCAGGTGCGTCTTACGCGGGTAGGTTCGCGTACTGCTCTGCTGCCAAAGGACCCACAGGTAAAGCCACCATCAGCACGTGACCTGCTCTACCTGGTCGCCTCCCCCGACTTTTGCAAAGTAGATCCTGAAAACGGCATTCCGGGGACAGCCGGACGACGCTGCAATGGTGAGATTACTGAACAAAACCCACACACACTCACATGCACACTCACACTCACATGCACATATATACACACTCACACACAGTCACATACACATATATACACAACCACACACACAGTCACATGCACATATATACACACTCACACACAGTCACATGCACATATATACACACTCACACACACACACAGTCACATGCACATATATACACACTCACACACACAGTCACATGCACATATATACACACTCACACACACAGTCACATATATACACACTCACACACACAGTCACATGCACATATATACACACTCACACACACAGTCACATGCACATATATACACAATCACACACACAGTCACATGCACATATATACACACTCACACACACAGTCACATGCACATATATACACACTCACACACAGTCACATGCACATATATACACACTCACACACACAGTCACATGCACATATATACACACTCACACACACAGTCACATGCACATATATACACACTCACACACACAGTCACATGCACATATATACACACTCACACACACAGTCACATGCATATATACACACTCACACACACAGTCACATGCACATATATACACACTCACAGTCACATGCACATATATACACACTCACACACACAGTCACATGCACATAAATACACACTCACACACACACTCACAATAAAAGTACTGAGACAGAACTTTGTGCTCTTCCGACTCTGTGCTGGGCAGGAACATCACGTCTGGCGCCGGACGGCTGCGAGCTGGTGTGTTGTGGAGCGGGCTTCCGCGCTGGTCGGGCTGAAGTGGTCCAGCGCTGCTCCTGCAAGTTCTCTTGGTGCTGCTCAGTCCGGTGTCAGCAGTGTAAAAACACTGTGCTCATTCACACCTGTCGAGAGTGACTCATACACACACACTAAGCCTACTCTGACCCAGATGTCCCTCACTCAGTCGCTTACACACAAACACACACATAACTTCCTGTGCACTAGACTCTGCCCTGATTAGATTAACACATGTGAACTCATTTATACAGCTTCCTTCTTCAGACGGGGTTCAGGTTTGAAGCACAGCAGTGCCATGTGTGGTAAATGTGTTGTGTTGTGACATGCTGTAATCTGCTGCCACCTGGTGGTGGAGTAGGAGATCTGCATGCACAACCCACCTCCAGGCCTGCACATGCATTTTACAGCTTTGATGAAATTGGATCATGAGGAGAAAATGTCTGTGAACAGTAATTATGAAAGGCTGGTGCACACAAATATGTCCCCCTCTCTCTCACACACACACAGATTCACAGTGCCTCTCTCTCTCACACACACACAGATTCACAGTGTCTCTCTCTCTCTCACACACACACAGATTCACAGTGTCTCTCTCTCTCACACACACACAGATTCACAGTGTCTCTCTCTCTCACACACACACAGATTCAGTGTCTCTCTCTCTCACACACACACAGATTCACAGTGTCTCTCTCTCACACACACAGATTCACAGTGTCTCTCTCTCACACACACACAGATTCACAGTGTCTCTCTCTCTCACACACACACAGATTCACAGTGTCTCTCTCTCACACACACACAGATTCAGTGTCTCTCTCTCACACACACACACAGATTCACAGTGTCTCTCTCTCTCTCTCACACACACACAGATTCAGTGTCTCTCTCTCACACACACACACAGATTCACAGTGCCTCTCTCTCTCACACACAGTATTTTACTTATACTGCTCCTATCTATCTAACTTGACAACGCTTTTAGGTGGAAATTAACTGTTAATAAGAGAATTCAGTATACAGTAGCGCTACACATTTGGAATACAGCACTTCCCACATACCCTGGGTTAGAACTCTCAGCAGTGTTGCCTTCTGTCTGTAGTCTTTAATTTATTTGAATATCCTCCATTGCTGTGTGGTGCTGGGTGAAGTGTGTAGCAGCTATGCACACACCTGTCTCACCTTACTGCTGTACTGTCTACATGTTCTCCACACCTCTCACCTCACTGTAGTCTAAGAGCTCTCCACACACCTGTCTCACCTAAATGTTCTCCACACCTCTCACCTCACTGTAGTCTAAGAGCTCTCCACACACCTGTCTCACCTAAATTCTGTACTATGTGCTCTTCACACATCTGTCTCACCTCAAGAGCTCTCCACACACCTGTCTCACCTAAATTCTGTACTATGTGCTCTTCACACATCTGTCTCACCTCACTGTAGTCTAAGAGCTCTCCACACACCTGTCTCACCTAAATTCTGTACTATGTGCTCTTCACACATCTGTCTCACCTCACTGTAGTCTAAGAGCTCTCCACACACCTGTCTCACCTAAATTCTGTACTATGTGCTCTTCACACATCTGTCTCACCTCACTGCTGTACTGCTCATAATAAACTGCTCTTCACACCCAAACGCTGAAGCCCTTTACTGCCACAGCCCCTGTGACAGCACCAGTCAGTAAGACGGCTACAAATGTATCCACCAACGGTGAGCACTAGGGACAATAAAAGCTCAGTGCTTTCATGTGAGTTGTATCACTTTTATTACAAATATAGTGAGATACAAACAGCAGAGCTCAAGTTTTAAGGCCACAGTTGAATCTTCTACATTTCTTAACGTTATTTTAAAAATAGTACATTTCAAACTGTTACAAGAACAGTAAATCACAATCAAAAATAGGAAAACAAAAATAAATTGTTTCAAAACACATCACCTCTGAACTCATTAACCTGAAAAGAAAAATAACACCTTTATTACAGTACATTATACTGAGAGCCTCACTCAGGAACTGCTGCACCCTGCAGGCTGTTTTTGGTATTGCATGAACTGGAGCTTGGAAACACCATTGCATCTGGATGTCTGAGGAGCCTCCCTGTCAGGCACGGGTGGCCAGCTCCTGTCTACAGCTATGAAACTCTTCCATCTACACCAACGCTCTGCAGGGCGAGCCCCTTAAGATATCCACTCTGACTAAACAATACACAACAATAAGCAACAGAGTTTTAATCCAATGTGGAGGTCTACTCTCCAGCTCTCAAAGGAAGCGGTGTGTGTGTCCCAACCACAACCAAAGACAAGTCCAAGACAATGGGCAAAAATTAGTCTACAATGAATTATTACTTGCAGGTGTCACCTTTCACTCAAAATGACGTTTATTCGGACATGACCAGATATGAATAAATTTGAATGCATGAGTTAGACTGTCTCAGATATGATCCTGTTGAATGCAATAAGATAAGAGGGCTCCCCCATGAGGTCTTGGTGGCCTTAACACAGGAGGCAGCTGTCACTGCTGCTGCCGTGTTTGTGAAGCTCTCCCAACGTCAGATAGCCCCGCCCCCAGCCCCGCCCCTCTGCGTGGCTCTCCCCCTCCCAGCACAATGTGAGCCTCTCTCCTCCTCTACAGCAGAACACAGCGCTTCTTGGGCTTGGTCTCCGGGGGCTCGAGGGCCGCCAAGATGGCCTCATCAAACACGTTCTTCAGTCCTCTCTGTGGGTGGTGGTGGTGTGAGGGGTGGGGGTGGGGGTGGGGGTTGGGGTAAATCTCAGTCCATATAAAACCAAACTGGGGAAAAGGTGCTGCTTGTGGTATAGATTCGTTGTGTCACTAACACCGAACGTTAGTGTTAGCTCACACACAGTTACAGTCATGAGACACACTTTAGCTCTTTAGCTCTTAATCAGATGCAATCCTGCATCACATTTTACCCAACAGACACTAATTGCTGAAGTATGCATAAAAAAAAACCTCACTGGCTGGCTTTGTAAGATGCTGTATGTGTTACCGGGTGAATGAATATAGTGTAGCGGGGTAAACCAAGACAAGAACACAGCACTCTACTGCTCACCTGTGTGAGGGCGGAACATTCCACGTATTTGACAGCGCGCAGGTCTCTGGCCAGCTTCTCTCCACTCTCAGGTGACAGGGGGCGCTGCTTGTTCTTTGCCAACTTTTCCACAGTGTTACTGTCGTCTCTCAAATCCACCTGGGTGCCCACCAGCAGGAACGGAGTGCGTGGGCAGTGGTGGGAGATCTCGGGCACCCACTGGTGATGGGGCAGAGCAAACAAAATAACACCATTAGACAACTCTGACCAACTTAAAGGAACTCTAGGGTTAGGGTAAGGACAGTCTCCATCCTAAGGGTTAGGGTAAGGACAGTCTCCATCCTAAGGGTTAGGGTAAGGACAGTCTCCATCCTAAGGGTTAGGGTAAGGACAGTCTTCATCCTAAGGGTTAGGGTTCTTCATCAGAAGTTCTACCTACATGTGTCGCATACTGCCAATTTCAACACACATCATCTTTAGCTTAACAAAGAAAAGAAAAACAACAAAAAAACATTTTCTCAAGTTCAGCGAAGACGTAAGATGTACGATTATTAAGATGTAAATCTGTTTAATGTTGATTTAACTGTAAGACTACTTCTGTGGAGGGAGCGTGTGCGTTCATGTTTGTTCAGGCTGAGTCTGCAGAGGTACATCACTCACACCCCAGAACACAGCAGGACAAAGTTAACCCGGCTCTGCGAGACATCCCCATACCTACCTGACAAATACTGTTAACAGTATGAGAGCAAGAACTCGGAGTGTGTGTTATACTGTCTTATATTTCAAACATTTATCCATGGAATTAAACAGCTGATCTTAGTCTTTTTATGTATGTTTCAAGCAAACAGGTTCTGTTCTGGGTATACAATGCATCAGCATGTATCCACTTCCTTACTTCCCTGGTATTTGTGAAACTTGCCACTTTAAAAACATGATATTCATGGGTCCATTCATTCGATGTGACTAATAATCATAATTATCAAAGACATTTGTTACCATGTTTAATCTGCAACGTATATCATTACAAATGGTAGGAAGTGAGAAGCACCCTAGAGCCATATTTGTAGCAAACATTTCAATATTTCCTGTATAAGCAGGAAGTCTAGTCTGTAAATGTCCACTTAGTCTTCACAGAGAAACACAAACAGAGGAGTTTAGGTAACAGTTGCTGTGTTTGATTACAATATGCTCAAGACACCTACTGTAAATATGAACATACTTGTAAATATCCATGGACAGCCAAGCTGTCAACTTCAGAGGACATCCAGCTTCAGCCCAATTACAATATGATTAGACTCACAGGAAATTCAACTCTACTACAGTGCAGCTACAGCTATTCAATATTTTAGAGTGCTTTGGTTTCAAAACCCAGAACACCATGGACACCTCTGCATGGTCCTTGTGCATGTCGAGAGGGAACTGGAAAGGCAGTGTCGCCTCCTGCTGGCACAACACCCTGCTGTGGGAGGGAGAAATGAGAACAAGCAGAGGAAACTGACCTTCTCTTTGACATTCTCGAAGGAGGAGGGTGAGACGACAGAAAAGCAGACGAGGAACACGTCAGTCTGTGGGTAACTGAGAGGCCTCAGTCTGTCATAGTCCTCCTGGCCTTAAAGAGCAGACACAGCAAAATGAGGTAGAACAACACACACACACAATCTCCTGGATGGATGGACAGAGAGAGGCAGACACACACCTTCTTGGACTGATGCACAGAGACAGACACACAAGCACACACAAACTCTTGGATGGATGGACAGACAGACAGACAGACAGAGACACAGACAGACACAACTTACCAGCAGTGTCAAAAAGGCCCAATGTGTAAGGTTCCCCTCCAATCATAACAGTCACAGCATAATTATCAAATACCTGGAAAACACAAATATATTTTCAGCAGTATTACAAAGCCAGTGGTTCCATTCAGTTTAAGTTTATATAACCACGGCTACACACCAATGACCACAGAAATACCTGAAAAACAACCTGACTGCTGTCTTATGAATAAATATCAATTAAATGTTTCTATTGTACATTTATGTCTTAAGAGTTTCTAATGAATAAATGTCAATGAAGGGTTTCTAATATTAAACAGGAAAGTCAAATGTTCTGCCCACAAGGTGTTCAGTAAAGTTGCAGTAAAGTCTTATAGAGTGTACCAAAAAAAATCGCCCGTAATGAAACGGGCGGCCTTCGCTCAGTTACCGTGGGAACATATTCGGAAGGAAATTTGTTTGTTGTGTAGGAGATGAGAAGACAGGTTTTCCCAACGGCCCCGTCACCGACCACCACACACTTAATCGTCTGCATCTGTATTGAAAAGGCAGGGAGGAAAAGCCACTTACTTTCACAATAACGTAATAGCGTAATTAAAAAGACACCAGTGACAGTGCTGCAATGTTATTACGCTTGTGCGGTAAGTCTGTGTTAAAAGAGATGGAGCTGCCGAGGGGTCCTTAAAAAATGCTGCTACAGCAACCGACAGAAAAACATAACCTGGCTAACCAACTTCCGCAAGTTCAGAAGAAATATTCCCGGTCTCCGGTGCGTGATACAGACACTGCGAGCGTCCCGAGGTGGAGGGAGGCCATTATCTCTCTTCCTCTTGAACGACTTCGCAGACTGAGTCGATCAACTTCATTTGGTCACTTCCTCCTCCTGATCAGCCCATAACAGTCTTCAGTTTCGATGGATCATATCGGCTGTAATTTGGTAGCCAACAGGCCACTACAGTGTAACTTTTAAAGCCCAATGGTTCATACTCTCTGTCAAGTATTGAATGTCATCAAACAAGCCAAGTTGCTACAGTAACGTTAAGCAAAGTTGCTGTAATCTTTCACCTGTTTCTTTAGAAACCATTTGAGTCGAGGAGATAAAATGTTACTTAAGACGTGAGCCGAAAATAAGAGCACACGTTGCATAAGACAAAGAAAGCCTCGTCGTAAATCATTTATTTTCCTTATAAGAGTTATTTTAACAGTAGCAAAGTACACCCCAATTTATCGCCGTGTCTAAGTCAAGTAGCTAACTTATCAAGCTACTTAGGTTAGCCAGTTCACCCAAATGTAATGTGGGCTCGCCCAGCACGGCTGTCGTCAGGAGCAGAGAGCCGTTTAAACAGTCTTTCAGTTCGACAAAGTCAGGCGAACTGTGACATGAACGAACACGAAAGAAACACATATCGGAAGGTACTATTATTGAAACAAAAAAGAAAACACACATTACAATACAGTTAATAAAAAAACCTTACTGTTCTTCTCCGGCGACTAGGCGTTGGTTATGTCCGGATTTGCAAGCACCAACACAGACACAAAGAGGCGTGTACCGGTTTGACGTAAACTCGAGCAAAACGTCCCATCCTGTCTGTGGTGTTGTGTTTGTAAATTTAGTGCCCATCTTTGCAGCCGTTTAACATACAAAAGTAATATCGGGTTCTTGGGTTGTTGTAACAAGTCTAACTTGCATACTTCACAAAACGCACAAAACACATATTTGAAACTTGATGTAACTACTAATAAAAATAGAATAACCAAACATTTTAAGTGAAGTACGAGCATTTTGAATCTTCCAAGAATGTGAAGTTAACAACGAAACGCTCTAACCAAAGCGATATTTCTAGATATTTCTTTTCAAAATAATAGTGCCGACCGCAGTAAGAACATGATATTATATGCTTTATTTCCACTAATATTTGCACCACCATATTTTAATCGTTTTGATTATGTAAAAAGTATGCCCCAAAAGTACGTTCTATAGCCTAGGGTTAGACTAATTGTGACAAGCTGAAATATTCGTAATATATGTTCTATTTATGAAATGCTATTTATAAAATGAACTGTTGCTATTTTGAATGAACTATTTTTTTATAATTATTAGTTAATTTGATTTAAGACAGATTGTATGGTGCATGCTTCACAAGGAAGCTGTGATGAGCGTCATGAGTAAAAGTGAACCTATAAAATCATTGTATGAATCATTGTCTGTCTAAAAACCTATGTAGAATAAATATCAAATAAAGTAGAATGAGATTTATTTTTAAACTTGCATTATTATTATTTATATTATTACATATTTTGTGTGTAGGCGTATGCCATCTTTAAAGGTGCTCAACAGATCTTATTTAAAGACGTACTGGGCTTAATTTAGTAATTTCCATCGTGATTAGGAGGACAGACACTCCCTTTGAATATTTTTCTACAGCTGGTCATTACATTTTGACTCTTCAATCTACTTCTGGGCACTGAAAAGTGTGATGTGGGTTAATCTCAACTCTGAGGAATCTGTAAAAATGAATCTGATTGTACGTAAATCACAGACTTTTACATTAGCAACCCATCCTTTGTGGCTTCTTGATTCACATCTTCCCTACTCAAGCAACCGCTCCTCCTATCTTTCATTTACTTTGACGTTGTGGCCTGATGTGTACCGTATTCACATTTTAAAACAACGGTTGTTTCGATTTTTCGACTTCATTTGCTCACGACGTGTAGAGCTGACGAATAGGTATCCGCTTTCCGCATCGTCTTTGTGGCTGGAAACAAATCTTGATAAGCTAGCTTGCTAACGTCATTGCCTGTTTTGGTTTCCTTTGTCACACTGGTTTTCAAGAGCACATATAAAGAGTAGCTTTAAAGAACAAGGGGCTGTCAGCACCCGCATAGGATTGTCAGTGTGACTTCTTTTTTGAGTCAGCAATAGCTAGCTAGTTACTACAGGGTGAGATTTTTTGATTTTTTTCATGCTGACAATAATGCTATCCTAGCTAGCTAACTAGCGCGAGCTCATTTAGCTAGCTAGCTAGCTTGGCTAGGTTAGTTGTTTATCTTTAACACGCGACCTGAGCATTGTATTCAGTGACAACACTCATAAATGTACGGACAAACCGAGCCAGTCTGGCATTGTGGTTTCAGTATCTTTCTAGGTGATTGTAGAATATTCGTCATTGGGTAATACATATAACATTACCTGACCGGACCGTATCGTATAACCCTACTACAGGGATTCGTTTGTGTCGGGTGAGCAGAGCTTCGTGATTGGTTGACCAAACTGCATCGACCCGGTTGTTTTGTTACACGTCCGCGTTAAATACGTTACGATAAATAGTTACACAAATTTAAGCTCAGCAAAGTGCACAAAATGTTTCGGTATCTGGATGACGTCGATGACAGTCCCTACATGATGTGAGTATGCCTTTTTGTTTGTCGAGTTTCTGGTGTAGTTTTCGACTAGCTGCTGGGTTAGGTATATCCTGCTGTCACCGGTCTCCTTATACCATCTATATTCTAAGAAGTGCTTGGGGTGAATGCCCGCTCACATTGCGTCCAGAATGTCGGTCCGGGGTGACATTTAAGTGTGGTCGTTCTGTCTTCTCAGGGATCCGTTTGCAGCTCACAGACGCCAGATGAGGAGTTTGTTTGGCCCTTTTGGATTTGAGCCTTTTCTCCTGAACCCCCAGATTCAGTCTCCTCGAACACACCTGCAGGTAGGTGTGGCTGAATCACCCTGTGTGCTCTTTGCTCAGAGCACAGGTTCTTCACTTCACACCTCTGCACACTCAGACCTGACCTGTACCGCACCTCTGCACACTCAGACCTGACCTGTACCGCACCTCTGCACACTCAGACCTGACCTGTGCCGCACCTCTGCACACTCAGACCTGACCTGTACCGCACCTCTGCACACTCAGACCTGACCTGTACCGCACCTCTGCACACTCAGACCTGACCTGTACCGCACCTCTGCACACTCAGACCTGACCTGTACCGCACCCATACACACTCAGACCTGACCTGTACCGCACCTCTGCACACTCAGGCCTGACCTGTACCGCACCTCTGTACACTCAGACCTGACCTGTACCGCACCCATACACACTCAGACCTGACCTGTACCGCACCCATACACACTCAGGCCTGACCTGTACCGCACCCATACACACTCAGACCTGACCTGTACCGCACCCATACACACTCAGACCTGACCTGTACCGCACCCATACACACTCAGACCTGACCTGTACCGCACCCATACACACTCAGACCTGACCTGTACCGCACCCTCTACACACTCAGACCTGACCTGTACCGCACCTCTGCACACTCAGACCTGACCTGTGCCGCACCTCTGCACACTCAGACCTGACCTGTGCCGCACCTCTGCACACTCAGACCTGACCTGTACCGCACCTCTGTACACTCAGACCTGACCTGTACCGCACCCATACACACTCAGACCTGCCCTGTACCGCACACTCAGACCTGCCCTGTACCGCACACTCAGACCTGCCCTGTACCGCACACTCAGACCTGCCCTGTACCGCACACTCAGACCTGCCCTGTACCGCACACTCAGACCTGACCTGTACCGCACACTCAGACCTTACCTGTACCACACCCATTCACACTCAGACCTGACCTGTACCACACCCATTCACACTCAGACCTGACCTGTACCGCACCCATACACACTCAGACCTGACCTGTACTGCACCCATACACACTCAGACCTGACCTGTACCGCACACTCAGACCTGACCTGTACCGCACCCATACACACTCAGACCTGACCTGTACTGCACCCATACACACTCAGACCTGACCTGTACCGCACACTCAGACCTGACCTGTACCGCACACTCAGACCTGACCTGTACCGCACACTCAGACCTGACCTGTACCGCACCCATACACACTCAGACCTGATCGGACCTGTATCCCACCTATACACACAAAGTTCAGTAGGGAGGCAGTACAGTATTCCTCGTCAAGGGCCTTATCAAGAGTTTTATCAGAGGAGAGGACATGTTCCCTTTCATTAAGAAGTGACGCTGAAGTAAGGTAAAAGTATTTCAACAGAACACTGACCATTTAAATAACGTGGTCTCTCTTGTTCTCTCTCTAGCCGCAGGCTGGAGCCTTGGCCCCATTTGGCATGATGGGAATGGTATGTTCGTGTCCTGAATGAGACATTATTTCTCTTTATTTTGAGTGTGAGGTATGGAGCTGTTTGGTAGTTTGGGGGGTGAGGTTTGGAGGGGTGAGATGTGGTGATGGCTAGTACTTTGGGGGGTGAGGTGTGTGTAGGATTGTTTGATAGTTTGGGGGGGTGAGATGTGTAGGTGTGTTTGGTAGTTTGGGGGTGAGATGTGTAGGTGTGTCTGATGACTTTGTTGTGTGTTGCAGGGTGGCGGCTTCATGGACATGTTTGACATGATGAACGGGATGATGGGAAATATGGTGAGTGTCTTTGTAGCTCATGAGTATCCCGGGCAGGCTGGAAACACCCAGGGACAGGGTGGTGTCCTCAGGGTTGGGAGTAGCAGGATACATGTAACATGCTTGTGTTTTTAGGGTAACTATTCAGTTACAACAAGAGAAAAAAGACAGTAAATAGATTACTGGTACACTTTAAAGTATGGTGATTACTAGCAGGATTACCACATAACCACATGGGATTACCACATAACCACATGGGATTACCACATTACCACATAGCAAGGATCACATATTCCTTTGGTCTTTCTTCTTTTCAGAGCTGGTGTAGTGAATTGTTCCTACGACTGTTGTCACACTGCAACAGTGTGGAATGTAATTAAAGGGTTAAAAGGGGCACCGTGCATTGTGTTTTCTCCCAGAGTGCATTTTAGGTGTTTTACTTAATTCCCATGGAACCAGAAGAGCAGTTTGTGAGCTACTTCTGGTGCCATTCATGCATTTCTCTACTTTCATTAAATCTGCATTATATGATATTTCTTTGTAAAAATGGGAAGTCGCGTAACCGAGTCTAGAGGAAGCATTTCTGCTAAATAGTGTTCTGCTGTTGCGAGTCACCCTGTGGAGCATGAAATATAAAATCTGAAAGGTCTGAGCCACTGGGTAGGAAATGGTAAGAGTGTTCCATAACACATCAGGTATCTTTAAGTATTGGCCTCACACCAGAAGAAGGTCTGTCTTCATGGCCTGGTTACCTGAGTTACGTTAGTGTGAGTGTGGCTCATAGTGATGTTGTGTACAGCGCTGAATGAATGTAAATGTAAGTGAAGAGAGCCGCAGCATGGAAGCACCAGAGCTGAAGCTGAGAGTGGAAGAGCTGAAGCTGAGAGTGGAAGAGCTGAAGCTGAGAGTGGAAGAGCTGAAGCTGAGAGTGGAAGAGCTGAAGCTGAGAGTGGAAGAGCTGAAAGCTGAGAGTGGAAGAGCTGAAAGCTGAGAGTGGAAGAGCTGAAAGCTGAGAGTGGAAGAGCTGAAAGCTGAGAGTGGAAGAGCTGAAAGCTGAGAGTGGAAGAGCTGAAAGCTGAGAGTGGAAGAGCTGAAAGCTGAGAGTGGAAGAGCTGAAAGCTGAGAGTGGAAGAGCTGAAAGCTGAGAGTGGAAGAGCTGAAGCTGAGAGTGGAAGAGCTGAAGCTGAGAGTGGAAGAGCTGAAGCTGAGAGTGGAAGAGCTGAAGCTGAGAGTGGAAGAGCTGAAGCTGAGAGTGGAAGAGCTGAAGCTGAGAGTGGAAGAGCTGAAAGCCGAGAGTGGAAGAGCTGAAAGCCGAGAGTGGAAGAGCTGAAAGCCGAGAGTGGAAGAGCTGAAAGCCGAGAGTGGAAGAGCTGAAAGCCGAGAGTGGAAGAGCTGAAAGCCGAGAGTGGAAGAGCTGAAAGCCGAGTGGAAGAGCTGAAAGCCGAGAGTGGAAGAGCTGAAAGCCGAGAGTGGAAGAGCTGAAAGCCGAGAGTGGAAGACGCACTTGTTTGGCCTTTCAAAGCGCTGTGGCCTCATGGCATTCAGGGGCTTTTTTATTGTTGAACTTGACGCAAGTTTAGAATAGTTTGTCAGATTAATTTTGTGGAATTTAATGGTACTCTTGTAATGTGCCCTTGTAATTGTGAAGGTGTTTTAGCTGTATATCTTAACATTTGCAGGCTAATTTGCTAGTAGTGTCTTTCTTTTTCTTCAGTTGAACTTTTGTTTGACAAACCCACCTAGTCATTATTCTCATATCATCTCCAGCACAATCAGTCATTGTGTAAACAATGTAATGTAATACATTTCTTAACACAAAAAATAGTTTATTTGTCAACTTGATCTATTTAGCCTGTATTATAGTACAGAGAATAAAAGGTTAATGATGCCTAGCTTGCTTATGTTTATTAGGGTCACGTTGGGCTCGGGTCAGTTTACATGATGTTTATTAGGGTCACATGCCCCTTTATATAGGAGTGTCAATGTTTAAAGTAGACAAGTCTTTAATGTCCTGTAATCGAAGAATGTTTTTAATGATTATGCTCCAACAGTGCTACCGGTTCAGTACGTGGAGCCCGTCCAATGGTGTAACATTAATTCACCTTGGAGGCTGAATGTTCATAGTCAACCATAATATTAGTGGTTAAACAATCCACCTAGAAGGTTTAATATTAGTGTTACTAAATGCTGTAAATTAATACAGCAAGTAAATTTAAAATTAGGGGTAACCCTAACCCAGATATTAAAATTAATATTAGATTTAACCCTAACCCAGATGTTAGATTTAAGATCAGTGGTGACTCTAACCCAGATGTTTTTAGGTGGATTTTTAGCTATACTGAGAGTTGTGCTATTATTACTTCTGGTTCAGTCTAACTAGCTACACACACACGCACACACACACACACACACACACTCTTCTTTTCTTACTGATGTTATTGCTCCTGCTTCCAACGGAACATATTTGTGTGTGTGTGTGGACTTATTTACTTGGATGTAAATGCATGTGTGTGTTGAGCTGATGCTTTGGCTCTGCTGGTGCAGGAGAGGATGTCAGGCTCTCCAAGCTGTCAGACCTTCTCATCCTCCACAATCATCTCGTACTCCTCCATGGACAGTGGGGCCCCCAAAGTCTACCAGCAGACCAGTGAAGTGCGCACTGCTCCTGGAGGGGTGAGACACCCTACACACACACAAACACACAAGGAGGATTCAGAGAATACGCATGAACACATTACATAGTGCATGTCTGACGGTCTGTTGCTGTGTGTGCATGCTCGTTTGTGCGCGCGCACGTGTGTGTGTGCCCACGTGTGCAGATCAGAGAGACTCGTCAGTCTATGCGAGACAGCGAGAGTGGTATGGAGAGGATGTCCATTGGTCACCACATTGGAGAGAGAGCCCATGTGATGGAACGTTCCAGAAACCGCCGTACAGGTGATCGAGAGGACAGGCAGGATTTCATCAACCTGGAGGAGAGTGAGTCCATGTTCTCCCATAGTCCCTAACACCTCACACCTCACCCCTCTGTGTTGGCAGAGCCTGCTCACACCAGCTAATGGGGGTTGTTGTCAGTGTTTTCAACTCATTTGTGATAAGGTTATGGGTTTAGAAGATTATACTTGATTTTATATTCTTTCTCCCTCTTTCCCTGTAAGATGAGGCAGCGGCCTTTGATGAGGAATGGAGGAGAGAGTTGGGGCGATATGGTCCTCCTAATGTTCGTGGGCTGGAATATGGGCGGGACCGTAGGGCGGGGCCACAGCTGGCCTTGACCGCGCCCCCAGACTCATCCTCCCCAGTGCCCCGTCATGAGTCCCCACGACACCCATCTCGTCCCCGTTATGACTGGTGAGGACTAGGTTCACTCATCCTCCTGAGTGATGTTTGAGTGTCATTTACTAGGCAGCAGTAGCATGTTCAGGTGTTGGTTCAGATTGGCTGTGTGTTCACAGGTGAGCGAGATCTTCAGGACCAGTGAAGGACATGAGAGGAGGAGCACTTGGGAGTGCTGGACTGATCTCCTGTATGCGCTGTCCTGCAGTGTGTGCAGTGTGCGTGTCTGCCTGCATGTGTGTGTGTGCCTGTGTGTGTGTGTGTGTGTGTGTGTGTGTGTGTGTGTGTGTGTGTGTGTGTGTGTGTGTGTGTATGTGTGAGCCTGCGTGTGTGTATGCCAGCATGCAGGGCCGAGGCTGTACAGGATTAAAATGTTCATATGCTAACCTCATGCCAGGGCTGAGTACCCAACATATATATACATACACACACACACACACACACACACCAGCTTTCAGTC
The DNA here is from genome assembly GCA_020368025.1 of Brachyhypopomus occidentalis. Lineage (NCBI taxonomy): Eukaryota > Metazoa > Chordata > Actinopteri > Gymnotiformes > Hypopomidae > Brachyhypopomus > Brachyhypopomus occidentalis. The sequence continues at coordinate 277,464 of JAGXOD010000114.1, forward strand.
TGTGACCTGTAAGCATATATGCATCAATGGAAGTTCAGCACACGTGCACATACATGCAGACATAAACACACTCACACACACTTTCATACATGCACACAAGTATGCATACATGTGCGCGTCTACGTACTTGCAAACACGTCCTCGCGTACACATCCACCAAAGTGCATTCATGCATGAACACACACACACACTCATTCATGCACACACACACACACAGGAATTCATGCATACACACACGTGAGCGCACATTCATGCATGCACACACTCATGCACATTCATGCATGCACACACACATACACAGTTTGACAGTTTTTAGTAGGTCATTCCCATGCTTCCAACATTTAAATATGTAAATGTGTAATAATGCACTACAGAGTCCAGCACATGCACACACTCACACTCATACACACACATTGTGTTGTTGATACTATGGTAATATGTGGGTTGTATACTGTTCACTAGTTAACCTTATTAACAAATAAAATAAAGTCTTGTTAGGTCATTGTCTTCTTATTGAGCAGCTCATGTTTTTTCCTTTGGAGATGCGTTTCTGTTCATCTTGTGCTTTACCAACACAGACCCACCAAGTTTGTATAGTCACAAACCGCTGACCAATCAGAGTGAAGCTCTGGGGTGTTTCTCCAGCAGGAGCCTGTAAATGTGGCCAGTGGTTGCAGCAGCACTACTGAGTCCTGCTTAGCAGACGTCAACCTGAGGCCTCAGGTTTGTTCCTCATCCTGTTCAGTGTTGCACAGTTTCCCTCGTACTTATGAGCTATTTATCACTCAGCCAGAAAGGAGTGAATAGCTTTTCAAAGAGGCTGTTCTACATAGTACTGATTGCCTTGATAATCCTCTCTCCCCCTCCCTCACACACACACTCTCTCTCCCCCTCCCTCACACACACACACACTCTCTCCCCCTCCCTCACACACACACACACACACCCATCCCCCACCCCATGTGCTCTATTCCAGGTGCTTGATTGTTTGCTCTGGTTAATTGGTTGTTTACATTCCATAGAAGGCAATAGTGTAAAAATGGTGTGCCAATTGCTCTGCCAAATCATGCATATTAATTTATGTAGAAATTGCTTGTTTAATAATTATTGGAACATATGCAAATCAATATCCTGAGTCTTTCTAAGTGATTGGAAGGTATAGAGTGGCATAACTGTAGGCGTATTGGTGTTGACATTTCCTGACTGAAAAACACAAACTTTTTGTAATAAAAATAATGATAAAGATTTGTATCTGTTTTCAGAACAAATTATCAGCCAATGTTTCAACAGACCTGTCAAACGTTGGTGGTTTTCTGTGGATTATGGTCTTGTTCATGCTTGTTAATATTGGCTAATAAATTTATTTTAATCCAAACCATGACAGCTGGGACTGTGTGACCAGGGATGAGAGGCTCAAACCCAACAGCGCCCATAGTGCTTCCAGGGTTGGGGGTTAAAGGTCAGCTAAGACGTGGGCTGGAATTGGGTTCCAGTGTACATTAGATTGTTTTTTAACAGACATAAATGACTCTTGATGACTCTCCGCTGTGACGTGGAGTAGCTCAGGTGTGAACAAGTCTTTGGTGTTAAAACCACTGGGAAGCTCATATCAGCTGAAGCACAGACAAGACCAGCAGTGTGAAATGCTCCTTACCACAGAATTCCTTTCACACCAGGCTCTGGTACACATTGGGATGCATGTAAACCCTTCTTCCTGGGTTTAGCCTAAACTAACTAGCTAGAGATTTTGTTCTGAGTAAAACAAAGAAGCACTTTTTGTAAGTCGCTCTGGATAAGGGCGTCTGCTAAATGCCGTAAATGTAAATGTAATGCTGGATGTTGTTTACAGGCATTGCTGCAAGATGCTAATGATTTGTTGTTTGATTACTCTCTGCCTTCTGAACATAATAGCCTTAGCCAAGACACCCTAGAGCAGGGATGTTGAAGGCCAGTGTTGGAGGACTTGAGTCTACAACAGACTGGTTTGATTTATGCCGTGTTTGAGGAGGGGAATCACCAGTGGTGCTCTATTGCTCATGGCTCTGTCTCTCTTTGTTTAACGAGGATCTGTTACACAAATGATGTCAGCTTAGGTTGCCATGATGTCTGTACCTGTTGTCACTTCCTTGTTTGGCAGAGTGCAGATTTGTAGGCGGAGCAGCTGATGGATGCACAGCTCCATGAATCACTGGTCAGATCAGCTCACTGAATCACTGGTCAGATCAGCTCACTGAATCACTGCTCAGATCAGCTTACTGAATCACTGCTCAGATCAGCTCACTGAATCACTGCTCAGATCAGCTCACTGAATCACTGCTCAGATCAGCTCACTGAATCACTGGTCAGATCAGCTCACTGAATCACTGGTCAGATCAGCTCACTGAATCACTGCTCAGATCAGCTCACTGAATCACTGCTCAGATCAGCTCACTGAATCACTGCTCAGATCAGCTCACTGAATCACTGCTCAGATCAGCTCACTGAATCACTGCTCAGATCAGCTCACTGAATCACTGCTCAGATCAGCTCACTGAATCACTGCTCAGATCAGCTCACTGAATCACTGCTCAGATCAGCTCACTGAATCACTGCTCAGATCAGCTCCAAGAATCACTGCTCAGATCAGCTCCAAGAATCACTGCTCAGATCAGCTCCAAGAATCACTGCTCAGATCAGCTCCAAGAATCACTGCTCAGATCAGCTCCAAGAATCACTGCTCAGATCCGCTCACTGAATCACTGCTCAGATCCGCTCACTGAATCACTGCTCAGATCAGCTCCAAGAATCACTGCTCAGATCAGCTCCAAGAATCACTGCTCAGATCAGCTCCAAGAATCACTGCTCAGATCAGCTTTCCCACTTAACCAGTAGAAATCGGATGTATAATGGCTGTTTGAGTTATAATGAGGCAAATTTCCTTTAGTGAAGCTCCAACCCTCCCAGTACATGAATGTAATGAGAGAATCGATTAACCAGCTCACACTGCCAGGGGTTTGGAAATGGTCACATTTGAAAGGTTTTACATTTTTTATGTTGACTCTTTTGCAATAGTACTAATGTAACCTTATGACCTTTGTCAAAAATAATAAAATGATCCTTTAAATGCAAAATACAGCAGAATCATTGCTCACACTGACAATAATAAATCACTTACAAATACAGCAGTAGTTCCATACCCACTGATAATAATATCTAGTGTTAGTTACCCATTGCTGGTTGTTCTTCAGAAACACCACCTGTGTTCCACTCTGATCAGTGCACTCATACTGTTTATGGCTGGTATTGTAGCAGGTGGCTAGGTGCTCTAGTGATGTTATCATGTTGTGTTATTACTCTAACATATCCATTGGTGATGTGTTATTACTCTAAAGTACAGTAATGTACGTTCGCTTCACTGCTAACCCATTATTTGTCTTCATGAGACAATGTTTGGTACTGGTGAACAGTAGAATGGAACAATTGTATGTGCATATTAAAACATATTAAAATCTACTATCATCCCAGTAAATATAAACCCAGGAAGTAGTGTTAATGTAAGTATCAACCCCAGCGCAATACACACACACACACAGGGTGTTTCTCCTAGGTGTCTCTTTTTATCACTGCCTTTTATCACTTTTTCACTTATTCCTCTTTTCCTTTGTGTCTCTGCTTCTCTTTCTCTCTGTAAAGCAGCTTCACCTCATGCCAAGTTTGTCAAAACTATTCCCCAACAAAAACGTCTGAGTACATTTTTGACATTTACATAATCCTCCATTTTTTTTTACAAGTCAGGTGTAGCCACAGAAAATGATAGAGGTAACATCAGAAACAGTAGCTATGAAACAGACAATGAATTCAGTACCAACACAGTGATGGCTTTTACAGGAGATACAGCGGAGATACAGAAAAACAGGTCACAACGTAACTGACCTCTACAGCTGACTCTACAGATGACCCCTCTACCCCTTTACAGCTGATCCCTACACAGCTGACCCCTATACAGCTGACCCCTCTACAGCTGACCCCTCTACCCCTTTACAGCTGATCCCTACACAGCTGACCCCTCTAACCCTTTACAGCTGATCCCTACACAGCTGACCCCTCTACCCCTTTACAGCTGATCCCTACACAGCTGACCCCTCTACAGCTGACCCCTCTACCCCTTTACAGCTGATCCCTACACAGCTGACCCCTATACAGCTGACCCCTCTAACCCTTTACAGCTGATCCCTACACAGCTGACCCCTCTACCCCTTTACAGCTGATGACCCCCTACACTCTACCCCTTTACAGCTGCTGACCCCTCTACAGCTGACCCCTCTACCCCTTTACAGCTGATCCCTACACAGCTGACCCCTATACAGCTGACCCCTCTAACCCTTTACAGCTGATCCCTACACAGCTGACCCCTCTACAGCTGACCCCTCTAACCCTTTACAGCTGATCCCTACACAGCTGACCCCTATACAGCTGACCCCTCTAACCCTTTACAGCTGACCCCTATACAGCTGACCCCTCTAACCCTTTACAGCTGATCCCTACACAGCTGACCCCTCTACCCCTTTACAGCTGATCCCTACACAGCTGACCCCTATACAGCTGACCCCTCTAACCCTTTACAGCTGATACCTCCACCCCTCTACAGCTGACCCCTCTAACCCTTTACAGCTGATACCCTACCTGACCCCCTAACCCTTTACAGCTGATACCTCTAACCCTTTACAGCTTATACCTCCACCCCTCTACAGCTGATACCTCCACCCCTCTACAGCTGATACCTCCACCCCTTTACAGCTGATACCTCCACCCCTCTACAGCTGACCCCTCTACCCCTTTACAGCTGATCCCTACACAGCTGACCCCTATACAGCTGACCCCTCTAACCCTTTACAGCTGATACCTCCACCCCTATACAGCTGATACCTCCACCCCTCTACAGCTGATACCTCCACCCCTCTACAGCTGACACCTCTATAGATGATCTCTCTACTTTTTTAGAACCAACTGTAACCAACTGAGTGGGTGGTTTTATCCAAACCGAATAAGCTGCAAGAGACTGTAAGGAAAGGAAGGAGCTCCATTCTCTGTTCTGATTTCTGTATGGAACACTCCAGAATATTCTGTTCACGTGTTGTAATGGCTGTGAGGATCAGTAAGGAATGCTCCATTCTCTTTTCTAAAGAATACTTAGCTACCAACACATGGATCACAGCCATGTTTAATGAATACTATTTTGTTCTGGTAAAATGTAGCAAACATTCACAATTGCCTCCTTTAGCAGGTGTTCAAGTCCAGAGTGACTTATAGGAGTGCTCATTTGTTTCCAGAATCTTTATGCTAGTATACTAGACTTTAGTCTACAGACACCATTGAGCTAGAGGAAAACCATACAAAGAAGGTACATACAGTATTGTTTCTTTGTTAGAAAAGTAAGTGAAGGAATAATGTTTATTGAAACGATTTGAAGTGATCATGGATCATTCAAGAGAGATGGGACTTTGCGTTTGCAGACAGCGAGAGACTCTGATGTGTGGACAGGTAGTGGGACTTTACTTTCATTCCACTGTCTGGATGCTGGCACAGAAGAGGCATGTCTTCCCTTAAGGGGCGGGGCTTCACGTCGTGCTGCACTAGAGACACGAAGGGTGCAACATACAAGCAAGAGACTAATTTGTTTCAAATTTAATGAATGACCACAAACTATATATAGACATTTATTTATGCACATTATCAATCCAGTTCTGTTCATATATATCATATTTCTAAGTTTTACATAATTTTGCCTTTGTTCAAAGGTATCTACAAAATTATGTAAATGAACAAGCACACACATAACTGTCATTATTATGTATTTGCATTATTAATTATGCATATGTATACTTTTGTGGATAAAAATGTATTTAACTTGTGAGGACCAGCACGAGGGACCAGACGACTGTTTCCCCCATGCATTGTTCTATACTAGTAAGGACAGCTAGTGCTTATAAGCATAGCAGTACAGTGCAGACGCAGAGAACGGGAGAGAACCGCTGGGTAGCAAACGCTTCTTACTGAAATAGTGAATAGTGAATGCATGCAAAGCTCAACCGCTTCAATCGGTAGTTGGAGCGCGAGCAGTCAGGGCACAGACGTACGTGATAACGCACGCGCACTTCTTTCGCTGGTTACTATGGTTACAACACAATGGAAGACGGGACAGAAGTCTGTTACGAAAGGGAAGAGAGAGGAAGAGAGAGAGGAATCGCTTGGCTGGTCATATTGTTACACTGTTTAAACCGAAATTAGGTCCTTGACTAATGCAATCTTGAGTCGTATTGAAAAGCTCATATGATTTTTATAAAATGACACAGCTATGACAAGCTATCCGATCGTTCTAAGCGTGGTTAAAGCGTGGTAACCGAAAACGAACTGAAAATAGGTTCAGCAGTTAGGGTGAGTGATTTTATTCTTATTTGAACACACTATATATAAGGTGAGAGAGGGAGAGAGAGATAAATATAAACAATATATATATATATATATATATATATATATATATATATATATATATATATATATATATATATATATATATATATATATATATATATATATATATGTATGTATATGTATGTATGTATATATATATATATATATATATATATATATATATATAGTGAGAGGGTGTGTGAGAGTGAGAGAGAGAGAGAGAACCCACATGACTTTGTGAGAGGCTTTAGTGTGGTAGCGGTTTGACTGAACTAGTGCACGTTTTTTTGTAATTAAAGTTTTAGTCTGTCAACAATATCTTAACAAAACCCAAGTATTCTTCAGTACAATCACCCACAGCACACTTCTCTTTTCCCGTGTCTCTGTCCTCGTCTTCTCTTAATTTCCTCTTTTTCCTTAAGAATATGCAAATCACGCCCCTTCTCTATGGCTTGCCGAGTCGACGTGCATCCTTCGCGCGCGCTCCCCTCCGTGGAATTTTTGTCCGTGCCCACTGCAAAAAAAGAGTCCAAGTGGTCTTGACAGAGGAGAGGGAAAGAGAGAGGTGGAGAAAGAAAGGGAGAGGTGGAGAAAGAAAGGGGGTGGGGAGGAAGCCAACGTACGCATCAATTTGTACAGTGTTCCGCGGCACCCCGTTTTCTGCACTGGGTTCGAAGAGAGAGATCAGAGGGTCTGAGTTCTCTGCGTTGCTGTTTAATGGGGTCCTTTACTGTCTACCGAAGACGTGTGTGTGTTGCAGCTTGTGTGTAGGTCAACGTACAGTAGAGCTACACACGGCGGGCAGGGGATAAAGAAAGGGATACGCATCGCTGGATAGCATAGGTAAGGAGAAGAGAAAATGGATGCTAATATTTTAGTCGCTGTTCTTTTCCACAGTCGAATCGGGTTTTCTTATATCGTTCTGGCCTTTGTGCGACAGCAATCATGTTTTGTAAAGATCATAGTTTGAGCTAACGTGTGTTTCCACGTAAGACACATACGTTTGCACTCGTAACGCGATTCCGAGTGCTTGCATAGAATGCCTTTCGCCATTCTACTGTGAATTCTTCATATGTGGAGACAACATTAAAACAGGGCTACGCCGAGCTGCGTAAGAGTCCCTCCGTCTTGCGAATATTACATATGCAGTTGCACATATCCAGCGAGTGCATTGTCTGCGCGCTGTAATCCAGAGGTCGTCTGGTTAGTACAGTAGCTCGGAGCTCAGCCTCGCCTCTGCGCTGCGTATCTGTAACACCGAGCACGAGAGGAATGGAGAGAAGAAGGAGGGCTGTTGCCTTGCGCGCGACAGCGACTGACGAAAAGAAGCGCACAGTTAGCGGCGCAGGTCACGTTCGGGAGTTTAGTTACACTGCACGCGTGTGTTCAGCAGTTCACCACATGTATACAAAAGAATACAAAATCGTGTGTGTGCGTGCGGTTGCGCGTATTTCAGACAGAGATGTGTGTGTGTGTGTGTGCGTGTGTGCGTGTGCAGTGAATGGTGGGTCTTTGGTATGCGTGGACCCTAGCCAAGATGCTGGCAACGGACGTCTGATGAAGGAAGCCTCACCTGGGCAGGACATTGTGTGTCAATATTACTATGTCATTTGGATATATTATCTTAAGGTTATATTGTCTACACTGTAATTGGGCCACAAATATCTGATGTGATATTTATGGCATGTTCACTTGGAGGTGTGTGTGTGTTTCGTGTGTGTGTGTAAAATATTACTTGAGGCTTGATACCAGTATTCCAGAGTCTCTGGTGGATCCTGGTGTGTGTGTGTGTGTGTGATTAGGTTGGGTGTGCTGTGCTGGAGTGTGTGTGTGTGTGTGATTAGGTTGGGTGTGCTGTGCTGGACTGTGAGTGTGTATATGTGTGTGATTAGGTTGGGTGTGCTGTGCTGGAGTGTGAGTGTGTGTGTGATTAGGTTGGGTGTGCTGGACTGTGAGTGTGTATATGTGTGTGTGATTAGGTTGGGTGTGCTGTGCTGAGAGTGGAGTGTGTGTGTGTGTGTGTGATTAGGTTGGGTGTGCTGTGCTGGACTGTGAGTGTGTTGTGTGTGTGTGATTAGGTTGGGTGTGCTGTGCTGGAGTGTGTGTGTGATTAGGTTGGGTGTGCTGTGCTGGACTGTGAGTGTGTATATGTGTGTGTGATTAGGTTGGGTGTGCTGTGCTGGACTGTGAGTGTGTATATGTGTGTGTGATTAGGTTGGGTGTGCTGTGCTGGAGTGTGAGTGTGTGTGTGATTAGGTTGGGTGTGCTGTGCTGGACTGTGAGTGTGTATATGTGTGTGTGATTAGGTTGGGTGTGCTGTGCTGGAGTGTGAGTGTGTGTGTGATTAGGTTGGGTGTGCTGTGCTGGAGTGTGAGTGTGTGTGTGATTAGGTTGGGTGTGCTGTGCTGGGGTGTGGGTGTGTGTGTGATTGTGTGTGTGATTAGGTTGGGTGTGCTGTGCTGGAGTGTGAGTGTGTGTGTGTGTGTGTGATTAGGTTAGGTGTGCTGTGCTGGACTGTGAGTGTGTATGTGTGTGTGTGATTAGGTTGGGGGTGCTATGCTGGAGTGTGTGTGTGTGTGTGTATATATATATATATATATATATATATATATATATATATATATATATATATATATTTAAGGTAAGTAACTCAAATTACTTTGCTTGCACAGCTGATAAATGACCTTGGTCTAAAATGTCCTGTTTCTCTGGAAACTTTGTGCACTTCACAACAATTTTCAATCTCTCTCTCTCTCTCTCTCTCTCTCTCTCTCTTTCTCTCTCTCTATCTCTCTCTGTATACACACAAACACACACACGTTGTCTGGCAATCAAAGTCAACACTTAGAGCTGGTTGAGGTGTCAAGGCCTTGGGAGCCTGGGGCTGTCACTGCTCCAGAGGGCGTTATAACAGCCAGACCAGTATACCCACACACACACACACACACACACACACACACACACTCATACTGAAGTATTGGCTTTATAATATTGATAATCTAGTAGGTTGAAATATATGTATTTTATATAATATTGTAACCTATATCACACTTACAGTATTTACTAGCATGTTTAACATATTTTAACCTATATCACAGTTACTGTATTTACTAATATTTAAGTGTGACATAAGAATATCGTGGGTGAGGGATGAGACATCTAGTGAGCCATGAACACAAGACACTAATTACAAAAAGCAAAGTAAAAGATGAACAGAGAACAAGTGCAACACACAACCAGGACAAAGTGAATACAAACGCTACAAATACTAGGATTTGAATACATAAACAGTGTGTGTTAATAGGTCCAGGTGATTGACTAACAAGAGGGGTGTGGTTACAAACCAGGGGGGTGTGGTTACTAACATGGGACAAGCGCATGGTGAACATACAGGCATTTGGCAGGCTGTACCCTAAGCACTAGTGACATGGGGGAGCGTGCCAGGCCATTACATTAACCTTTTTATAACCTTACAGTATTGTCCAGTGTTTAATATACGTTAGTGTTTAATGTACATTTGTGTGATTTTATCAGCTGAACGTTCTTGACATTGTTGTGTTCCCCCAGCGGAGGACAGGTGAGTGCAGGGTGTGACCACCGGGTAGAGCACCTGCGTGTTCACCTGCGTGTTCACCTGCGTGTACACCTGCGTGTTCACCTGCGTGTTCACCTGCGTGTTCACCTGCCAAAGCCTTCTGTGGACTGCTGGGAGAAATATGGACACCGCGCAGACGCAACGATGAAAACCCGAACACACAAAGAGCCGGTGAGGATCAGGTGACGTGTTCACAGCACACTAGCAAAACCAGGACAGAGCAGCGTGTTCAGGACAGACCAACACATTCAGGACAGAGCAGCGTGTTCAGGACAGAGCAGTGTGTTCAGGACAGACCAACACATTCAGGACAGAGCAGCGTGTTCAGGACAGAGCAGTGTTTTCAGGACAGACCAACACATTCAGGACAAACCAGTGTGTTCAGGACAAACCAGCGTGTTCAGGACAGACCAACGTGTTCAGGACAGACCAACACATTCAGGACAAACCAGTGTGTTCAGGACAGACCAGCGTGTTCAGGACAGACCAGCGTGTTCAGGACAGACCAACACATTCAGGACAAACCAGTGTGTTCAGGACAGACCAGCGTGTTCAGGACAGACCAGTGTGTTCAGGACAGATAAGCCATTAAGCTCTTCACTGCTGCTGGGACTCTTGGTTTTTAGGGAGAATGTGCCACGTTTAGATTAAACCTTTTGCTGTCCATTTAGCATAAAATTAAGACTGTTTTAGCTCCATGTGTAGCACAGTGGCAGCGTAAGACATTTACAACATTTGGACAACAGTAATGGAGACACAGCTCTGCCTTCCAGTGCTGGGCCCCTTATTGTACTGATCCCTTCCCAGAAACTACTCATCCACTGAGTCTCTCCTCTGTCCTCACTGTGTCTCCTCACTGTGTCTTCTCACTGTCTCCTCTTTCCTCACTGTCTCTCCTCACTGTGTCTCCTCACTGTCTCCTCTTTCCTCACTGTCTCTCCTCACTGTGTCTCCTCACTGTGTCTCCTCTTTCCTCACTGTGTCTCCTCACTGTCTCCTCTTTCCTCACTGTGTCTCCTCACTGTGTCTCCTCTCCTCACTGTGTCTCCTCACTGTGTCTCCTCTTTCCTCACTGTGTCTCCTCACTGTCTCCTCTTTCCTCACTGTGTCTCCTCACTGTGTCTCCTCTTTCCTCACTGTGTCTCCTCACTGTCTCCTCTTTCCTCACTGTGTCTCCTCACTGTCTCTTCTCACTGTCGCTGCTCCTTTTACTTGCCCCATGACCTGCCCACTACCCTGGGCCCTGGTGCAGATGCCCGTGAGGACTGGGCGCAGACGTGGGGGCAGTGAGGAGAGGAGGGGGAGACGACCCCACCCCCCCAGTCCTTCACGAACAGAGCGAACTGAAAGACAAACGGTAAAACTTCCCACTCTTTCCATCTATTTGTTGGGTTTCTTGTACTGTTTGATGTTTATTGTTCACTGACTGGATTAGTTCTGCCATGTCCTATCCTGTCCTATCCTGTCCTATCCTGTTCTGTCCTGTTCTGTCCTGTCCTGTCCTGTCATATTCTATCACAATTTTTATCCCAAAATCTCTCTCTCCCTCTATTCATCTATCTCCTTCCCTCTCTCTTTCCCTCTCTCCCCCTCGCTCTCCTTCTTTCTCTCTCTCCCTCTCTCCCCTTTCTGTCTCCTTCTCTCTTCCTCTCTCTCCCTCTCTCTCCTTCTTCTCTCTCTCTCTCTCTCTCCACATTCATCTTCCAGACTCAATTGTCCTTTACAGCTTTAATTTACAAATAGTGTTGTGCCATATTCCTCACAGATTGATATTTTTTAGATGAGTATTTGTTTGCCTGTTTGAGTGTTCCTGTGTATATGTGCATTGCATTTGTTCTAAATCTAAGTGTGTCTGGCATGTTGACTAACATGGTGGTATTTGGGTGGTGTTGTTTGGCAGAGAGCTGCTGCAGGTGAGGAACTGCAGGTGAGTTCCTTTGCAAGGCGCTCCCAGGGACACGCCTCATCTGAGAGTGACGGAGAGCAGCTGGTGCCTCCGCCCAAGAGGCAGAAGGTTCAGGTAAGGTCCTGGGCCACTTAAACATGACTGAAAATTAAATGTTTTATGCGCTAGTCAGTATTTTTTCATATTTTTATCAACAGGATTCTTCGTCCAGTACCCTAGCTTCAACCCATTCAACCGACACCTCAACTTCAGCACCACACCCAACCTCATGCAACAGCCAATCACGGGAGAGTGACAATGAAGATGGCCAGTCGCAAGGCAGCCGTAGCTCAGTCGTGGGAAGCTTGGCCAATAGCAGCAGTAGCGTCAGCAGTGGGCGGGACATTGATCAGGACAATCGATCCTCCTCACCGAGTCTCTCCGCCTCTCCACTGGCAAGTCTGGATTCTGAATCGGACTCCCCGGACTCACCGAAGCAAGGCGTCAAAACCAAGGATGGGGGCGGGGAGGATAGAAGGGGCGTGGCCCGTGGGGAGGACAGGAGAGGTGTGGCCCGGGGGGAGGACAGGAGGGGCATGACCAGGGGGGAGGACAGCAGTACTGGAGAGCGCAGGGACAGTGAGGGTGGGGCAGAGGTGGACCTATCGGTGCTGAAGTCCCCGTCATCCCTCTGTTCCTCCCACCGTAGCACAGCGGACTCAGCTAGCGTCGCCTCGGGTGACAGCGGTAGCAGCAGAAAGTCCTACTTCTCCCTTGATTCGAAGAAGAGGGAGTTCCCTCTACCAGTCATGACCTCAGCAGGGGCAGAGAGTGTGCACGGCTGCACCCGCATCAACCCCAAATCAGCCTCCCAGTCTGGAGGCAAGTCAGGCTTGGGCGGGACTGAGTATCCCCATGGAAACCCCAGCATCACTCACGCCACTACACTCCCTCCTCCTCCTGCTCTGAAGCCTCTGGAGGCAGGACAGGCTGCTTCAGCTGAAGTTAAAGCTGACAAGACAGAGAAGAGTGACAAGGCTGCTCCGCCCTCTCTGCTTCCACAGTCCGCCCCTTTATCTCAGCAGGCCCCGCCCCCACCACACACACATCATTACAGCCCTACTACATGGTCGGGTGGCCCCGTTTCCAGTTGCCCTGGCAACTGGGCGTACTCACGTTACCCAGGTGTGCATCATGCAGCCCCTGTGCAACAGCAACAGCTGCCCTCTGTCTACAACCCCCCGTCCTCCGCCCGCCACTCCTACCTGGCCCAGCCGCACCCCCACACGCACCGTGAGTACCTGCCCAGGTATGGGGGTGGCCCTGATCGGGAGAGACCCGTCAGGGAGTTTGTGGTTAAGGACACTGCGACCTGCGGCAGCGGGACAGCGGGTGGCCATGGGCCACAGCTGGGCCCCGACTTCAGCAGCTCGCCGGCTGCGCAGACACGGGATTACAGCGGCGCCGCCGGGCCTCAGGCTCCGGGCCGGGATGGGCCTCGGGCCGGGCCGGGCTTCCGGGAGCGCGAGGCAGGGAGAGATTTCCCCCCGCAGAGCCAGCAGCACCTGCCCCAGGGCCGCAGCGGGGCAGGAGGGGGAGGGTGTCACCTCAGAGATAAAGAGGGTAGATGGGGGGAGTTTGCAGGGCAGATGAGGGAAGGGGGCAATGGTAACCCCAACAGCAGTAACGCCAACAACAGCAACCAAGGAAACGTGGGCTCCACGAGTACTGTTGTACCCTCCAGCCAGCTGAGTCGTGAACCTTCTGGGTCCCCCCAGAGCAGCTCAGCTCACCCACCTCTGTGCACGTCTAACTCAGCCACCACAAACAAAGACTATCCATCTTCAGTGGAGATCAGTGGTCTGCAGGCAGCGCAGGGCCAGCCGTCACAGAGCCCCTCCACTGGAACTGAGGCGCCTGCACACTTCTTAAGGGATTTCCCGCCTCCTGGGACAAAGGACTACCCACCAGCAGGGGTCCCCCCTGCATCTGCTACCCATCATGGTTCCTCCAGGGATCACCCCAGCCCCACTGGACCTGCTCCAAATCTCACTCGCGAGTATGCTGGTGGACCCCCAGTCACACACCCAGCCCACTCGCACTACGGGGTGCAGACAGGCCTAGCTATGCAGTCCAGAGAGAGAGAGAGAGAGAGGGAGAGAGAGAGAGAGAGAGAGAGGGAGAGAGATAGAGAGGGAGAGAGAAAGAGAGAGAGAGAGGGAGAACAGTGCTTCAGTTTCCCTCTACCCTGGTCGCAGTCATCCACCCTCTCTTTCTCCTTCGTCTTCCTCTTCTCACGGACATCCACCTGCCACCTCTTACCCCCCTCCACCCCCACCCCCTCCAACCTCCCATGGTCAGCCTCCACCCTCTTCCACACTTACAGCCAATCATTCTCGCACAGGCCCATACACATCCTCCAATCAGAGTTCACCAACTCCCCTCTCTCCACTTCCTAGCCCTTCAACCAATCAGATGGGAGGATTTCCTACCTTTACATCAACTTCTGCTCCAGCAGGGAGTGTTCCACTTCCTGTGTCTGGTGCAGCCACTTCCTGTCTTTCCGGCTGTAGATCCACTCCTTATCATGCCCCTTTTTCCAGCTCTTACCATGGCAACAGTAACAACAGCAACACTATGGCAACTAGCAATATGAACACCATTGTTCCCAACAGCAACAGTAGCACTAACAGTCACACACAGTTACATTCTCCTCAGAACTCCAAAATCCAGCCACACTTCTGCAACCCCACCCAAGGGACTACTGCTCCGCCCACTAACACATCTACAGGGACTACTGCCCCGCCCACAAACACATCTACAAGGCCTGACGGGCACTCTGATTCATCTTCTTGTCCTTTGCCACCACCCGTCATAAAGGAGGAGCCAGTAGAGGAGAGGGAGGAGACTGAGAGTCCGCCCCCTGTACTAAGAAGCCCATCGCCAGAGCCAAAATCTGTTGATGTTCCAATTCACGCCAGTCAATCAGCTCGGTAAGACCGCCCGTCTATTAAAACAAACTGTCTGCTAAAACCAACTTATGTTTATGTGGTCTATAATTACAGAGCCAAAACCTTCTGTCAGATGTAATATACCTGTTTGGAAAAATTAAATGATAGATATTATGGTGTTATTAAAAACATCTTCACACAAATTCACATGGTAACAGATACCCAAACAAAGAAACAAAGCAGGTTTAGGACTGTAGCATTATGATTTTTTTTACAATTGATGCTGATATAAATTTTTAAGAAGCTTTACAATGATGATGGTCAAAACACGTGCAGTATATCTGAGTATAAAGAACAGTTGGGCTGATCAGTGGTGCCAGTCACGGTTGGGCTGATCAGTAGTCCCAGTCACGGTTGGGCTGATCAGTAGTCCCAGTCACGGTTGGGCTGATCAGTGGTGCCAGTCACGGTTGGGCTGATCAGTAGTCCCAGTCACGGTTGGGCTGATGATCAGTAGTCCCTGTCACGGTTGGGCTGATCAGTAGTCCCAGTCACGGTTGGGCTGATCAGTAGTCCCAGTCACGGTTGGGCTGATCAGTGGTGCCAGTCACGGTTGGGCTGATCAGTGGTCCCTGTCACGGTTGGGCTGATCAGTAGTCCCAGTCGGTTGGGCTGATCAGTAGTCCCAGTCACGGTTGGGCTGATCAGTGGTGCCAGTCACGGTTGGGCTAATCAGTGGTCCCTGTCACGGTTGGGCTGATCAGTAGTCCCAGTCACGGTTGGGCTGATCAGTTGTGCCAGTCACGGTTGGGCTGATCAGTAGTGCCAGTCACGGTTGGGCTGATCAGTAGTCCCAGTCACGGTTGGGCTGATCAGTGGTCCCAGTCACGGTTGGGCTGATCAGTAGTCCCAGTCACGGTTGGGCTGATCAGTGGTGCCAGTCACGGTTGGGCTGATCAGTAGTCCCAGTCACGGTTGGGCTGATCAGTAGTCCCAGTCACGGTTGGGCTGATCAGTGGTCCCAGTCACGGTTGGGCTGATCAGTAGTCCCAGTCACGGTTGGGCTGATCAGTAGTCCCAGTCACGGTTGGGCTGATCAGTAGTCCCAGTCACGGTTGGGCTGATCAGTGGTGCCAGTCACGGTTGGGCTGATCAGTAGTCCCAGTCACGGTTGGGCTGATCAGTGGTGCCAGTCACGGTTGGGCTGATCAGTAGTCCCAGTCACGGTTGGGCTGATCAGTGGTGCCAGTCACGGTTGGGCTGATCAGTGGTGCCAGTCACGGTTGGGCTGATCAGTAGTCCCAGTCACGGTTGGGCTGATCAGTAGTCCCAGTCACGGTTGGGCTGATCAGTGGTGCCAGTCACGGTTGGGCTGATCAGTGGTCCCTGTCACGGTTGGGCTGATCAGTAGTCCCAGTCACGGTTGGGTTGATCAGTGGTGCCAGTCACGGTTGGGCTGATCAGTGGTGCCAGTCACGGTTGGGCTGATCAGTAGTCCCAGTCACGGTTGGGCTGATCAGTAGTCCCAGTCACGGTTGGGCTGATCAGTGGTCCCTGTCACGGTTGGGCTGATCAGTAGTCCCAGTCACGGTTGGGTTGATCAGTGGTGCCAGTCACGGTTGGGCTGATCAGTAGTCCCAGTCACGGTTGGGCTGATCAGTGGTGCCAGTCACGGTTGGGCTGATCAGTAGTCCCTGTCACGGTTGGGCTGATCAGTAGTCCCAGTCACGGTTGGGCTGATCAGTAGTCCCAGTCACGGTTGGGCTGTTGTTGGGCTGATCAGTGGTGCCAGTCACGGTTGGGCTGATCAGTAGTCCCAGTCACGGTTGGGCTGATCAGTGGTGCCAGTCACGGTTGGGCTGATCAGTAGTCCCAGTCTACAAGAGGTCAGTGATGTAAGATATCTAGCTTTTCTACATTTTGTCCAGTGGGAAAGTTCATAAACGTTCCCAGCAGTGGTGATTTGCAACTTGGGGTCAGATGGTGGTGGACATCCCTGACACTGGCTACATTTACATGCAAATATTTCCTCCAATTCAGTTTAATTCATTGTGATTCCATATTAAGACTGGGATGTTTATGTGAACACCCAATACTCTGATGACAATCTCGGTGTATATGCACGCTACAATCCATCCTAAAATGCTGCGCATCTGTTGAGAACCACTCAGTGCATACATGACCATGACAACGAGCTTCACACGAGTGTAGTCAGAGTGAGAGAAGCAGTGTAGCTAGATGTTATGTGAGTTTGTGTTTGTTTTTTACTGTGTTAAAATTAGGTCAGAAAAAAGTGCTTCACATTATAGAAGCACTGAGACGAAGAGGACAAGACCATCCTGCTGTTTTCAGTCAGACCAGTTTAAAGTTTAAACATCCCCTACAGACCAGTTTAAACATCCCCTCTTCTACAGACCTGTCCTGCCATGTTGAATTTTGTAAATCTTTCACTATGATGTATGCACAGAATATACATGGCTTTACAGAGCTATCAGTGTTTACAGGGATATTAGTTTTGGATTAAATTTATTAATTTAAAGGATTAGCCACCTTGATAAACTGGATAGAAATTGTATTTGGACTAGTCTGTTCCAACTGAGGTGTACACATGGACGCATTCTATTCCAATTGAGCTATTAGTTGGATTATTAAGGGATTATTAGGGTATATAAAAATGGCCACTGTCTAGTCAGGGCAGATGAGGGTGGATAGCTCCAACACTGTCTAGTCAGGGCAGATGAGGGTGGATGGCTCCAACACTGTCTGGTCAGGGCAGATGAGGGTGGATGGCTCCAACACTGTCTGGTCAGGGCAGATGAGGGTGGATGGCCCCAACACTGTCTGGTCAGGGCAGATGAGGGTGTGGCAGGGCACTTACAGTGGCTACATTTCAATAGCCACCATTCTAAAGGGTTTTCTGTGTTCCTGTCTGGTACAGGCTGTTTTAGATAGGGCTGTATTTAAGATAATGCTTTTCAACAGGTTTCAACTGAGTCTGGTCCTCAGTTCTTTTGCCTTTTCTCTTCAGCTTGTGGTGGTGAACATCTCAGATAGTGAGAGCCTCTGTGTTTCCTGGTTCAGCCAGACTTCTCTGGGTTTTCTTTCAGTCTTTATTGTGAAGATCAAGTGGGGTCCAAGGAAAATCTCCTTCTTCTCCATCACTGTAGGAAATCTCCAGGTTGTCTGGCATCCTCCTCTTCATAGTTTGGATGCCCCTGCTCTCAGACCTGTCTCACTGCAGCTGCAGCTGTCTTGCTGACTTTGAGACTGAGTGTATCAGATACATGTGAGATGGTGTCCCAGCCAACAGGGTGCAGGTTTGATGTCCATAATCTCTGACATGTGCAGAGCTCTATTCTGTCCTAACACTGCAAGATGGAATTCAAGCTTCTGACTGCCTGAATAATGGAGCGCCGCTCCCACTTCAGCACTGCAAGGTTCTGTGGGACGTGGTGAGGGTTAGGGTTGGGTTTGGGTAGGGTTAGGGTTAGGGTGGAGTAGGGTTAGGGTAGGGTTGTGTGATTGGGTTGGGTTAGGGTAAAGTTAGGGTTAGGGTGGAGTAGGGTTAGGGTTAGGGTGGAGTAGGGTTAGGGTAGGGTTGTGTGATAGGGTTGGGTTAGGGTAAAGTTAGGGTTAGGGTGGAGTAGGGTTAGGGTAGGGTTGTGTGATAGGGTTGGGTTAGGGTAAAGTTAGGGTTAGGGTGGAGTAGGGTTAGGGTAGGGTTGTGTAGGGTTAGGGTGGAGTAGGGTTAGGGTAGGGTTGTGTGATAGGGTTGGGTTAGGGTTAGGGTAGGGAGTTAGGGTTAGGGTAGGGTTGTGTGATTGGGTTAGGGTAAAGTTAGGGTTAGGGTGGAGTAGGGTTAGGGTAGGGTTGTGTGATAGGGTTAGGGTTAGGGTTAGGGTTAGGGTTAGGGTTAGGGTTAGGGTTAGGGGTTAGGGTTAGGGTTAGGGTTAGGGTTGGGGTAGGGTTAGGGTTAGGGTTGTGATAGGGTTGGGTTAGGGTAAAGTTAGGGTTAGGGTAGGGTTGTGTGATAGGGTTGGGTTAGGGTAAAGTTAGGGTAGGGTGGAGTAGGGTAGGGTAGGGTAGGGTAGGGTAGGGTTGTGGGTTAGGGTTGTGATAGGGTTGGGTTAGGGTAAAGTTAGGGTTAGGGTGGAGTAGGGTTAGGGTTAGGGTTGTGTGATAGGGTTGGGTTTAGGGTAGGGTAGGGTTAGGGTAAAGTTAGGGTGGGTGTAGGGTTAGGGTAGGGGTTGTGTGATAGGGTTGGGTTAGGGTAAAGTTAGGGTTAGGGTGGAGTAGGGTTAGGGGGTAGGGTTGTGTGATAGGGTTGGGTTAGGGTTAGGGTTAGGGTGGAGTAGGGTTAGGGTAAAGTTAGGGTTAGGGTGGAGTAGGGTTTAGGGTAGGGTTGTGTGATAGGGTTGGGTTAGGGTTAGGGTTAGGGTGGAGTAGGGTTAGGGTTAGGGTGGAGTTAGGGTGGAGTAGGGTTAGGGTAGGGTTGTGTGATAGGGTTGGGTTAGGGTAAAGTTAGGGTTAGGGTTAGGGTAGGGTTAGGGTTAGGGTAGGGTTAGGGTGGAGTAGGGTGGGGGGTTAGGGGGTAGGGTTGTGGGATAGGGTTGGGTTAGGGTAGGGTAGGGTTAGGGTTAGGGTGGAGTAGGGTTAGGGTTAGGGTGGAGTAGGGTTAGGGTAGGGTTGTGTGATAGGGTTGGGTTAGGGTAAAGTTAGGGGTAGGGTTAGGGTTAGGGTGGAGTAGGGTTAGGGTAGGGTTGTGTGATAGGGTAGGGTTGTAGGATAGGGTTGGGTTAGGGTAAAGTTAGGGTTAGGGTGGAGTAGGGTAGGGTGGAGTAGGGTTAGGGTTAGGGTAGGGTGGAGTAGGGTTAGGGTAGGGTTGTGTGATAGGGTTGGGTTAGGGTAAAGTTAGGGTTAGGGTAGGGGGTTAGGGTTAGGGTGGAGTAGGGTTAGGGTGGAGTAGGGTTAGGGTTAGGGTTGTGTGATAGGGTTAGGGTAAAGTTAGGGTTAGGGTGGAGTAGGGTTAGGGTTAGGGTGGAGTAGGGTTAGGGTAGGGTTAGGGTAGGGTTAGGGTTAGGGTTAGGGTGGAGTAGGGTTAGGGTGGAGTAGGGTTAGGGTAGGGTTGTGTGATAGGGTTGGGTTAGGGTAAAGTTAGGGTTAGGGTTAGGGTGGAGTAGGGTTAGGGTAGGGTTAGAGATAGGGTTAGGGTAGGGTTGTGTGATAGGGTTAGGGTAGGGTTAGAGATAGGGTTGGGTTGGGGTAGGGTTGGGTTGGGGTAGGGGTAGGATCAGAGTTAGGATTCAGTTTTCTCCTTATTGATCTCAAACATGGCTTTCATGTTCTGTTGCTGAACCAGTTTTACTGAGCACCAGTAAAACTTCCAGTTTTTACAAACAAAGCGATGAGCTTCCAGTGTTTTCTCAGGTTAGTAGCTCATAGACTTTGTTCCTCACTTTTGTGTAAATCTGGTCCATCTTAACTATTTCTCTATCATAATCTCACATCTGCGTTCTGTGCTTTCCAGTATTGACAGGAAAATACATTTACTAGAATGAGTTTCTCCTGTGATCATTGCTGACCACTTGGGTGTCTTGGGTGTCTTGGGTGTCTTGCTACATATTTGGTGCAGTCAGTTGAGTCACTGGTTTGCTACTCTTTCACTGAGTGCTGGCCACAGCCTCTGCATATTGTGATGTTTGTTTTCAAGCATGAAAGACAGTGATAGCACGAATGCTAGCAATTAGCATGAAAGCTAACGCAAAAACTAGCACTACATATAAATATGTTATGAATATTTAAAAGGAGAAAATTAGCTAAAATGTTTTGAATATTTTAAAGAAGTAAACATCTAGCTACAATGCATAAATCTTGCAGCACTGCAGATATTAAATTCACCACCCATTCAAGGTCTGAGCGTGCTAAGTCAGCTTGTCCAGTACTTGTCCGACACCGTCATCCGGCCCAACAGAGAAAGCTCAGACCCGGCCTGACGGAGCATGCTCAGACCCGGCCCAATGGAGCATGCTCAGACCCGGCCTGACGGAGCATGCTCAGACCCGGCCCGATGGAGCATGCTCAGACCCGGCCCGACGGAGCATGCTCAGACCCGGCCCGACGGAGCTCGCTTAAACTCCACCTGATGCTCAGACTCTGATCGGACAGTGAAATCTAATCTGCAGTGCAGCAACATGCTACTGGCAATCAATTCAACCTATAATTAATGATCAGAGAAGCACAGGGAACCAGTACACTGACACCCTGTCTGATACAGCAGTAGAACAAGAGGCCTGGTGGCGTAAACTTTAATGTTTTATTTTTTAATGTTTATCCTCTTTGCTGATATACATTTTAATGATGTACCTTCAAACAAAAATAAAATGTTTTCTACACATATGCAAATCTTATATTCATTTCCTGTTGTGAAAGAAATGCAGGTCCTGCATATTTAACTGCATATTTATGCAGGTTGTGCATATTTAACAGTGCTGTTCTGCTGAAACCCAGCCCCGTTGTAACCACGTAAACTGGGATTACCTGAAGACCACATCGTTTCTCCTGATAACATACACAGAATGTAATGTACTACTACTAAGAGTTGAATTTCTTGTGCATGTATTCCAGGTTCCACAGGGTTCTAGATCGTGGCAGTGGGAACTCGTGTGCACGCACAGACGTTCTCTTTGTTCCACTGGATGGTTCTAAGCTGTGGAAAAAGAGGAATGAGGCCATAGAACGAGCTCGTCGTGAGGTGGAGCAGAGAGCCAGAGACCTGCGTGAGAAAGAGAGAGAGAGGGAGAGAGAGAGAGAGGGAGAGGGAGCTGGAACGGCACCTGCAGGTGGGTAACAGCAGGGCAAGTGATACACTATATGTGACAGCATTCAACAGGACAAACTCTGAATTCATGTTTCTGTTGAACTTTTGGAAGGTCAAATTTCCATTAAGTGACCAATTATATTCTTTAGAAACAAAGTAAGAGCCCATATCTGTAATCTAGAACATGAATATTTAATATAATTAATGCTCACTTTCTCTCTCTTACTCTCTGACGGTCTCTCTGTGATGATCTCTTTCTGACTCTGACGGTCTGTGGTCTCTCTGTACTCTCTGATAACCTCTCTCATTCTCTCTGACGGTCTCTCTCTCTGACTCTGTCACTCTGCTTATTCTCTGACGGTCTCTCTCTCTGACTCTGTCACTCTGCTCTCTCATGGTGTCTCTGACTCTGTCACTCTGCTTATTCTCTGACGGTCTCTCTCTCTGACTCTGTCACTTTGCTTCTCTCTGACGGTCTCTCTCTGAGCAGAAAGACAGTGCCTGTAACCCGAGTGCAGCTCTGGGCGGTGCTGGACCACGTCAGGGCTCGTCTCTCTTCTTTTCTCCCTCCTCCTCCCTCCTCTTGGATCCTTCCTCCTCCTCTTCCTCTTGTGTGAACCCATCGCATCCTACTGTTCACCATCAGGCTCACCATGCTGCCCATACCCTACACCCCACCCACCCTCTCCACCCGCCCCTGTCTCACTCCATACCCCACTCTCTTCTCCTGCCCTCCATGGCAGGGGGCTCTGCAGTAGTCGGAGGCCCCCACGGACCCCTGGGTATCGGGCTTGGCGGACCGTACTTGGGCCCTGACACCCCGGCGTTGAGGACGCTGAGTGAGTATGCCCGTCCCCATGCCATGTCTCCGCTGGGCGCTGCCAGCCGGGCACCTGCCCACCTGCACGCCCACCCTCACCCCCATGTACACCCGTCCCTGTTCCTGCCCCAGTTCCAGAACCCCGCCCTCAGCCATCCACAACACCTCCCCGCTGACGCGGCCACTGCCGCCGCTATTCTGGGCTTCCTCTATGGAGGCGGGCTGGAAGGAGGCCCCACCCATCATGGGGCAGGGGCGGGGCCGGGAGGGATGGCAGGGGCAGGATTGGGAGGGATGGGGTTCCCCCATGCGGTGACGGCTCACAGAGATCGGGTGAAGTCAGGGTTTGAGTTTAAGAGTGAGGAGCGTGTGTACCCAGCCGGGGCACTGGCTGACCCTGCCTTGCCCCTCTCTCACACACACTCACACACACACTCACACTCCCTACTGCTAGGGGGTGGGACTGCAGGTGGAACGCCTGCCAGTGAGGTGGCCCTTTACGGAACGCCTCCACCCCCAGCCCCGCCTCCACAAGCTCTCGCCACGGCAGCAAGGAATCCAAACTCTGTTCCTCAGCCTCTCTCTGCCCAGCCTACTTCGGCTTTGCTGCCGCCCTCGCTTCCTGTCCATGCCCCTCCTACTGTAACTCCCACAGCTCCGGCCCCTCCCCCAGCTCCTCCAGCTCCTCCCCCACCTCCTCCTCCTGCTGCCTCATCTCTTCATCACCCCTCCCCTCACTCCTCCCACTCCACCCCTCACCCTGCCCAAGCCCTGCCCCCTGAAGGGTACTCCGCCCCCAGCCGCACCCCTCCCAGCACAGAACGAGCAAGGAGTGTGGAGAGAGAGAGGGAGAGAGAAAGACTCCTGCCTGCTGGAGAGAGGGAGAGGGTGGTGCCTGCAGGGGCCGCCGGAGGAACAGGGGCAGCAGCACCAGGTGGAGGTGGTGGAGCAGGTGGAGGAGGAGGAGGTGGAGGAGAGTCTCTGAGCCGACTGCAGATGCTGAACGTGACTCCACATCATCATACACTCTCACCTGCATCTACACCAGCAGGATACAGGTACCCACCTCTCACCTGCATCTACACCAGCAGGATACAGGTACCCACCACATAAACACACACACACACACACACACATACGCACATACACTCTCACCTGCATCTACACCAGCAGGATACAGGTACCCACCACATAAACACACACACACACACACACACATATACACATTCACGCCACACACACACTACACATTCACCTGGCATCTACACCAGCAGGATACAGGTACACACCATATAAATACATACACACATACACACGCATCTACACCAGCAGGATACAGGGACACACCACAAACACACACACACACTCATGCACTCACCTGCATCTACACCAGCAGGATACAGGTACCCACCACATAAACACACACACATATACATGTTAAAGTCAACTGTTGCTTGATTATAATACTCAGGTTATTATAAATAAATCTTTAATATTTTGTGCTGAGTTATGTTTTAAGACTGACCCTTAAAATGAATAAATAATTAATTTAAAGTGATGTTTCATGTAACAACATTTCCTGTGTGCCAAACATTACTCACCAGTGCCACTGGTGTGAGGTTCAGTCCCTGTACTGAGGATGTTCAAACAGACGACTGACAGGAAGTCAGGAAGGGGAAGTTGTTTGTTATCAGAAGAGACAAAAATAAGGTTTTTAGCTAAAATTCAAAATGCTACAGTGTGTAGCACAAATGTAACCCTGCCATCAGCTACCCCCTCCCAGCAGTGGAATGTTGGGGTGGTGGCAGCACATTGAAGCGACGTGGGGGCAGGTGGGGTGACGTGGGGGCACATGGAAGGATGTGTGGTGACGTTGGGGCATGTGGGGTGACGTTGGGGCACATGGGGTGATGTTGGAGGGCATGGAAGGATGTGGGGGCACGTGGGGGTGCCTCTCCTCAGTGGGCCCTGGGCACCTTGTTAAAACTGAAGGACAGGCGCAGAGAGCAAACCCCCCCCAGGGAACTACTGCAGGTGTACCTGCCTCAGGCTGTTGTAAAAAGCGCTATGCAAATAAATTTGACTACAGGAAACTTGGCTGGAGTAGTCTGGAACACCGTTTGTAATCCTGATGATTGTGATGAATTTAACAGGGTTATTTAAGGAGGTGGAGCTTTTACTAAAGGAATAAAGAGGTGGAGCTCCACTATTATTAACATAAAAAGCATTATTATTAATAAAGTCATTAAATGTAAATGTCTGCTGTTTGTGTTTCTGTTACATTATTGGGGGTCAGCGGCGGGAGGCGTGCACCCGCTCATGGACCCTCTGTCAGCGGGGGCTCCTCTGACACGCCTGCCCTACCCTGGGACACCACTGGGCTCATCCATCCTCACACACCCCCTCACAGACAGCGAGGTGCTCAGACAGCAACTCTTCGGTAATACACCCCCCCACACACACCTCATGGTTTTAAACATGCCACTTGAACACACACACACACACACACACCTCTCATCGATGCGTAAGACATTCTTATTCTTATTACTGTTGTCAGCTCCTTCTTGTTCTTTCTCTGCCCCCCGCGCTGCCCTGTAGGTGGTTCGTTCCGTGAGCTGCCGCAGACCTCGTCTCTGTCGGCCGCGCACCAGCTGCAGGCCATGCAGCAGGCCCAGAGTGCAGAGCTGCACATCCAGAGGCTGGCGCTGGAGCAGCAGTGGATCCACCACCACCACTCCCTCACACAGGACGAGTACTACAGGTGAGCTCTCTCACACACACACACACACACACACACACACACACACACACACACACACACACTGGCGCTGGAGCAGCAGTGGATCCACCACCACCACTCCCTCACACAGGACGAGTACTACAGGTGAGCTCTCTCACACACACACACACACACACACACACACACACACACACACACACACTGGAGCAGCAGTGGATCCACCACCACCACACACAGGACTACAGGTGGCTCTCTCACACACACACACACACACACACACACACTGGAGCAGCAGTGGATCCACCACCACCACTCCCTCCACAGGACGAGTACTACAGGTGAGCTCTCTCACACACACACACACACACACACACACACATACACACACACACACAGGACGAGTACTACAGGTGAGCTCTCTCACACACACACACACACACACACACAGTACACACACACATATACACAAACTCCACCACTACCATTCTCTCACAGAGGACGAGTACTACAGGTGAGCTCTCACACACACACACACACACACACACACACAGTCACACACACATATACACAAACTCCACCACTACCATTCTCTCACAGAGGACGAGTACTACAGGTGAGCTCTCACACACACACACACACACACACACACACAGTCACACACACATATACACAAACTCCACACATATACACAAACTCCACCACTACCATTCTCTCACAGAGGACGAGTACTACAGGTGAGCTCTCACACACACACACACACACACACACACACACAGTCACACACACATATACACAAACTCCACCACTACCATTCTCTCACAGAGGACGAGTACTACAGGTGAGCTCTCACACACACACACCAGAGATGTTAAAAAGTCTCAAAATACAAGTTAAGTCATGCGTCTTTTGGCTAGAGTCTAAATCAAGTCTCTAGTCAATACCAGGATAAGCTTAGGGGACAGGAGATGGAAAGTAACTGTATTTTATATGTTAGCTGTGTTAACGGCTAAGTGGTTAGCGTAAACTAAACGAACATATCCAGGTGTGTTTTCAAGTGCCTTGTGAAGTTTGATGTGGTCGTTCCAGTGTCTTTCATTTGTTTGCGTTGCCGTTACACTTCCACAATGACAAGACAAAGACAGAAACAGACTATATATAGAGACACATCTACTCGTAGACACGCCTGAAGGAGGGGTGCCATACCGTGACAAATGGCAAAATAGACACAAATAAACCAAGTATTTTATTCTAGAACAGGGGTCAGGAACCAATGGCTCTTTTAATGACTGCATCTGGCTCTCAGATAAATCTTAGCTGACACGATGTTTCCTAACACGATAAGTAATGAATAATTCCGCTGATATTTTAAAGTAAAAACATTATAAAAATCACTGTTAAAAAAAAAGTTCAAAATATAAAGAATCCTCATGTATTTTAATCCATACATACATTTTGTACTGCGCCTGTTCAGGGTTGCGGGTGGCTGGAGCCAACCCCAGCTGTCCTTCTGGGTACGGGAGGGTTCGGCACAAAAAATCTCATTTATGCAGAGGAAAGCCTTTTCACGAAGAAGACGTCAAAAAGAAGATGAGGAGTAACGTGGATTTCAAAGTCAAAGTTATTTATAATGCGCTTTTTACAACACATGTTGTCACAAAGCAGCTTTACAATCGTATGGGTCCTGGCTGGCCCGCTAGCAGAAGTCCACATTAATAGTTCAAATATAGTTCTGTAGTTATAGTTCTAATTCCAGGCCGAGTAGTCACAGTCCCTTCAGTGCAGATGGTGAGCCTCAGGTAGGAGTTGGCATCAGCGCGTCCTCTTGTGGCAATGGCACATCAAACCACTTTGCTTATATTGGATATTGTGGAGCAAGACCGTTTAATGCCTTATAGGTCAGCAGAAGAATTTTAAAATCAGTTCGATATTTAACCGGCCAGTGTAATGCCGAGAGAGCAGGACTAATATGATGGAATGTTCTAGCCCTAGTTAGGACTCTCGCTGCAGCTACAAGGTGGAGTTTCTTTAGGGACTGTTTAGAGCATCCAACTAGAAGACCATTACAGTAGTCCAATCTTGACGAGACAAACGCATGGACCAGCTTCTCTTCATCAGCTAATGAAAGTAAATGTCTCAGCTTGGCGATATTGCGTAAATGGAAAAAGGCAGCCTTAGTGACATTGCATATATGTGTGTCAAATGAAAGATCAGAATCAATAGTGACGCCTAAGCTTTTTGCAGAAGATTTAGGTGTAACTGAAAAGCCATCTAGGGTGAGAGGGATATCAGACCAGCTGCTTCTAGCAGCTTTTGGTCCAAGAAGCAACACCTCAGACATATACAACACATCGGACATATACACAAACACCACTATCACCACTACCTCACACAGGAAGAATACTTATATACTATATATATTATAAATAATGTTTATTTAGAATACTTATATATATTATATGAGCTTATATACACACATGCACGCACACACACACCACTATAACTCACTCACAGCTCTTTGAATACCCTTTGACCTTTGTAACTTGTGTCTTTTTAGCCACTTGAAGAAGGAGAGCGATAAAACTCTGTGAGTGAGGAACTGAAGCGACAAATCCTGCAGGCTGGAAACGTGGGGACATTCAGACAGACAAGTGAAACCTGGAGACTTTCAGACAGACCAGTAAACCAGGCCTGTAATGCATGGCCCTCAGGAGCACGCTCTACAGCGACCAGCAGGAGACAAAAACAGGAGACATGTTTTTAAAAAACAAAATTTTATAGGCCAGCAAGGTGATATTGTTCACCTGAGAGAACACATCTGTACCCTCTTTAGATTGGCCAGTGGCTGTTAAGTTGGGTGGGGTTTGGGCTGATGGCTGTCAAGCTGGGCGGGGTTTGGGCTGATGGCTGTCAAGCTGGGCGGGGTTTGGGCCGATGGATGTCGAGCAGGGTGGGGTTTGGCCTGATAGCTTTTGAGCTGGATGGGGTTTGGGTTGTGGGAACGTCTATGTACAGTACATCACACCAGAAAGAATGTCTAAAGCAGAAGTGTCTCTTTTATGTCTTTGCATGTAGCTAGATCTGAACATGTCCAGTGGGCTAAAGTCTCATTTTTCTAGTAAGCCCCTAGGCACTCTAAGAGAGTGAGTTTGGTATTGAGTGTGCATGTGATCAACACTCCACTCTCATATTTACTTCCTTTGTAGTATTGTTATAATTAATATCAATGTTGCCTGTTAATAATTATGTAATTATATAAACATTATTTTATGTTATTTTTTTACATTTTCATGGTATAATTTTTTATTTGTTTGTGGTTTTTTGTTTTTTCTTTTTTTGAATTTTAATTGTGAAAAAATGCAAGATTAAAAATTACACACACATACAGTACACTCATACACACACATACAGTACACTCATGCACACACATACAGTACACTCATACACACATACAGTACCCTCATACACACACATACAGTACCCTCATACACACACACAGTACACTCATACACACATACAGTACACTCATACACACACATACAGTACACTCATACACACATATACAGTACCCTCATACACAC